>JAOXYM010000005.1:21799491-21812187 GCA_028567055.1 Leptatherina wallacei
ACAAAGACAAGTTGAGGTGTTTTTACTTATGTTTTTATCATTTGGGGGGGACATTTTCTAGTAGATTGGTGGTCTCTAATGATATATTTATCATAAAACCTTCCTCAGGGGATGGCACCCTCAAAGGTACTACTGTTGTATTTTCAACAGTGTGAAATTATTTGTACCATTGCAGTTTGTCCCTTATAATGACCAGTTTAGCTAAATTAGGGTACATGAGGTATACCCCCAGGTATAATACTAGTAAACAGCATACCTTTTGTTTGATTTACTGATCACTCAGAATCTTCAATCAACCTGCTTTTCAGTGAGGAAGAGGTAACAAGATAAAAGATGGTAAAAGAATAAGTGCTCAATTTGTCGAGGCCATTGCTATGATACCAGCAACAAATTGAAAAACAATGTCGAATTTCACTAAATTATAATTTTGCAAATTCATATTCATTATTACTTTTTTCAGTCACCAGTTATTTGAATTATTATTAAGAATTTGGCCTTTTCTTTAATGGAACTATATATATCATGATCCTTTAACAATGAATGACAGATCATATAGAATTTAAGAGGGCCTCACCCTTTCATAAATGGTCCCACCTAGCTCTCTCTTGTTCAAACAGGTGTACACACAGAGACAAAGACATTGTGGCCAAAGATAGTTTGGTGAGGTTTTTTCCATCTCTCATGGCTTGATGCAATAAACCAGCATGTTTTTCCCTGCATCCCTTTGATTTTACTCAAAATAAAGATAAATGGAATCCTAAACATGAAACAAAATCTTTGTTTATTTTGTTGTTACGTTAACTGGTAAATCTAGCATGTACCTGGAATTAGGCTCCAGCATCCTGCAACACTGGATAAGGAGGTGTTGGAAATGGATGTATTAATGAAAAATATGGAAAATCAGTGAATGAGTTTTATATTCTATTCTATTCTATTATTATTTGTTTATTTATTTATTTTTTGCATGTTCTTTATTCTTTATTTATTATGTAACTTATTGTGCTACGAGGGAGTTTCATACCAATCTCGTTGCAACACGGTGTGCAATGACAATAAAAGCTATTCTATTCTATTATTCTATTCTATATTAAAGTAGCTTGAACTTATAGCGTAATGAATTTAACCACACGCTGCATTTAAAACATACAGGGCAGACTCATAAGGACCTTTATTGGAAAACTCTGCTTTACGGGAAAGCAGGACTTGAAAAATCATTTCTGAAGAAACACAACTCATGTATGTAGTAACTTATCTTGCAGTCAGGAGCTGATAAAGTAGTCTTAGCTACAATTTGTTATCATTAACATGTGGAATGGAGGAATGACAAAGTGAAACTCATACATAAAAGAATTCAAAGTATGAAGAAGGCGTGGTTTAAACTGTTCATAAATAGCTTTGTTTGGCTCTGTGGTCACCAACACACACCTGCTGGAACTGAAACAGGTAATAACAGATTCATATACAAGCTTATCATTACGAGTATGCATGATGTGTATAATATTCTCTGAATTAGTTCTTAAAAAAGTAAATGTGGTGTTCAGCAGAGCTAGAAAAGTTTTACTTAAAAACAACAGGGGGTTTAAGTTCATTTAGACAGTTTTCTATATAAATTGAATGTGTGCTGTTACAGTTCATCAGTCATTATAAAACCTTGTGCCTTTTGAAAATGAAATGTCAATCTTTTCAGTTTTCTTAACTACTAAATTGGGCAATTGAAAACCTATTCAAGGATATTTATGTGAAATCAAAATGTTATTTTCCTGAAATTGTCTCTGAATGTGGATGCACTGCTTCGATTCGTAGTTTTATGGATTTATTCTGTTCAAGCCCTTTGTTGTGGTTTGTGTTTGGTCATTAGGAATATGGAAAAGGTTTCAACCCTTTGTGTTCACTTTGCAAACAAAGCTGGAGCACAATTTTAAAACAGTACATCCAACCTTCAGTTGAATTTATCCTCCTGGTTGTTGGTTTTTTTGTGTGTTATGTGGTAAAATTAGCTCTCCTGTTATCACCGTCTTGGCTCTGTTCCAAAAAATAGTGAAGATACATTACCGTGTCCATGTTAGGAGAGTGCACAGCTATGCAAAATATCAAATAATTGATTATTACTGTGTAACACATTGAAACCAAAGTAACAAGCTGTTTTTAAAAAAAGAAAAAAGTAAGATAAATTGTAGATAGTTGTTTCACATGGTTTAGTAGTTTTTTGGCTTCTTGGCTGTTCCTGTCTGTTCTTTAGCTGCTAGCACTGGTTATCTTCCCTCCTCTTTTCTTTCATCCCGTTGCGTATTTTGTTCTGTTTACTTCCTGTTCTGTGCACACCCAGTTTCATTTGCAGATTACTTTACCTGCTTCTTGTTTCATCATTGTTCCCTCAGTGCGTACCCCTTGATTTTTTTTTCCGCTCTGTCATTGTTTCCATGTAGTCATCCCTCGGCCCTACCTCTCCTGGTATTCCCTGGTGTTTCATGTTGTCATGAGTCTGTTTCAGAGTTTTGGCTCCTTGTCTACTCTAGCTGTTTGTCCTGTCTCGTTATCCTGCTTACAAGCAACATCTTTTGTTGTTTACTTTAAACACCAATCTTAAAATTAAACCGCCTGCCTCCGGCTCTTTTCTGTATTTGGGTCCCTCTTCCGCATCGCTGCCGTGACATTTGTGTTCAAAAGTTGCAGGTAAAAGTAAAAAAATTTAAGACTGAAGCAATGTATAGAAATAGAAAAAGCAATCCGAACATGTCTTTTGTTACTTCAAGCTTCTGTAACTTGTTTGCTCGTGTGCATATGTGCTATGTCCTAAAATTGTACTGGAATCAGGCATTAGTTTTTTTTTGTTTTTCTTTTCCATAAATGGTGTTTTGCAGAGTCTTTATGAGCAGACGGGGTCTTAACTGCAGAGTTTGGAGCCAAATTAAAGCAAATTTTTCACAATGTAACAGATTATCAATAAGTTCAAAGCTGTTTGGGTGAACACTACCTTGTGGATTTTTAGCAACTTCTGCATCAGATAGTTGTTTATTTTGTCAGTAAATCCTCTACAACTACAAAATGTCGGAGTTCAGACATGGTCCATTATAACGTTGTCAAAGTGTGGATACGTGGATCCTGTTGTGTTATTTAACTGCCTGATCCAAAGTATCTTAAGTATTTCAAAGAAGGGTAAAACTACTACAACTGTTTGTAATTGAATGAGTGCATGAATAGAAATAACCTCTTTTTTTTTAAAAAGAAGAAAATAATAACCATTTAATGATCTATTAATAAGAATAGAAATGACAGACGCAAACATCAATGTTTCTCAATTCTTGGCAGAGAATCAAGGGTTTGTAATTTGAGCATCAGTGTTTTAGTGGCCATTAAGGCTGCTGATACATCTGAGTCCCTCCCTCCGAAACTGCTGGCGGACCAACATTTGCCGGAAGATGAAAGTGAAAGTGAAGTGGGACTGCAGAGTGCAGTCTGGACCATTCAGCTGATGCCTCAAACAAACAAACAAACAAACAGGACTGACAAGTATTTAGTAGAATATCCTTCCTAATATGTCCGCACTCTTCTCATTTCAGCTCACTCTGTGGATCTTTCCTGTTGTGCTTCTCTGCTTCATGTCTACCAATGTTGAGGGGCAAGATGAGTGATCAGAGAGGTAAGTGCAAAAAAAATACAAAATAGAAAAAAACCTTCCCGGCAGCTTTAAATTTGCCATCACCAAAGTGCAGTGTCATCGTGGGCATGCCACATTGCATGTTTCCTCCAGTAAAAACGTCTTATCTATTCTGACTTACTCAACCCTTGAGAACACTTGGTCAGCACTTCTTTGGTTCACTTTTTATGGCACAAGCTCCTCTTTTATTATTTTTTCCATGATAATAGAATAAACAACAGACGAAGTAACCCTGCCTGATCTGAAACCATCCCAGAGGGAAATTGTGCACAAGTAATGTAGAATGCACAGCAGCAGTAAATTACTGCATAACTGTAAAAAGGTGTGCTCACACATTACAAACCACTTAGTGGACAAAAAGAAATAACTCAGACAAATTTGTAAATGTAAAAGCTCGATCATATTGTACAGAAAGGGTGCAGATGTTTACTGAAGTACATATTCAACCAAAAAACTACTTTGTCAGATATAAATACACATGATGATTTTAATAAATAAAAAAGTAAACTAAGTATCTGAGACAAAAGGTAAAAGGTGCATTTTGTAATGAATGTTAGCATGTGCCATATCGAGACAACCATACAGCCAAATGGAAGAGCTGTACAGCTTACAAAAGTATCCATTTACTTAATACTTAAGATTAAACTTCACCAGCTACTGCTTAGCTGTGATTATTAGCCTCAGACAGATTTGGCCTGTAGTCACTTTACTGTTTAGCTAGCAGAATGAATCAGGAAACAATTAATGAATGGATGTCTGACTTAAAGTCTTGTTCTTAGACACATGATCTTCAACAAGTAAATCCTACCATTCATTTTAACACTGACCCATTTTTACTGCTACTCTTGTATGGCCCAGGAGTAGTTGTCAAACTAAAAACCCTCGTCCAGAGGAAGACTTGATCATGCCCTGCCCAAACCCTACAATGGTAAAGGAGAAGCTGCTGGACCTGCATGCACTTGCTTGCCATCTTTTGTCCTGATAGTGTAACAACAGTTAATAAAGGAATTTTAAAGACCTATAGTATTTACTTTTAGGGCAAAACAGTAGTTGAGCAAAATTAATTCAATATAAAAACCCAGATCTTTTTATACAGTGTAACACTTGGAGCTGGACTTGCCATTATGGTTATCGCCAATACTAATCAGCCAAAGAGAGTGAACTGAGCATGCCTTATTTACATGGTATGGATGATGAAAGACAAATGTGTTTCATAATTTTAACTTGCCTTCCCCACATAATAAAGAAAAACTATTTAGAGTGAAATTAAGTTAAAAACAATTCAAAGAAAATAAGATATATTACAAGCTAAATGGGCCCAAAATACAGCTGAGCTGGCTTACATCTGCAATATAACAAAGAGAATATCCTCTTTTCAGATCAGTTGAATTTGTTATAAAGATGGAAAATATTAGGAAATGATTAGCTAGACTGGTGAAAAAGAAATTACAACTATTGAACAGTGTGATGAGCTATTATAGTAAATCTAAGTGAATGAAGTCATGTCAACTGTATTGCTGGCAGCGCTCTGCAGCGGTAATGATTAAAGGAGCAATCATTTCTTATCACTGATGTGGCTCAGGGTACAGTCTTATCAAACAAAGGACTTAGAACTGCATATGTCTGAAATGAATTGGATCTTATTGTATTTATCTTTTGGTTCAGGCCTTTTAGTGTTTAAAGGATTTTAAAATTTGTGCTTTAATCAAACCATCTTGGTTTTGCCACGTATAAAATGTAATTGTAATTAAGTATTGTAACTCTGGGGTTTGTCTGGCCTTTGTAAGGTACAAATTGCACTGCTGAGGGTACCACAGTGACAATCCTTTGTACCACGAAAGGTACAGTTAGGTACTTTGTTTTCTTAGATTGTGCTAAACAGCAGCTGAGTCGGATCACTTTAAACTGGTAAAACAAGTGTAAAATATAAGGCTGATTATCCACCAAACTGACATGAAGAACCACTACTTTTGGCTCCATGTGTCTCCATGTGTTGCCAGAATCTGAATATACAAAACAACTCATCAACAGACAGAAAATACAACTTTCATCTGTCGCCCAGGACTTTCAGTCTGTGGCTGTGCAAGAAGGAAGTGGTAGAATACAGCGAGGGAAAGCTAAACACGGCACAGATTAAAGCAAACAAATAAAAAACAGCCCGTCAGAGGGAGCACTATGACGGCCATTAGACCAGCTCCACAATCAAAACAGAATAAAGAGAGTCTGACAATGGGGATGAGATGTGTGTACACACCAGAGATAGAGTATAAACAGATCTTCTCCGATGCTCCAGGTGTTCCCAGTGGTCGATTGTCGGCTTGTTGTGTAGCAGGCCTTACAGTGACCGTCTCTCCTCAGCACCGACTCAAGCTCTGAATTCTGGGCTGGAAGTGTAGCCTTTTACTTTGGAGCTCGGACAGTGAAATATGTTTTGTGACTTGTATCAACATGTTTGAAACTGTAACAAGAAGTACAAATCAAATCTTCAAGTATGGATTAATTGTATAAGTCAGTTTTGCATCAGATCTCTCTCATCCCTAACCAGTCACTGAGACAGAAGGTCTGAGATTCTCTAGCGTCCTCAAGCAAACTTTATGTCGTGTTGACATAAAGTACTGCTATGACTGTCTGACCAAGGCTAGTGCGACTGTCATAGCTTCCTAAGTTAGTTTATGGATACTCAGAGGTTTTTGTGTTGAGGGTGGAAAACCATGTCTCTACTATTATATATAATTCTATTAAGGGTTCTTTAATCTTTTATCTATCCATGAACTGACTTACGTTAAGGAAGCTATGATGGTCATGTTGGCCTTGGTCAGATTGCTCTGGGGTTGGTTGGGGATTGGAGAAATCTGACTGGTTTTTGAATAGATTAATAAAATGTGGGACAAATGTTTAGTAAAACTGACTTGTATTCAATTGTTTTTACATAAGTTACAAAACTTACATCCCCATCCTAGCTCCATACTTTATCACCCTTTTAAATGTGGGCATCAAATTTCTCACCATTATTATACAGATGTCGGTTCTTTCGATCTTTAAACTTACGCCAGAGCGATGACGAGTTGGGAGTGAGAATGTGTTGTAACCTCTTGTTCTGAGTGTTTAATAGTTGGATACATCCTTGTTTAACATTGGTCTCTTATCTTTAACTCTTCAGGTATCTGAACACTGCTGATGCATCCTTTTGATCTCAAACATCAAGATCCCAACAGTTTTCCTCTTTATAAAGACCCATCCATGGAAGGTAACTTAGAAGAAGATGTACCCCTCCTGGATGATGGTGCAGCAGAGTCTATATTTGCGAGGTGGAAACAGGACATTTCAGAATATGTGCGAAACAACATTTCGTCCAACAACACCCGGTTGTTTTCTATATTGGCACTACTGAATGCATACGTTCCTGATTCCTCCCTGTGCATGGAGGAGTGTCAGAATATCCTTGGACCGCCGGATCCAATTGATGGTGGCCCCCCTTTTGAAGAAAGAATGGATCCTTTTATCAACCTACTCAATACAAATCCGGAAGAAGTGTGTTTTATTCACCCAGTGATTGCAGAGAGATCTGTGGAGCTGCTGGCTGGGTTGAACATTTCCAGAAGTGCCATAGTCATGGATTGCATGAAGTCCCTTTGTAGAGTTCAACCCCAATCAGATGTGATCCAATTCATCAAGGATCTGCTGACAAAGAGAGAAATGGGTGAGAAGGGGAAGGACAAGTTCTCAAGGTTGATTACAGACATATTGATGCAAGAAAATTTTTATCAAGCTGCAAAAGTCTTGAAAATAGCATCATCTAAATTTAAAAATATGCACATTTTCCCCCAAACTGTTGCTCGTCTATTTTATGTAGGAAGATGGCCGCCTAACTTTGAAAAAGCAGAAAAATGGGCAGAGACGGCCATCAGAAGAGCCCAAAACAACTCCTATGTTGCTGATACTCTGGGACAGGTGTATAAGAACGATTTAAGAAAGGCCCAACAACCGATTGATATCATACAAAAGGCTCACAAAGCTTTTGTTGCATTTAAAGATGTGGAGGAGAAAGCTGAGAATGAAGAAGGACCAGAGATGAATGAAATTGCTGGAACTGTAAACATCTCATCTTTCTTCAACAACAGAGGCCTTTTTGGTTTCATGCAAGTTGCAAAGATAGTCTTTGACAAACTCGGAAGGAGCTTCACCACAGCTCTTTTTCGAAACCTAGAAATAGAAGTTGAAAAGAAGTTTGACTTTTTTGAGTGGTATCTATGCTACTCCAAGCCTGACATAACAACCGTGGAGCCAGATTACTTCTGGAAGGATGTCACACTTTGCTATGAATGCTACACAGAAAAAACAGCGGCTGACTCCACAAGCTTTCCGGGTCTTCTCGACTGTCTGAATCATGGCCTTTTCACATCAAAGGGAAGGCGAGCTGGGTTTGAGGAGACTGAGAAAACAAAGGCCGCCTTGGAGACAATCCGAGATGTTTTGAAAACTGCCTATGAGGAAAATAATGATGATGTCAAAATGGCGGAGAGGTACATCCTGTCTAACATCGTCTTAAACAACAAGACGCCCAACTCTCCACAGCACACCCTGGTGAGAGAACTTCAGGGAATCATTTCCAGCTTCCTGCACGGTGAGGGATCACAAAAAAGTCCTGAGTTTTACCTTTTAGCTTTGCTGTTGTTTTGGCCAGAGGAACAGCTTCAGGTGCAACCAACGGACGATGAAGAGATGAAACAACAGGCCTCAGAGGATGATGAGCTTCAAGACAGAACTTGGGAGGATGAGGATGTTGATGAGGATCAAGGCACAGGAAAAGAATCTACAGAACTATCTCCCGACCACATGTTTGACCTTGACCTTGTAACTGTCATGGAAAGAGCATTTGAGAAAGCTGGGTATGCCAAATACCTCCGAGGACGTTACCTGTTGCCACTGTTTTTTCTGGGAAAGGAGTCGGGACTGAGCAGATGGATTCACAAGTCAAGGTTGGATGCAATTGTGGAAAGAAAAGTGGATGCCGAGCTTGTTTGTATACGAAATAAAAAAGGAGAGAAAAATAAGCGAATCAATGATCTGTGGCTCAGTGGGAAGGTGTGGCATGTGCCAGAAATCAAAGATATCCTCTTCCCTGTCCAGGTAGAGCCATGCGGACCCTCCGCAACGGATGAAGAAGAGGAAATGTTTGTTTGTGCAAGAGGGAAGAAAATAAAGGCTAGAACGGAGGGTAAAACAGATGGCCCACCACAAAGCCCTGTGCTTTTTTATCTCGCTTTCAACATCCGCGGTCCGGTCATCTTCAAAGTAGGAGCCCCTTTAGAAGGCAGTGACCGTCAGTGAAGACCGCTTGAATGCTAAGATTATACAAGACAGCACTACAGCATTACAAGTGTTGCATGCCACTCTCTGGACAGACAGTGAAATGTCATCATGCACAAAAAAGAAAAAAAAAGATCCTCAAACCTCCTGAAAAACGGTTTCTTTTTTTTTTTTTTTTTTTTTTTTTTTTTAATAGATAAAGGGGTAAATATGTTTTTAAGGTCATATATTTTCCTGGATTCTTTTTTTTTTTTTTTTTTTTTTAAGGTGGAGGTGTGTATTAAAATGTTTTCAAACTCAGGTTTTAGATGTTTTGATATTTTCATTAGGACATGAAAAATACAACATTATCCCAATCAGGTCTATTTTCAAATGATTATTTTGATGTGTTCATGCTTGGGTTGCAAACCATGAAGTGGTGAAGAAGACTATTGATGAGGAATGATTGATATGAAGTGTTTACCTGAAACTTAAGGCAACAACTATACAGCACTCATGATTGCCTCTTAAGGAAGTACCACTTTTGTTTCAGGCTGCATTTGAGTTAAAATTGTATGTTTTTGGATGTAAACAGTTATTTCAGAAATAAAAATATATTTGTAATGAATTATTTGTCTGTATTTATATGTTCTATTCAATCGTTTGATTTATTGGCTGCCACTGACTGAGGTGCATTGAAACCAGCTTGCCAGATATTACACCTTGCTGCTTTCAAGCCACAACCACAAAGGTCGGAAATTTTATGCTTAGATTTGGGCGTTGAAATATAGTATGGGTTCTGATATTTCTTGACTGGGACATCACACATTGCCAGTTAGTGGGGGTCCCCATGAGTGGTTATCGAAAAAAAGAAAAAAAAAGAAACATACATGCAAAAAAATATATATATATTTGACATCTGCATGCATTAGATATGAACCTACAGAACAAATATATGTGTAACAAAAATGTTATTACTACCCACAACAATAAAAGTGATTAAAAAATAGTTGTTTAGCAAAATTATTAATCCAAAGTGGCAAATATCTACATCATGATACACTAATATATTTTCGGGACTTTACGTTTTTAGTAGCAGATAAAGGGAAGCAACTAACACAGTAGAGACAAGTAATATTATATTTGAATGGTTTTAATCTACTTACCTATTAGGAAAGCTAACGGTTATTAAAATTATTATCGAAACTAATTTGTTTCAACTGGACATTGCGTGAAACCAAAATTTCCGAGGAGCTCTGAATGTATCATTTTCCCCGCATCACCCTGCTCAGCCTCAGTTTCAGTTCACTGGCTGTCCGTTTGTCTGTCCCACAGGTGTGTGTGTGTTTACTCGTCCTTTTGTGTCAAATACCGAAAACTCCAGATGGAGAAACTGAACGTGCAATGATTGGAGCATTTACTTGGACTGGACTGGACTGTTTACGGACTCAATAGTAGCAGAAAAAAAAGAAAGAGAGAAAGGAGAGCTAACGTTAACATGTTAGCTCCGGCGCGGCAGGTGCACCTCGCCTTCGAGATTTGATACGTTAGCATAATCGATACAGAGCCACTGGAAATCGGCGTTTCACCTCTTAACGAAGCCAGACTCGTATTCACACTGTCAAGGTAAGAAGCGCGTTAAGTGGTTGTTTTACTCGTATTTCGCTTTAGCTTATCTCTGCCACAGCAACTCAACCACTGGGAGATTAGTGTAGCAAGTTAGCTAATTGACGGTTGACCCCTTACCGGACAGTTCAGTTATCAGGAAAACATGCTACACGAACAGCCGTGGTTTCAGTCAGCCGGTGGGAACAAGGACAGCTCTAAAAAGGCCCTGCGTGACAGGTAGAGGATTAGAAACCAGAGTTGACCGCCGGGAAACAACACGATGTAAACAACACAGAGCAGGTTTCCAGGTTATCTTAAGGTCAGAGCCTTTAAACAAAGTAGAAACTGTTTACAACAGGTTCAGTCAGCTGCGATATGTCGTTTTGTTTGATTGCCAGTAAAGGCCCGGAGTTACAACATTTTCTGTTTATTTAGTTATTTAACATCTTTCACTGAAGCTTTAACAGGAAAGAGGAAGTAAAGCTCATAAATGGCCATAAGAGACTAAAATGCATTAAATAATCTCTTACAACGTTGAAAGATTCTCCAACTATTTTTGTCATTTTGATTTACTTTCTGAAGCAGTCAAATGTTTGTTTAGTCAGTGACTTGGACTAAATTATACCGCTGCATTTTAGCATGTTGGACTAAAACTGGTAGATGGAGTTAAATATGGATTTTTCCACAGTGGGTGGGGTATTATGATAAGTTCTGGGTTTTTTTTAGCCTGGGAATTCCTTGAACATAAATGTTGACATGTAACAAGTTAAAGCTAGTTGATAAATGCCTTAAATTGGTTAACTTTGTTTTTTCCCATTTGTTTCAGCATCAACAAAAGAGGAAGTTCCTAATTTCCCATTCTTTTCTCCCTCCTGCATGGTTTTACCTTCTTCCCAGACCCATTCACCTAAATTCCTTTCTCCACATCTTCACAGTCCATCTTTTCCATCACTTTTCTCATCTTGCACCACATCCGTCCATCTCCCAGTTCATCTCTGTGGTACCTGAACAGAAACATGGCCTCTGCTCATTCAGAGCAGTCTAGAGTCCTGCAAGAGGAACTTACCTGCCCGGTGTGCCTGGACTTGTACCGCGACCCGCACTTGCTTCCTTGCGGGCACAACTTCTGCAAAACCTGCCTCGATCGCCTAAAGCGGCAGGCAGACCGAGGCCGCTTCCGTTGTCCAGAGTGCCGCGACAGTCACCGGTGTGGCACCGCCTTTCAGAAAAACTTCAAACTGGCCAATATAGCTGATGACTACCGTCACAGGCGCAGAGCCACAGCTGCAGCCGCAACTGCTTTAAAATCCAGGGAACTGCAGTCCTCTTCCCTGGCAGTGCAGCCAGGCAGGAGTGTGTGTGCTGTCCCTTGTGACTACTGTCCCTCAGCAGCTGCCGAGGCACCAGACGAATCATCCTCCGCTGCATCCGTTTCTCAGGAAGCGGGCGACAGGCAGGAAGCTGCTGCTGCTGCATTGACGTTTGCAGTCAAGACGTGCCTGAAGTGTGAGGTGTCAATGTGCCAGGAACACGTGAAACCACATCTGGAACTGCCAGCGTTTCGTGAGCATCCTCTCACAGAGCCGATGAATGACTTCTGGAGGAGGAAATGCCCTGATCATGATGAGATTTACAGGTAGGAGGCATGTTTTACTGTGTCAATTTTGAGGGTTAAAGTCTATAGATTTAGCCACAAATAACTATAAATAAGTGTTCTGAGTCGGTGGTGGTTAGCCGGATGTTTTCCACACAAGCTATCTGACATTGTGGACTTTGGTGGGGCTGGTTCTTAGTCAAAAGTCAAGAAATTGAAAAATAATCTTCACAGAAGATAAGCTGTGAAAAGAACCAATAATCAGTGGAAAAATGTATCGGCTTAAAATCTTAAAAATATTTTTTGCCCAACAGCTCATTGATGAATCTGTTTAGCTTGGTTTATCTTGTCAGTTAAATGCAAGACAACAAGAAGCCAAGTTTACCTGTTGTATTAAAACCTGAGTCAATTCTGACAAGTCAGTAGATGAAACTGACAGAGTAAACAGAATTTTCCTTCATTGATAAAAGCGAAATAGTTTTATGTGGATCTGTTGTATCTCACTGATTCCACTTCCCTAAATACTGTTAGTGTTGACTCACTGCTC
>JAOXYM010000005.1:21819671-21830776 GCA_028567055.1 Leptatherina wallacei
CAGGTGACTGAAGTTAATGGATCATTAACAGGTTTTTGCAGAACTTGACAAGTTGTTGGTGAGATCCATTTCATTTGAATCAGGTGTGTTGGAGCAGGGAAACCTCTAGAAATCATCCACAAATTAATGGCACATTTAAATAAATCGAGAGGTTTCTGTATTAATGTTACATATTGTGTTTTTAAACTGGGTTACATTTTTTTCTTGTTTTTTTCTTTGTAAAAAAAAATAAATCAAATTTTGACATTTTAGAAGCTTTAACCACAATGTTTATGTTGCTTTTTCTTTAAATAAGTGTAAACAATAAAAACATCAAATTGGCTCATTGTTAAAAAAATGACATTTAAACATTTTCAAGTGTTAAACTGTTAAAAGGTCCGATTTGATGTCGCTCTGCTTTTCTCCATAGGTGCCGTAGACAGCTGAGGAAAAATATGTTCTACCCAGAGTACGTCGACATGGAGACGGAGGTCCTCGGGGTGATGATGGAGGAGGAGATGAGGAAATTTCTCGATGAAGAGCTGCCATGTCACATTGTCGCTGCCATTAATTCCCTGTGTATGAGTTTTTCATCTCTTCATTCATGTTTTTATCATCCAGCTACACAAGCTGGGATTTGCTGAGGTTCTCCCAGTTTAACTACACCAGGAACCTGTTTCCCCACTAAAAGTAGTTTAAAATGGTAAAAAAAACGTTAAAATATTTCTATAAAACTCTCGATTTTGTTGCCCACCAGGTCATCTTTCAGATCCTGAGGAAGAGGAGGAGGAGCAGGAGGAGAACGAAGAAGAGGCCGAGGAGGAAGACGACGACGACGATGACGACGACGACCTCGACAGCAGCGAGGAGGAAATGAGGAGCGAGGGGGAGGAGGAGGAAGACGATGACGAAGACGAGGAGGGACATGATCACAGCGAGTTGGCCGACGACCTCTACAGCCCAGGGGAGGAAGAAGAAGAGGAGGAAGAGGAAGATGATGAAGACAACCAAGATGGAGAAGAAGAGGACGAGGAAGAGAGAGGGGTTTAAAGAGGAACTTATTGTATACATATATATTTTTACACCTAACAAAGCACTTGGTCCTTAACTGTGGTGCAGCAGACGTCGATAATTAGACGTCTGCTGCAGTCTTCATCTTGAATGTCTCGTGTGAAAGACTCGAGCAGCAGCCGCATCTTGCCTCAAAGCTTCTCACTGGATCCCACTGAGCTTTGATTCAGCTGGACTTACAACTCGACTGCACTGAGATTCTCACGCTAATCACCACCGCTGAACATTATACAGGTGCTTTAAATCAGAAAGAGAAGATATTTGCACATTCTGAATGTGTTGACGGAAGGATTCAGACTAAATATGGAAATAACTTTGCATGTCTGCGATGCTGAATTTTTTCTACCGCTTTGATAAATATTTTACAAAATACATGAGAAATTTGCCCGTATTTAAGTATTTACAGATTTAATCTAATTTCTTTAGGGGAAGCATTCACCTGCTGAAACATACTTTTGCTATTAAAACTGTTGCAGAGGAAGGTCCATCACAGACGACAGGAAATAGTTCCTGGAATTTATAAGACAACTTGAAATTACTTCAGTTTCCCAGTTTTTTTCTTTGGCACTGTTGATGTGATTTTTTGTTTTTGTTTGCATGTTTGACCTAAAGTGATCTGGAGAGGGGTGAAGCAAAGGCAGCGAGTCTGTCACAAGCCAACTTGAACTAGTGTTGTTTCATGCTCGAGTTCAACATCGCAACCCAAAGAGAAAAGAAGTGTGAGTGTGAGTGGATGGGTACCTGGACAGGTTTGTCTGCTTGGCATGTTGTTTGGAGAAAAAAAAACTATTTGCATTGTGTTAACAGTTTACAGAGTAACTTCTCATAGTTTTGCTTTAAAAGCAGTAAATGCGTTTAAAAAATGTGACATGTTCCTATGCAGAGTTCTGTCATTTATTTTTTAAAACATCAGTTTCAGGTTATTTAGAGTTTTGCACTTTACTTCAAACATGCTATGTTTGGCCTAAAATATTTGAATGTTAAAAAATGATTTTCATTTTAATATGAGTGACTTTACGAGGGGGCCAAAAAGAAAACTGCATAATAATAATAAAGCCTGTTGAATGTGAACAGTTCTCAGTTTGTCCTTCATACTTTCTTGGTTACATTAAAGCAACACTACAGTTTCTGACCTTAAACTGAGCACCTCTGACTCATAGATGGTAGGCTGACATTAATTATGTACATTCCTGGAGATGTTGTTGCCTTAGCGGCCAAAAACCAAGAAATCCCACTTCACTACTTTTTATTTTCCAGCCCTGGGCATTGTTACAGATGCATTTTGCTTTATGGCAACATGTCACACCAGCGACTGGACATCAAAATACTGGCTGTTTTCAACTGGCACCATGGCTGATTCAACAAAGAAATGCAAAAAAACATTATTGGAGGAAGTGAGGGAAAGAAAGAAAGTTACAGAGCATTTGATCAAACAAGAGACAACATCGATCGACTTTAACTGGCTGGAGAGTAGGACAGGACGGAGGACAGATGCTTATCTAGGTGTCTAGGGAGTCCTAAAGTGCAAAGATTTGCCAAAGTTCAAAAGTGTGGCTTTAAACTAATGAAATGAGCAAAGGAATAGAAAATAAACACTTGTTTTTCTATTATTCCTTTGATGTTTACAAATTGTGTTGCTTTCAGTGCATTTTTACTCTCAGAGGGAGCGGAACGGTTATATATGTGAGTATTTCCGTCGGACATATTAAACGACGTTCCAGTTTTCAACGCGTACTTCCGGTTACGATACTGGTGTTTCATGCGCTTTTGAATGTTATTGAAGTAGTTTTATTTAATCTCATCGTGACGCACAGTGTGATCGGTTCCGGATAAATTCTGATACAGAGAGGTGATGAACCCAGTCTTCAGAAAGGTAACTTTAGCCTTTTAGCTCTTAGCTACATGCTACTTCACAGAGGTCAAAACGTAGACGTGATTATGTGAAGACTGCTCAGTAACTTGACCAAACAAGAGTTCTTGTTTTCTGATTGTATTTATATTTACCATTCAGACTTTTTGGGAACAGGGATGTAAACATGTCACATTCCCAGCTTATCCTTATTTTGCGTGTCATAATATTGTCTGTTGGATTCTTCATTGTATCATGCTCTTTTTATCAGCTGCTCTAGGTTAAAATAAAATAAATAATGAATTGAACTGGCACACAACTGCTGGTTGCATCTTGTTGCCATTGGTAACCTTAGTCTTTGGTCAGGAGTAGATTAAATCATGTGACAACCCCTTTTACAGAGATCAGTGATGGTGTGTTCACTACTCTGCTTCGTCCTGCGTCTCATCCTCTGAGCTGGTCGTACATTAAGCTGTCAGTCAGAACATTGGGTAACAAAACAAATATAACAGCTGATCTTTTTCTTATCCTGTTTAGTTGCAGGTGTCTGTCACACAGCAGGCGCTTGCGCTAAATCAAGCACTTACATTATGCAGGTAAGTTTTGGTATTTGTCTTAAATTTTCCTGTGATACGACAGCTGGTTCGGAAGCTTCTGTATATACAAAATAAGCAAAATATATAAATGCTGAGATCTGGGAAATAAATATGGAAGATGAAACATCGATATGATCATCATACAGTTGTTTAGATTTCTTGGTCAAGATCAAATAATAGAATTTTAAAAAATTAAAAAAAATTCATATTTGATTTTCCTCTTCTGAATATGTTTGAGAAACCTGAGTCAATAATAATAATAATATATGTGTGCATATATATATGTATATATATGTGTGTATCTGTATCTCAGATCTGTTGCTGACAGCATAAGAGATTGGGTAAAACTAAATTGTTCTCAAGCAGAATTGAGATGAAGCTGTTACAAATCTTTATCTCTATATTTATTGCTGTTGTAGACTAACATTTGTCCTGTCCTGTAACATTTACAGAGCTGCACCATCCATCCAGCATCCTGTGTGGTGTAAGTATCTAAAAACTACAAAGGATGAAGCATTTATCTTTCAAAACCATGTTATACTGTGTTTTTGTTACTGCTGCTCCGTGTCAGAGTGTTAAAATGAATATTTGTTCCTTCCAGGCACGACTTTTGGAAATGAAAGACTTTATAGAAGCATGCCAACTCATGGCATCGGGAGGTGGAAGTATCTTTTACCTAAACAAGCAGTGAGACTTTAAAATATTACTTAAAAAACAGTTATGGAGATTATATTGCCTGCCAGCCTGGAGTAAAATCAGATTCATGGTTCATTTTTGTTATTTGTGTTGTAGAATTGTCCCATTTCTTGCTGCTAACTTTTCCCAGAACATCTCCCGTTCTGGTCAGACTCACTGAATGTCTGTCTGATTACAAAGTTTCTGAAGTTAATGCTTTTTAATAATCTCCCCTGAATGTTTGCGTTTTGTTTTCAGGCCAAGAAAAAGAAGGACAAACACCAGATGAAACAGATCGTTGCGGAGACGAAGACGGCGTACGGGACTCTCAACGTGAAAGTGTCGGGTTATGACATGACAGTGGTGGAGCATTACTCCCAGTACATCCACAACCTCTGCAACCGACTCGGCGTCAAAGTGGCAGAAAGGTGAGGCTGAGCGAGCGCCGACAAAACTGCTGCAGTCACACACAGCAGAAGAGCTGCGTGATGCTAATCATCTGAATTTTTAATTAGCCTCCCTCATTAAGACACTCATCCTGTGTTAAAACCACTGAACATGATCTCTGATTATCATCATTTCCCTTCTGGGCTAATATTTGGATCAAAAATAAAAAAATAAATAAAAATAAAAAAGAGAGATCTCCATCAAAAATAAATTTAAAGTGTTTTTACAAAGTCTGCAACATCTTTGCGGTTCATTAAAGTTTTATGCTCAATTTTATTAGAAATTAATATGTGTATATTTTGTCCTTGATCTTCATTCGCAGCTATGCTTTGCCAACTAAAAGCACAGAAATGATGCTGATGCAAGAGCAAAGCACCAAGACGTACGTTGACGCCGTCCTGAAGTCCCATGAACGAGTCGTTCAGGTAAAACTCAGCCGGAGTTTTAATCCTCTTTAAATCCCATTTAGTGCAGAATTTAAGTCACTGGGGAATATTTTACTCCCAACTTTTCAGCTGTTTTTTTTTTGTTTTTCCCTCTTCTTGTAGTTGAGCAGTCTGACCGCTGCGTTGTGTCCTGTCTTCATGGATGTTCTTTTAAAGAACCAACCAGAAGGTGTTCAGCTCTCTGTGAGGGCGGTAAGTCGTTATAGTTCTTGTTACTATTAGAATTTGTCTGACCAGATTAAACTGAAAGGATTATAGTTGTTTTATAAAAGGAAAGTAAAGACGTAAAAGAAGCTCAAATAAACAAATGTTTCTCTTTATTGCTGAAAATGTGCCTGAAACGGTTTAATTTAATCAATTGAATTAAATAGTGCAGATCCACATAGTGTTAAAACACAGTTGAAAATAAATAAAATGTGACTTTTGATGTAAACATGATGTTTGTTTTGCACCTCATTGGCTCACCTTTGACTACACGCTTTAATCCCAGATGAATTTGAGGTGTCGGCCAGTTTCTCTCCCCCACAATAAACAATTTCAAAGCTTAAAATAAAAACCAGACCTTGATCCAAACTGAGTGAAAACAAGTATCTTTAATTGTTTTGTCATCATCTGTATCAGTAAAGCAAAGTTGCACCAGTCATTTAAGAAAAAACTGAAACAGTTTGACAACGTTTGGCCTTTTAGTTTGAAGTAATTTATACTTTAACATTACACAGAAAAAAAAAGTGCCTCCATAGAAAAGTATTGGTATATTAACATTGTAATCATCTGTTTCCTCTCAGCACGCAGAGGCAGATTTCCAGGCTCGCTTCAAGGCACGTCCAGAGCTGGAGGGACTCATCGCTCAGATCAACCAATAGGACCTTCTCCAGCTTCACCTTCCAGATGTGAATTTATGTATTGTCCAGCTGTCCACAGTTAAACATGATCTTTTCTCCCAGTGCAACGGGTTACATTTTTATTTGACATTTAATCTGTGATGTGGGAAATAAAACTGTTTTCACAACTTTTAAAAAGCCCATTTTGTTTTTCATTTAGGTTCATTTTAGCTTTAGTTGTTGTTTAGAAGTTTACATGATTTTGTTAAAAGACCATTATTTCCATCCCATACTGTAAGATCTCTTCAAGGCCTACTGACCCACTGATCTTTGAAGCAGAAAAGTTTTTGGAACTCAAGAAGCATAACAGGATATTAAGTCATTTTAATCCTTTTGATTTAAATTGTATATCTGTAGAAATCCTGTGTGTGCAGGGACTGCACCATAACCAGCCGGCCAGGTTTCATACATATCAGGATAACAGCGGGTTTATTCTATTTACAAATGCACTTTGATATTTGCTGTCAGTTACAAATATCCACCTCGCTCCATCAGAGGCCTCAACCACTCCATCCCTCTGAAGATATCAAGAAGATCGTCTTGTCTGCCTGCTTTTTTCACAGCTGTGAGAATTTCCCTCATCTGGTCTTGTGTGGTTTTTAATTTCCTTATTCTATCATAGCGCTCTGGTGAGATCACCTTTCTTTGCCAGAGCTCGTCCAGAATCCCATCGGTATCGGACACACTTTTAACCAGATGTGTCCAATTTTGATCCACAAAATGTTGACCTGAGACTGTCCAGAACATGAAAACAATGCAATAGTTAAAACATTTGTGTATGCCAAATGCAGAATGGGGAGTTACCAAAAGCTAAAGCACAACAAATATGATGCATAATGACACTGAATTGTAATTTTAATGGTTTTGATTGAAAACTAAAATGTTACCTTGTTCATAGTAAGCCCTCTCATTTTGGTATTCATCTGAAATTCAATGTAGAGTCAGAAGATCAGTACTTCAATGTGCTGATAAATCCATGCAAATATATCCTGTAGCTCTGTTTCATTAACACTGACCTGTTCGAATGGTGCAGTTCCAGACTTCGTTCCTCGTTCTATCACCTTCAAGAGTCAGGCTGAAGTCACTTGTTGCATTTTTAATGAACACCTCAAAGAAATGTGTGGAATAATTTATCTTCTCACAGGTGACCAGTCTTTTCTGTAGAGGAAAAAATAATGCAAGACAAAGCATGAAATGTTTCCATTGGAGTTGGTGTACAATGATAGTTGTTAAAATTGATCAGTAAACATACCTTTGGGTTGATTTGAGCAGATCCTGCGTTACTGCTGAGGAAGTAATGACTCTCCAGCTCTAGAAGTTCGGATGGACTGTACTTTCGGATTTCTTTGAATCCATCAGACACTTCCTCATTTTTCACTGACTGGATTAAAGTTAACAGTCTGTTAGTAGCATATAAACCCCAAGACAGTGTTTTGGGAAACACATATGTCTAAATGCAGGGCTCTAAATAAACTTTTTCTGGTCACCAGCCAATGTGGCCATAGATTTATAAAGTTACTGGCCAATCAGATTTTCCAGTAGCCATTTTTTTTTTTCAGGGAAAACGATCCAGATTGTAAATGCAACTGAACGCATTTCAAACCGTTTTAAATTACTTTTTCATGAAAACAATGAGGATGTAAATATGACTGAATTTAAAAAAGTGCTAAATAAATGAATAAATAAAATGTCACATGAAAAAAAAATAAAACTACAGAAGTCTTAACAATATTTGTGTTACAAGGTGATGACTTGAACTGATTGACTGATGCTCACCTGTTTTATTTTTTCAACCGATGGCACCACATAAACATGCAGATTGAGGACAGCTTGTTGTGGGTCATATTTTTTGTATATCAAAACATCCCGGAACACTTTGTAACGAAAACCCAATTTTTTCAGAAGCATGACTCCTCTTGGTGAGAAATCTGGTTGGAGTAACTTGACGTGGGATGATGTCACTTCAGACACTCGTTCCACGGATACTCCACAGGTATCCACATGTAGAACAGCAAACATGTCTGATGGTGGCTCATTGTTATCTGTGAAGTAAAAAAATGCAAGGATTTACATTAATTGACATAAATGTCTTCAAGACATCAATGAAAAAAATCAAATGTTCATTGTAATCTGATGTATTTTATTTTAATTTATATTATTATTTTATTTTATTTTTTTCTTCTTTTACTTAAAGTTCAGCTAATTCCTCATGCTTTGTTCAGTGGAGAAAATGTTTCCTGCAAATTGATGTAATGTAAACTGTTTATAACTGCTTATAGATATTGTGTTATTGATATAATAGGATTCTATCGAAAGGAGGATACAGAGCTCCCTTTTTAGTTCTCTATTTTCATTTAGGAGGACATGTCTCTGTGCGCACGATTAGTCCAGATCCAACCCTTCTGATCTTTTTACTGTCACTCTTATCTGGAGATTTATCACGCTAAATACCTGAACCTACAGGCGCCATTGATATCTGCTGGCCTCATGACTTATACGTTCATGGAGGGATGTTGTGGTAAAAGGAACGGATCTGGCCTGTGTGCTTTCTATTGAACCGATGCTCTTTATCTTAAAATGAAAAATTGTAATTAATCAAAAGTTATTTAAAAATCTGACAAAAACATTACTTTATTATTGTGTTTTAACGAACTGAACAGCAGAAAACATCAGAAACGTGGATTTTGTTCAAATGTGTCGGCACTCAGATGTTTGTAAGAGTCCTCCTGAGTGTATAGGATTTGTCCTTACCTAAGAACAAATCCAAGATACGAAGATTTTGGTGAATGCCACAATTTTTGTAAAAAAGTTCCTAAGTAGGATTTAAGAACAAAATTGTACATAAGAGTCATTGCTGAATGACGCCCATTGTACAGAGGATGGAACCCTCTACCTGTGTCCTCAATTACTTTTTTACATCCTGGCCATAAGCCTCCTGATCACCACAGTAATAAACCAGTCACTTCATACTGGCCATGTTCCACCTGTATTAAAAATGCCCTGATTAGGCTACTTCTCAAAAAAATCTTCCCTTAACCCTGATTTCCCTGCAAACTTTTTGCTGATATCCAATCTTCCATTCCTTTCCAAGGTCCTGAAAGAGGCAATCACTGCTCACTTTCAGGACCACGAGTACAGTTCCACCAACAGCACAGAAACAGGATCACCTTCCCTCCTCATCCTTCTCAACCTGTCTGCAGTATTTGATACCATCACCCACCACATCCTCCTCAAGAGGTTACTGAACTCAGTAACACCACCTTAACCTGGTTCAGATCCTACCTCTCTGACAGAGCAGAATATGTCTTCATGGGTGGCTTAAGGCCCAGGACTCGTACTGTCACTTGTGGGGTTCCTCAAGGATCAGTTCTTGGCCCCCATTTTCTTTCACGCTGTACCTGCTCCCCCTTGGTCAGGTCATCAGTCGCTTTGGAATTTCTTTCCACTGCTACTCTACACACAAGTCTAGATGAAATCAATTTACACCCTTCATGGTCATCACTATCATCATCATTCTCCACAGTTACTGTCTCTCTGGAGGAGATAAAGATACGGATTAACCACAATTAATCACAAAAGCTCCAAAAACGAAGTAATCTTTAGTTGCACCAAATCTGAACATCTACCATAACCAGCATTGCTTTCTCTGGTGAGGACATTCCCCTCTCATCAGTGGTCAACAACCAGGGTATATTAGATTTGACCCTCATCTCACTCTTGAGGCTCGCATAAAAACACCTCTGCAACACTGTCTTTAACCATCGCAGAAACATTTCCAAACTTCATCCCACTCTTTCCCTCCCTGATGCAAAGAAGCTGCATGGTCATCAAGATCCGCAGCAAATCCATCCAAAAGCTGCAGTACATCCAAAACAGAGCTGCTAGGATCTTGACGAGGAAATATGAGCACATCACCCCCATCCTTCACTCACTACATGAACTTTTAATCACAACCAGCACAAATTGTGAAGTTGTATTTTCTCCTTTGTCTGTATTTGACTGTATTGGATAGTTTGCAGTGCATAAAGATGGGTATTTGCTTCAGAGAAAGAGATGCATGTCCCAAATAATGACTCACCTTTACAGATCCAGTGTGGCAGGTGGACCTCCTCAACCTTCCCAGCTGTGACTGTGATGTTCAGAAGGGGCCCTGCCGGTATGTACTTCATGGATATACCTGGACTCATGTGCTCTTCCCATGTGCTGTAATGGTATCTCAAGCTGAATCCGTCCTCACACACCCAGCGCAGGGCAGACTCACTGCATTCATAGTGACCTTTTTGAGACTGTAGGCTGATTTTGTTAAAGACAAAACAAATGGCCATATTAAGGAACAAACAGGAGAAAACTTGCAGCACAATCATAAAATGTGGGAACTGTAATGACACTGTAATTGTTCATCATTGTTTCCAGTTCATACAAAACCTCTACAATATAATTAATTGTTATCTTTCCTTACCTGTAAGTTTTTACTCCATTGGCTCTCTTAACTTCAGGCTCAAGTTTAGTCCATCCACTTGAATCCTGTTTCAGAGTAAAAGCTTTTTCATAAGCAGTGTAGAGGTAGATCAGCTACAGCAAAAACACCAACTGAAGAAACCTTACCCTTTCTTTGGCACAAGCTTCAAGAGGTCCAGCAGAAGGGCCTTGTTAAAGCAAATGTTAGAAGGTTAAATAGCTAGAGCACTAAAATGACATTGAAGAGATATTAGTGCTCTCTTGTGCTCTCTCTATGCGTGTAGGTGAACGTGTGTGCATATATATGCAAACTACTCTCTTTGCTTCAGACTAGCTCAGCTTACATAAAGACAAAACAAAATATCTGCTATGCATAGGCCTACCACTTATCAATGAGTATATATATTTCCCCTTGTTTTGTGCCCTTTTGTTGATTTTATCTGTCAAATACACAACTTTCTTAAATTGCTCTAATTTCTTTGGTAAAGACGTACACATAGGCTACATAGGCTATTTCACTTAACAGCTTAGCTGTCTGCCTTGCAGCATAATTAATGCTCTTGCGCTCATGACCTGTGCATAAATTAATAAAAGGTTCTATTGAAGCTCGTTGGCCGGTTCTCTTCGTCTTGGCAGGGTTACGCGTCTCGTCACTCCCGGAAAATACAAAAATAGGCAAGGCAAATTTATTTGTATAGCACAT
>JAOXYM010000005.1:21830876-21842972 GCA_028567055.1 Leptatherina wallacei
TTCTTCACTTAAATATGAAACGCCACATTGTGAAACATGTAATGGGACATTTCCTTGAAGTTTTCATGAAAACATCTTCTCATAGTTCTCTTCTCCTTCAAGGAACAGGGAAAAGCTCTTAACACATTTGAAATGGATCTATCTTCAACCTCTGCTTTGATTTCTTAAATATTATTAATAAAACAAAAAAGATATTTGGCTGTCCTAGATTTTTTGATGCATGAAAGAAGTACAGTTCAATAATCTTTATTAAATCTTAAGAATTTTAATTATACATAAAACATACAATTAAAATGCTCTTATCAGAACTCTCATATTCAGAGATCCCATCTAAATCAGTACCTCTAGATATTATCAGTTCTGTTAGCTTGATCTTTGTGTCTGTGTGTGAACTCAGGACTGCATTGAGTGCTAACTATCTGCAAACCAGATGTTAATGGCTTTCAACTCCTCTCTCTCTCTGCATCATCCAACTGCCAAATATATATTTTATTTGACATGTAACTTTCTGTGCTTAGATTTTGCTCCTCATTCAGCTAAATTTTGTTCAGGCAGATAGTAGCATGTAAACAACACCATGCATGCTAAAGTAAAAACGTACACAATTGATGAATGATACAGCATGGAACTGTGTACGTGGGAAATGTAGTGACATCACTGCTATGACATATAACTGGAAAGACTTGCAGTTTTTATTCATATCCGCCTATATTCACCCTACGTGCAGTGTAATATAAAGTAACGAGACATTTTTTTTTACCTTGGACTTGTTCTTTAGCTATAAAACCTGTGTAATAGACCTTTTATCCCACCACTAAAAACTTAAATTGATTTATAGGACTTGGTGTAATGCCTTCCCACCCTGTAACTTCTTATGTTTCAAAGAAAAGTCACACAACACTGTTGGTTAGCAAATATATTTTAATATATAATATTTATATTCATTTTAGCACAATGACAAAATGGCATAATTTCAGTTCAGTCTCTTAAATCATGACAAAAAGCCACACTTTTAAGCTTCAGCCTTACATTCTGTTGCAATCACTGCAAAACCATCCAGAAGTACTTCTTGCTCCATGAGAGGGAAACCTTAGGAAAAGTTTCTAACAGCATTGAGCCTATGGCAACCAACAGAGTCATCATGGGAGCTGAATGTGAAAATACAATGGTTGTAATAACACTCCTCAATCCACTATTAGGCTTAGTGTCACACTTTCCAAAATTATGTTTGTTTTAGTGTCACAGGGACAGAACTGCATCACTTTATTGTCTCAAACCAAACTCAGTTGTGTGGATGATATCTAACAGGTGTACGTCTACATGAACACATTACTTTAAGAGTGTTAAATATTAACGATCATGACGGACTGGATTGATTCTACACCTGCCACTTGTGACACCATTTGAGAACTTCACACTTTAGAACAACAGACAAGCAGGTTGTGAGCGAAAACACCCCATTGATTGGCTCCAATCAGTTATGCACAGAGCAACTCATAGACAAGTTCGCAAAATACAGAATATCAATTCAAAACAACACAAATGCATTTTGGAACAGTTTGATAGGAGATATTATTTCAATTTCATAACAAGGGAGAAGATTCTCAAATACTTTTCAAGTGCCATCTCTTCAAAAAAACCCTCTAACCTACAAGTCCTTTCATCCTACCTGAAAATATTAGATAGCTGGACACCTTGAGTCATGCCAGAGTAATGTTTTAAGCTTTAAGTTACATCCAGTGGAGATCACTCAACAACAGTTACAATGAAAATATAATCACTTCAGAACAACCTCAGAAAATCTCTGATCTAGCCATAAACATTACTCGCAAATCAAGTGTTCACCACAAACATGAGAATTTACGACCCTACAACGTTTATTCACCCCAGCTGTCTGCAGCTGAACCGAGTTGGCACTTTTACCAATGATGAGGAGCTTGCTTTTTCGTGCGTGAAATGTAAACTTTACTCCTTTCACTGAAAAAGAAAACTTATTTTTGCTGTGCAGCTCTATAGAAAAGTAAAATGGTTACAAAGCTTGAGCATAAACAGGAACGGCCAACCTTCACACTTTATGATGACTAAAATGAAAAGTTAACATTGCTGCACATCATCATCTCAAGTGATTGACCAGACATTCAGCATTCCAAACATCAACACTCGTAACTTCCCACTACAGCATTCTTGTGCAAAGCCTGCCACATTCAAATCAATGCTCTGAAACTGGATGCACTCAAGTTCAGTTTACTTATGTACAGCTGCAGCTGCAGACTTCACATCTGTATACACGACATGTTGCTTCCTAAAGCATAAATCTATATATTTTGCTCTGCTCACAATTACTTTTATTTGCTTTCAGCAGCTACAAACCCCCAAATTATTCTTTACTACTTACGCTATCCAGCACTCATATACTTTCTATAACTTCATCCATGATTCCTTTTATAATTCTCTAACACTTGTCCTCAAACATAAAAATAACAAACATTACTCTTTGAGAAACTAAAAGATGCTCAGACCCATATGTAAATATTCCAAAGGTTATGACAATGGTCACCTCGTCACTTTTGAGTATAGACATGTTTACTTTAAAATGCCTGGCCAGTAAGGGCAGCTGGCTAGCTAGCTAACAAATAAAGGGCAAATGTAGCCTTGTGCTCAATTTTATTCAAACTTATTATTCTCATTTCAAGTTCAATATTTTAATTTTCAGACTTCATGAGAGCAGCTCTACA
This sequence comes from Leptatherina wallacei, assembly GCA_028567055.1. Taxonomy (NCBI): domain Eukaryota; kingdom Metazoa; phylum Chordata; class Actinopteri; order Atheriniformes; family Atherinidae; genus Leptatherina; species Leptatherina wallacei. The sequence continues at coordinate 21,833,612 of JAOXYM010000005.1, forward strand.
TTATTCACAGTGTAAAAGAAAACTATAAGGCCTTTTTTAAATCTAGTTCAGGTCCTTTATGCTTATGTTTTACAAGCTAACAGGAGCTAGCTAAATTTGCTAGCAAGTGTTAAGTCGTCTGTTTAACAACAATTACTAAACTTAATATTTAAGACATTGTATTAATGTTGTTTGTTATCCTATAATTTGCTATTTATCTTTACAATCAAACATTGTAAATAGTACATTGAATGCTTATCGTTCAGATGATTGATCTAATTGTTTTTTTCTTGGTACAAGTGACAACACACCTTACACAAACAAAATGTCAAACTAAAAAATCGGTGACTGCTCTCATCTTTTGTCATGATTTGGAAACTCTCTGAATTAAAAACTGTTTTACAAGCAGTGAACACGAAACCTCTGATCAAACACAACACAACACGGAATATGTTACATATCAGTAAATACAAGTAAATGAATATCTTTTTTGTTTTTTTTCTGTAAAAACCATCACCCAAAGCTGAAAGAGCAAAAACAAAAACGAAAAGACATGAATAAGAAAAGAGTCGGTACATGTTTTTTATCCCCTTGATTTGTTTCCTGTTAGTAAAACAAAATCAGGACATGTAAAAACAACAATATATATATAGGCATTAAATAAATTAATCAATTTAAAAACAAACACAGCGACATATCCAAAATACATATTTACAACCAATTGAAATTGAAAAAAAGAAAAAAAGTAAACACAGTCTTACCAATAAGGGAAAATATTGGAATGAATTTTAGTTGACCCTTAGCATTAACCTGCTGAATACAATGTCTGCCTCTTCATTACATACTTCATTTGTACTTATGTATTGGTTTAAATTATGTATTCACCATAAATACATTAGTCTTATACTTTTGCAGCATTTATTGAGTTGATATGTACTTTCCAAATATCCAAATTTGACATCACTTGTGGCTGATATGTTGATATATTATGTGCCAATGGCTACAGAGGAAAAAGCTAAGCTATGTCAAAAATATAATCTGCCCTGCGATGAAGTCAGATAGGCTGTGCTAAACATGGGACTTGATTTTGGATGAGTAGGAAACAGGAATTGGATGTAAAGAAAGAAAGAAGAGGGAGAAGGGCTCAGCACAGCCACATATTGATGCAGACACTGAATATACGCCCAAAATGCATCAACTTAAGCTTTTACCAAGACAACATCAGGCAGCTGACATTTTGCGAACATTTTGACAAGGAGTGAGGAAAAAATTAAGAAAAGTCACATGGTCATACACATCTAAATTCACAAGCTGCTACTTCAAGAAGCATTTTAAATAAAAGAAAACAAATACAATTTATTGGCCCTAACCCAACCTTGCTGATATTTTGTATGTTAGTGGAAACACATGCAGAAATCTGCACCGAAAAACCTTCATATTTGTCTTGTAAAATTACCAAAGTTCTTTCCAGGAATTTGTAAGTAGCATCTCATCGTTTAGGCCTGATCGCATGTATCTTAACATTGGGAAAGACCATTACCCACAGATCATAGCAGTAAGTATAACTGCCTCCCTTTGAGATAGATGCAGTGGACCCACTTTGTGTTCAACAGCCTAAAGTTGTAGGAGGGCAGCTACCGCTTCACTTGGGATCTGGCCTAGTGCGGACCAGTCTAAACACTACAGAGGAAAAAGAACCACCCAGAAGTATTTGGACACTGTCATATATAATGTGTTAAACTCTCAAGAGAATACTCTTGATACCCTGTAAATTCTCTTTACTCACCCAATGTCTCTGCTGAACACGAAACAAACTTTGCACTAATGGAACTGGGAGGTTAAAGTCTGCACAATGCCCAGCCCTGCAGCCACAAAAAGCTCCTCCACATAATGTCAAGAACCAAAAGGTGGAGTGCCTGGGATAGCTATAAACTAAACTGCAAAATGGACCAAGTCCAAATATCACAAATGTGCTATATAACTGTATCAAAGTATTTACAGGGTGAATATTTCCTGTAATACTCTAAAAAGCGTGTTTTGGTCTTGATTAACTGGATGTTTTTGCTTTCAAAAGAGTAGAGCAAGAGTTTTGCAGTTGCGCTCGTCTGCATTTTCTTCCCCAATTTAGAGGACATTGCACTGTCATTTTTGCTTATCAAGTGCTATTCCATCCAGCAAACACATCAGGCAAAAATTCAAAGCAAGTGTATCAGGATCTTCTTAAACATCACATTTAAAGAGCTGTGTTTTGGAAATGAGTGGGTTTTTTTTTTTTGAAGGATACAGTGCAGATTTTTCCTACCGAGGTGAATGCATAGGATACAAATCAGTCCAACATTACAATATATATATCAAGCAATATAAAAGGGGAACAAAAGAAAAAAAAAAGATTGAAATTAAAGTCTTGGTCATTGGCACTGGGGTGGGGTGTGGAGCATAGTGGCAAGGAAAAAAAGATGCAGGAAGAGGCAGGGCTTGGGTAAATAACTAGTCATACACTGAAAGATTTTGATATAGTTGCCTCAATTTTTAAATCCTACAGCTTTGAGGACAACAAAGACAGGTGCAGAAACAAACCCCAGACATTCTGTACACACCGACACTGAAGTCCTTAGCAAATGTTAAGATAAAAGTAGCGCCACTCACTTTAAAAACAATAAAAGTGAGTGGCGCTTTGATTGACTTGATGTGTGTGCTGGCACTTCTATCCGTTTCACACACTATCTCTCACAGTTGTGAACATTTTAGGGGTAAACACAAATTCTGCTAAGGCTTCGTTGCGGGGAGAAAAGATACACAGTGTTCAATAGAGCGGTTATAGTTTAGTTTCAACAGTCTTGCTAGCGTTTGCGTTGGTACATGGCAGGAATGGCATAGTCAGGTTACGAGCCGTTGTGTACATTAGAGATCATTTTCACCATTATGTACAGTTAAGTAATGTGTTTAACTATCACATGCACTTTGACTTTTTCTTTTTTTCCTCTTTTAATCAGAGGTCGCAGCCTGTTGTTCATTACAATGGTCAGTTTTTTCTGTGCAATAAATGAAATGGCAACAAAAAAGCTGGAACCAAAACAAAACACACAAAAAAAAGAAAAACTTTAGTTATTTTATGTATCACGCAATAACAATAGTAAATATGATATCCAATATACTCTCTCAAAATATATTTCTGTATTCTCTAGTGTAGTCTAATCTTCCCTTGCTCACAAACAGATACTAAATATTTTGAAAATGGCAAAAATTTTGTTTAGTCTTTAAACACGGCAATACTGCACAAACAGTGGTAATTGTCTGCTAGAACTAGTTTTCTCATTAGAGCATAAACTGCAGGCAATTATATTACTTTTACGGTATTTTTTTGTAATATATTATTTGTATATTTACATCTCTAACTAGCTTTTACAAAAAACTTTCACTCTAACTGGTCTCCATGATGAAAACAACCTACAAACGGGGAACTCCCTCAGAAGAGAAATAAATGCTCTAAGCTTTTCAAACTAAATATTGTATCTAAATTCTTGCAATGAGCTGAAGGCAAATATTGGCTTTTTTTGTTTGTTTTTTTAAATACAGTATATTCCTCTAAAATACTACACTTTTTTTGCTCTTGAGAAATTGTGTAATTATGTAAGAATAAAGGGATGCACATAAAACCTTTGAAGAACAGACAGTCCTGTTATTTAAATTTTATCTAAAAATTTTGCTTCATACAGTGACTTTGTGAGAATTGGTATCTTGATGAAATAAATGTTATTTATATGGAGTACTGACACATTTTAGGAGATTAGCTGTCTTTCTGAGTTAGATGAAAAGGCTACTGCGGCTAGCAGGGGGTTAACTTAGCTTACCTAACCGCTGCTAGCAGTGGTTAACTTAGCTTAGCTAACTGCTGCTAGCAGGGGTTAGCTTAGCTTAGCTAACTGCTGCTAGCAGGGTAAAAACTATGTAAAAAGAAAAAAGAAAATCCCTTCTTCAGTCATTATGCTTATGCTAACCCTCTGCTACTAGCCAGGTGTGAGAGTAGCATCAAAACTATTCCTTTCACATTACAAACACAAAGTTGGATATCTAGGTAGCTAGCCTCACATTAAAACACACGCTATCAGAAATCAGACAATACATTACGAGTAAGATTGAATTTATTTTTACCAGGTTATAACTTTAAATGTATCTAAAACTGTTATGGTCAAAACTATGTAGGCTACTCAGTATTGAGTTTATGTTCAAAAAATATTCTAATAATATTCAGAACTCTAGTTTTGATATTTTGGCTATTTTGCACAAATATGTAAATTTGAAAAAATAACTTAATAACTAAACAACAAACTTTTAAGTACTAATTAATTATGTTTGATGTCACAGTTATACGTCGTTGCTCATACAGTGTGTACACATCTAAATGGCATCTACTGTTATCTGTCAGTTTTTTCCAGAAAATATGCCATTTTATGTTGTTTTGCTAGGAGACAGGGTTTATAATTACTGCTTCTTCATGAGTGTATGTAGGCTTTGTGTTGCCAAACAATCTTGAATGACATGAAAACACATCACAGATAAACTCATCCTGAACTGACCCACGCAGTGTCTAATTTGGGGGTAGACTTTGGCTCATCACAGACGTACTTTGTCGGTCCATCTGTAGATTTGCAGCATCTTTATTTCTTCCCCAGTAGCTTTCATCTCCCCATAGCTTGGGAAGAAGCCATGATCTTATTGGTTGCTTTGAAGGTGCCTAGCTGCATGGTCCTCTGTCAGGGTATGTGGTACCTGGGGGGTGAAGTAGGGGAGGTAGGGGAAATGGGGCAGTTACATGTGTGTGTAAGGGTACAGTGTGGTTGTGGTGTGGGGACTAACAATGTTGGTCAGAAATGGTTGGTTGGTTGTTTGATTTGAGTGCCAGGTGTGGTGAAATCAAGGTGCAAAGATCAGGGCTGGGGGGTCCTGACCTCACACTTTTTTAGGAGGAGGGGCCAACTTAATGATCTCATCTTCAGATGGCTGGCGGATGATGTCTTTGGATTTTCAAGTGTAGGGTGTTGGGGAGGTGGAGAGGGAGAGAAAGAGAAATGTAATGAGCAATCAATAGTTTAAACAAGATTTACAGTTAAAAGACAGCATCCCACATCCATTTCTGTCATTTCTTCCCTCCACTCTCAGAATTTTACACAGAATACAACTGTACAAAGCGGAAAAAACTTGTACAACTATGAAATGTTTGAGTTATTTAAGGTTTTGAAAAATCCTGTCTACTCATGGTCCATTTTGGAGTAGCTTAGCTTGCCCACCAGGATACCCTGAATGTAAAACACAGACACTAATTTCACTCAAAAAACCAACCCTAACTCTTTACAACATTCAACCTTTCTTTAAAGTAAAGCTAAATATTACAACATGTACCCTTTTTCTGAGCAAAAATATCTACAGATTAAACCTCTTTTCAATTAGGCGCTCACATGAAGAGACTATCTTTTTTTAGCCACAAGAGGACAGCAAATTACCAGATTTGGAAGACCGGTCCTTTATCCTGTAACCCTACTCCCTTCTTCACACTTAAATCCTAAATCTCTTCCACTAGAGCATCTTTCTGTCCACTACTTTAACCATCACCAGTTAAATATGCGTAAGACAGCTACACCATCCAATCGTTGTTTTATTGTACCCTATTGTTATTTTTTTGTTATTCTGCCATACAAGCTTAAACAGATCTCTGGAAAAACATATATATCTGACATTTAATTAAATTCAGAATTCATCTCAGATGAAATAAAAAAGATGCCTGAACAGATACGCCTGTGCATCCTTCTTTGTTTTTTCGTAGCTCATCATCTCTTATGTCTTCTCTGGGTATATTATAGGAATTGAGACGCCCTTCAAAATGCTTTGATGAAATCAATTTCTGGATTGTAGGCAGCAAGATGGAGGAGAGAGGAGCCGAGGAGGCATAATTAGATAAATAAGCTGAGGCGAGCCAATCAAAGTAAGTTCTTACCAGACATATTCCTTTAACTGATGAATATGTCTAACCTTCCTGTGTGTTGGGGATATATACAAAGCTCAAGGACTGTGTTACCTTTATATTTCTTAGCAGATGGGATGCGTGTGAGTTTGGTGTCAATCTCGTCATCCTCAGAGATTTTGAGCACAGTGGTGCGATACTCGATGACCCTCGTCAGCAGGTCCGGTCGTCGCGAAATCTCGAAGATATGCTCGATGTATGACAGGTTGTCTGCATCATAAGACAGTTTGAGTTCAAGGTCTTAAAACCACATCGAACAAGTCGTGTGGAAAAGCAAGATATTTTTCATTTGTGCCTCTCACCTTGGGCCAGCTTGTCGTTCTTCTCCAGGTAGCTGAACCACTCCTTGGAAGAGGTGATGTTGTTGCTCTGGTCCTCAGGGATGTCCTCCTTGCAGGCCGATTTGAGCTGCTCCAAATCCTCGTTGGTGATGTTTTCCGACAGGTCGCTGAGCAGAGAGCTGTACTCCGCCATGGTCTGGTTTACAAACAGAGGCGACATGATAGATTGAAGTTTTAAAGGAGTTCATAGTAACGGATGGGATGAAAAAAAACAAAGACCAGCGAGTGAAAACATCCCAATGTTGTGGAGCTGCTGAGTGTGCCACAGCCCACCTACTTCCCAGACTCCACAGTGGAAAACTGTTGGACAATGTAAGCTAATGATTATAGCATACTGAGAATGTGGGATGGAAAAGCACAAAGTCACAGACATTCTTCTTTTTGTGCGCTCACCTGATGATGTTTTGTTTTACTAAAAGAAGCCAATGGAGTGAGGCCAAAACTAGTCTTATATATCATGACATGTCATCGTTCTCTTATAAACACATCGGCATCTCTAGATAGTAGCCAGCATCCTCAGAATGGACTTTGACCAAGAGCAACATGAGCCAATAAGAGGGGGGAAAAAAGACAATCAAAATTGCTCTAAGTATAACTCTTTGTTGCTCTTTGTCTCCCTCTAGTGGACTGATTGAATTTCTGCAACACATTCAGAGGCAGCTCAAACTCATTTTCATTTACTGCACAAAACTTCTAAATTCATAGTTTAGCCTGCACATAGTTTTGCACTTCAAACCACAGAATCTGACTCATCTTCTCTACACTGATCATAACTTTAAAAAAATCGATTTATCTTTAATTTACCTGCATATTTGCTTAAATAATTTACTTTAATTTAACTGCTGGTTTAACTGTCTGTAATTCGTAAGAAAAGATCTAAGCCAAGTTTTCAGATTCTGGCCTGAAAGAGGAGCATTACTTGAAAGTGTCAGTATACAAACATGTAGTGGTTTGAAATCAGGCGAACATCAAGGAATGATTCCTTACAAACTTGAAAGATTAAGGTTCTTTTCCAATAAAGACAAAGTATTCCTCTGTGTGCGTTGGCATGAAAGTTGCTGTTCAGAATCAGGCAGCTGGTGAAGAGAAAAAAAGAATAAAAACAAAAAACCCACAGTGGACCAGAGCTGGGAAAACAGTGATTCAGTCATGTTGTGAAGATGTCTGCTCTGTTCGGCTGTGTCATTTTTGGAAGAAGCAAAAAAAAGTACATCACGAGGTAAACCAAGCTTTTACAGTTCAGATCATAGCTCACATCTGGCTTATTAACACATGTGAATCCAGCTATTCACACAAACATTAACACGCAGATGATTGCATAACTGCAAGTGTGTTGTTTTGAACAGTGGGAAGCAAAGTTTGAGCACAAATGGGAGCTGATTTCCATTCATCGCAGACTGCTTTTTGAGGTTTGGCAGTGAAATTTGATGCCGTCTGCTTTGCAGAAACAAAAATCAATTAAAAAAAATAAAGCACTGGATGTATTTTTGCAGCCAATAATCTTAATTAAACAACTAAAGACCAGATGAAGGTAAATTTAAGGCTTAACTGATTTTGGTTTTTATCTTTTCCAACTGAGACTTTCTGCTTACCATATTCACTGTTGTTACCATGGTTCTTTATATACTGCAAAGACTTTTGTGATAGCAAGACTATGAGTTGAAATAAAATAAGAAAAAAAAAATCTGAGTAAAGCTGTAAATCTCATTATTTACACAAAACTGTCGCTTTTATGATGTTATAGAGGAATTTCCACTGTAAAAAGTGGAAGTATTTTTTTAGTCATGATGGAATTTTGTGTTTTAATCATTTTTCACAGTGTAAAACCCAACGACTTGTTGTTGTACGGCTCAAGAAAATGCACGTTTTAATTAAAGATGGCATATGGTGCAGATGCAACCCCTGTCCACTGATTATTTTGCAGTCCTTTGCTGTTTTTTACGATCTGTTAGATGCACATTCAAGATGTTTGTGCCCCTGATGTTAGTCACAGATGTTCATTTTCGCCATTTGTCACTGCAGAATTGGACTAGCATTTAATTGGCAGCTTTTGTCACCCTGGACCTGCACATCAGGGTCAGATAATAAAGTCAGCCAAGAAAAACAATTTTATATTTTTTGCTGAGCAAAAAAAAACCTGCTGCAGGACTTACCAAACTCCTGGTGAGACGACCCCCCCCCATCTTTGGGTGAGTTAAATGAGGGGGCACGTTAGCTGCATTTGAGCTCGAAGGAGTCTCATTTAGGATCACTTCAACATCACTGGAGAGCCATACAAGCTTCAGCCGGACCACTTCTCAGTTGTTTTAAGCTCCTTGATTTAAACACATTTTTCACATCAACCCCAACGTTCCCCCACCCCCCTACCCCTTTCTTCCCTGGCACACATGCAGCTGGCGAGTGACTGCCGCTCTTTTTGCAGTGCATCATGGGCACTGGCACAGAGCTCTGTCTGCCTCTGATCCCCTCAGTCTCGTCACAGATAAACACGGTGTACAGAAAGCCCAGCAGAGCTCGGTGGCGAGTGCTGTGACCTATATAACAGAGCTGTTTGTTACCCGCTGTGACCACCAGAGGGCCCCCTTTGCTGCAAAGCAGTTTGTGTTTGTTTCTTTTTTAACGAATCATTTAGCAGCTGGTTGTGTGGCTGGAAGATATTTACTAAATTGTCTTCTCACAGGGCGGGAAGATTCACTCATTCATAAAAAAAAAAAAAAAAAGTTTCAGTTGTAGAACCAGAGATGAGCTGGTAACTGTTGCTAAATGCTGTTCAGACAAAGATTGCACGTGAAGACCAAGATGCTGATTTAGGGTCAGATTTGTTTGTATCTTCTTCAGCGGCTAATGATGACGTTTACAATCTCAGCCTCAGGGTGAAAGCAAAATGATGATGAAGCACTTTTACTTTTGTGTGTGTGTGAGAGAAAGAAAATGTGTGTTATTCAGTCTTCTTAAAGGAGACATATTATGCACTTTATTCCCAATCTTAAACAATTCTCTGATATATCATTTAAATCTTGGC
>JAOXYM010000005.1:21845996-21861305 GCA_028567055.1 Leptatherina wallacei
GTGTGTGTGTGTGTGTGTGTGTGTGTGTGTGTGTGTGTGTGTGTGTGTGTGTGTGTGTGTGTGTGTGTGTGAAAAAGACAGAGCAAAAGAAAAAGACTTGTCACTCAAATTATCGTTACTGACTGAAACAGCCAACTCAGCTTACTCACTCTTATAAAACTTCCTTTTAAAAAACGCAAGGTAGCTTAAAGTGAAATGTTTATGGAGCTATTTTAAAGTAGAAAAAATGAACAGCGGGAGTGACAAACAAAGGCGGGGAAGAGAAACATTTCTTTTGTGTGCAAGCTGTTTAAAAATATCCAGAAATTAAATGTGTAATCAAAGTTACAATTCCATAAATATATTCCTTTTGTAGTAGATATCTGAGTAAATATGGAAGTTTCTTGACGCCAAAACATTTCGATCAACGCAATTTGTCTTTTGTTTGTGATCACTCTCCAATCTGTGAAAGAGACAGCCACAATCCATCTCATTTTGTGGTTTTCTTTCTGTTGTTTTATAAAAATCAGGTTTCAATGAAGTGGATTTTAAAGCTGTTGAGTGTTTGTTCTGCTCTCAGCGAGATCTGGCACAATACTACAGGGCCACTACAGTCAAAACCAGCGGCCGGTGAAGGACTGAATCGTGCAACTCTAACTAACAAACTAACTAACAAAAAGTTCGGGATATTTGGCTTTTTGTACATCAGAACCTAAAATGTATTGCTACCTTTTTCCAGGTGAATTTAATTAGATTTTCTCTAAACGTTTGAATGCACATGTACAACTGTTACATGTTTTAGCACTAAATGCATCATCAGACCAAGACGACATCAAACACATGCCAAGGTATTGAGACAGTGATATTTTATGTTGTGGCACCTCTGCTGTGAGCTTTTGTTTCTATACATTGAGATAAAGGAGTTGCCACTGAATGATCCTACTTAAAAGTCCCACATTCGGGATATTATATCAGCTTTGCATGAACTATTTACATTTTCTGTAAATTTCGTCCAAAAGTTAAATAGTGCTGCGTCAAGCTTGCAGAGTTGCAAGATTGACAAATATGTAACACTACGGTACTGAAAGGTCAACAGTAAGGGATGCCAAGCCACTGTTACAACTTTCATGGCTCCAAATGTACTTTCTGGGACATCGATGTGTGTTCTGCTGCAGGGAGCAGGGGATGTTGCTGGCTATTGTTGTTTTTTCCCTCTGTCATTGTAGGCCATTACTTGCAACCAAGTAAGATATTGTGATTGCTGTTGCAAGACAGGGTCAAAACCAACCTTCTTCATTGCTTTCCATCGGTGAACTACATTCCCAGAAACCTATCCTCAAGGCATCTGACATTAGTCCCAATCTTCCCTTTGGGACCTTTACCCTTTAAACCATGTTGCCGGCAATAGAAAGTGACATGCATCTCATAAACATAGCATGATTCCTCAACCATTCGCGCTACTGACGTACTTCTAACAGATTCTAAAAGCTGAGAAGCGGAGCTTTCCAAGGATGGGATATTGCGCGATTGCCTGTGTGGGGGAGGGGGGAAGTGAGCAGAGCAGGAAAGCAATACTGTCTGTCGCTGATGACATGGTCGGGGTTTGAAGGGTTTAACTTGAGTGGTGGCTTTTATGTGATTGTACCCAACTATCCTTCTTCTTCCAGTGGAAGTGGGTTCATACTACTTCAGAGTCCCTTTTAAAGGTTTACAAATAAGTTAACCGGATATGTAAGGTTTACTTTTGTGGTTCATCATAGCCAATACAGCCAATCCATGGGAAAAGAGACTCACTGGAGAGCCAGCTGAATATAACTGTCGGCTGTGCATTCGTCAAAAACTACTAGGCCATTATCAAATCTTGAATTACTGTTTTATTAAGGTTACCACTTATTGTCACAGATAGAATCTGATTCTGCAGGAAACACTAAAATCAACCAATCAGATCATTTAATGCGTTTACTGCTTTGAGTCTTTATGTTAGGCTGAGATAACCATACCCTGTCTTAAAGTTTTTAGACAGTATTGGATTTTGCGTTTGGGTTTGTGTGTCTGCATTCATCCAAATTGTTCTGAACACTGAGATACAGTAATAAAGCCCTACAGCTCAGCGATATCTAAAGTCGCAGCCCTTCTTATCCCATATGCAGACATTTGCGGCTGAGGGACGGTGCAAAGCCACTGAATTTAGCTGAGATTTCAAAGTCTGCTCCCTGTTTTGTTTGAGTGTGTATGTGTGTGTGGTGATTAGCTTGCCACATTGCTGTAACTCAACAATAAAGAAAAATAAATACACAGTTTTATTTTAAGCTACAAAGGAGGTCAAAGTAGCCAAGCTTCAAATTGTAAAGCATGCTTTTTTCTTTGGATTTATTTAAAAAAAAGAGGACACATTTCATTAAAACTCCGTTCTTGGTGTTTAGTTTTAATTACTTTTGATTCAGTAGTTTGGTTTTTACTACACTCCCACAGATCTCTGCATAAATGGAAGCCAAGTAGTCTCTTCCACTCCATGACCAAACCGTTAGCCCCCACTTCCCCATATGCTCTACTGCTTTACACTGTGCAATCAGGCCATTACCCATCCAGACACGACTCTCTGTTCTCTCTCTACTGTTGTTTTCTTCTCATTTTTGCCACCTTATTTTTTCTTCTCATTTCCTCCATCTTCATCTCACTGTCAGACTTAAAAATGTGCGACAAAACTCAGACAATGAAAGTACCAGCAGCCTTGCATTCATGCACAGCGTAGACATAGCAACGGTAGATCTTTTTTTTTTTTCTAAAATATAAATGCGGTCCTGAGGCAGATATAAGGAGCAGATGGAGGCGACCTTGGTCACAGAGCTGTGACGAGCTCCACAGAACGCTTGTGTGCTTACACAAATCAAATCCACGCTTTCATTTTTCAATTTTCGTCTCATATTTCACTATTTTTCTTTCAATTCTCAGCTGCGGTGACACTCAACCTGCTGAGTGCTTTTCTTTATTGAGGCGCACATGCACACAGACACATCCGCACACTCGTGTATGTACACCACAACCAAAACTCCATTCACACTCCACTCTAATGATGTTGCCATGGAGACCAGGCCTGGCTTTGCCTTAAGGCCTGGAGATTGTTACCTAGCGACATAGCAGAGACACCCCACCCCCCAATCCTCACCATCACCACCTATTTATCTCACTTTCCACCTTCCCCACCATATTATAGAAAAAACCCTACATTCAGATGACTGACATGAAAAACATTATTAGAAGTGTGCAAAATAAAGTCATGAGTTAAATGATTGTTTTATAAATATATCTATATATATATATAAATGTGTGTGTGTGTCAGTGTGTGTGAACAAAAGATATGAACATACTAATCTCCGGACTGTCATGTGATCAACAAACATACTCCCACACAAGTTTTTCCCCTTGGTCACATTTTTCAATCAATGTTTTTAATCAAAAGATGCGTAAACAACAAAAGACTTCTTCAAACCAAACCACACTGGACTTCAGCAGGGAGACTCTACATTTTACCATAGCAACCAAAACCCCCAGCATAGCTGCTCGAATATCTCCTCTCTACTGGAATGAGACACAGACTCTTCTCTACTGTTCTTTACACAATACATCCAAACTGTGTGTCTGGCTTTCCTTTGCCAACTCCTTTGTTTCCCATTCTCTGCCCCCTCACACGTATTGTCTTTCTGCTGTTAGCCCTCACTCATCTTTCTCAAGCTTCAGCTGCTTGAATTTAGAAACTATTGCTGCATTAACTGTATTAAAAGAACTGATACTTCTCTCTCTTTTTTAAAATATACTTTTTATACTGCAAAACATGATAGACATGTGCATGGGCCTACTTTTTCTCTTTTTTTTAAAGCAGTAAAAAACCTGTAGGGCTATAGCTTTGTGGAGGAACATAGCTAGTGAGAATTCTCCACCAGAGGCGATATCTATCACTCTTAACGAATCCAAGATAATTGAAATAGTTAGTGAAATAATTGTTAGCTACAAGTAGATGCATGTAGTGCTGCTGAAATAAATAGCGTATAACCTAGCTGTAGGCTAGTAGCTGCGTAGCTAAGTGATAGACTGTAGGCTAGCTACTGAGGAAGCTAGCTTGGGTATTTAGCAAGCTAACATCAGCTCATTATGACTATCCTGATGTTATTGCACAGAGAAGAAATAGAGCAGGGAAATGTTAACGTTAGGGAAAATTAGTATGTTTATAGATATAATTAAATTGAGCAGTTCTTGCTTCTTTAGTTTAGGTCTCCTCCTATTGTGTTCATTTGTGTAAGAGCACATCAGTTTTTAAGACAGAGAGGCTGGCAATGACTTTTTCTCAAAAATAAATATCTCCAAATTTAAAAAGTCATACTGTGTTCCAAAAATAAACTTTGAAATCAATATACTTTCAATGTGCATGAAAAGACAGGCTGATCTATTCTGCACCAGTGTTGAACTTTTAGCGGTACATCTATTTCCCCTGTTCTCCATGATGGCTTTATCTTTTTTTTTTCTGAACTCAAGAGTAGTTTCAATGTTGAAGAAAATTGAGTGAAAAGTATAGAGGAGGTATCCGTAGATGTTCTCTATGTCTGTACTTATAACCACTTTTCACAGCGGACATGTTTGTTATGGTAAAAGTAGTCCAAGGCCATTCCACTTTGGGGAGCTAATTTTGGGATTTCATCCATTTGCTGTAGTGCTTAATCCATGCAGAGTCGTGGGTGGGCTGGAGCCTATCCCAGCAAGTAGCTATCAGGCGAGAGGCAGGGTACACCCTGGACAGGTCGCCAGTCTGTTGCAGGGCCTAATTTTGGGATTTTTATTTTCTAAAAGCCTTGACAGCATGGCCTTCTAGGGGCTTGAAATAGGTCTTAGCAAACGTTGCCTCACATGTGCCATTTCCTGCAATGACATGTCAAATTTTCCGCTAAGAAAACAAACTTTTCCACGAAGAGGCAAGTTCTGCCTTTCTGCTAGCTAAATATATGTTCGTAGTCAGTCTTTGTGAAAAAAGTGTGAAACATTCACAATAAGACTGTCATTGTTTCTTTGAGTTTGAACAGCTGTTTGAATATAGTGAAACTGAACATCAGTAACCAGTTCAAATACAAACATATTAGTATATGTGTGAACACTACAGACTATTGGAAGTAATTCAGAGGATAACACTAATGCATGCCTGGATAGTATAAGAAGCTAATGTTGCTAATATGTGATATATTGCTTCAAAAATGAATCTGTTGGTCAAAGCTGTCCTAAGTTGAAACACAAAAAAATCTGAGAAGTGCTATTTGGAAATATTTCAGATTTTACATCGTTAACGGTACATTTACTAATAAAGATATGATCATTTGTTCATGTGGGTTTTTCCACAGCAAACCTACAGCATCAGAAGACATTTTACAACCTTTTGAATTTGTTCAAATGGAGATTTTTTTTGAGAAACTTACAGCAAACCTACCGCATCATTTGCACCAAAATGTTCTTTTTTCTAATATATACCAATATAAACAAAGTAAAATCTGCCCAGGTTTTTCTTACCCTTCTACATGGTTCCATCCCACTCTTTTGTGTTTTACAGCTCATCTCCATCTTGTTCATTAAGTCTCATAAAATATACCCTGACCTTTGACAACCTCAACTCATCTCTTCCACACTGTGTTTATTTCTACATTATACTCAGATTGACAGAGTTGGAGTCCCACCCACTCCCCTTCTTTACAACTACCATGCTTGGACCTCCACATGCGGCATTGTCTATCCTGAATCAGCCCAGTTTTTGCTCCTAAAATGATATAATTATCTGATGTAATCGTTCTCAAATTCAGGCAATGTTTAAAGAGTGCTCTTAAATCTCTTATCAGTTTGTCTCACTCTCTACTTTCTCCCATTCTTAGTGCAGTGCAGAACCACCACCCTCTCAGCATATATCTTGCAGGAGCAGCAGGAGATGTGGGATGATGGAGTGGGAGGTAGAAGAGCTCATAGTTGCAAGTTGGACTAAAATATCCGCCTCCAAATTCTACCTCTCAGGTCAGAAAGTCTTTCCCATCCACTGTAGATAGAAATTTTCATCACTGAGCAAAACTAATTGTTTTCTTTAAACTGTTTCACTTCAGCCCACATGCTGTGCTGCTTTTCTTCACATATTCCAGCTCGCTAATTATAAAACCCACTACAAAAAAAAAAGAAAAGAAAAGAAGATTTGAGGTAAAGGAATGTAGGACTGATTGTGAAATAATCTTCAAAGAGCCTCAATTGCTGTCGGGTATTAAAATCTTATTTTACTGCTGTCTAATGAGGCAGAGCTTCACGTACTGATGTGATGTCGTGAGTTATGGACCACAGTTTAAACAGCTGCTAAATAACATCTTAAAGGCAACGATAACTCTCTGTTTTTGAAGCTGACTCAGTCCAACATTACCCGACTACATTTCATTAAAATTCAGCTGCCAGAGCTTGAACTGAAAGAAGAAAGAGGACGGCAGACATTCTGGCTCTGTCTCATTTGTCCTTTTTGTTTTTTTTCTATCTAATACTTTCTTAAATCTGTGGAGCCCTTCATTGTTTAGCTCCTGGTCTTGCTATATTGCTCAGGCCTTTATTAAAACTGCTCCTAATACAAAAGTAACCAGGGCTTTTTGTTTATTACGCCAACACTTCATAACGGTTCACATTAGATCTTGTCCAACTATTGCTGAAGGCTCATGTCTCCTCTCATGCTTCTAGCTGTAACTATGTGAGATAATGAGTTTTCTATGTAGTAGCGCCATTTAATCTAAAAATATCACTGGAATCAAGACAAACCGGTGCATTTAGTGTTATTACTTGTTACTTGTGTTGTTTATGTAACAGTGTGCTGTTGGTTCTCTCAGACTTGAGGTAGTAGCTGCAAACAAATGTTAACGTCAATGAAAATCCCACGCTGAGCACCTTTTGTTGAGTATTCCTGTGTGTAAACCAGAGCAGAATCCGACTGACTCTTGAGCAACATTTGGACATTGATCAGCACTGCGGCGCCAAAGTGAGCCGGTCCGCCTCCCTGCAGGTTTCCAGTAAAATATCAGACAACAAACAGACGACCCCCCGCAGACGGTAACTGATGTGGGGGGAAGCAGAGTCCGGTCACCGCAGGCATCAACCAACTCTCACTACACATTGTCGTGTTGTCATCTGTTGCTACATCGCAGCGTCTTCCCGAGCTAGAGAATGACACCATGCTGTTAGCGTGCAGCTGTGCCTCCGTTTTCCTTTTTACTGAGGGAGTTGGAGGAAGTTCGGTTTGGATTCTCTGTCTGTGCTTATCTTGGCTTCTGTTCAGTCTCTGGAAGTCATACAGTAGTTGCAAACCACCCCCCCCCCCTTTGTCTTGAGATCATCCCTCCAAATTAAACCCAATAATGCCACACAAGCTCTCGGCTTGACTAGTGGATAACATTTAAAACATTATTGAGAAAGGTATTTTTGTGTGTTGATTTAAACATCATAGTTTCACTTCCTAAACCATTCCTAAATAGAAACTGCAGGAAATGACTTGCTCGAAAAGTCGATGCTTAAAGTGCAACAGCGTCTTGTCCACTACACACAGATTTTTAACAGAGTGCTTAGTGGGCTTACCCAAAATGAAAGCATCTGTTTAAAATGCTGCCCGATCACAAAGAACAAGAGTTCCAAGCTGTTCTGAATGGAGGGTGAGAAACTTGCCGTCATGGAGAGGGAGAAAATGTGATAAACCACTGAAATGGCAATAAGAACAAAACTCAATTTACTAAGTGCTGATGATAGGACGGTTAGGGATGTAGTTTACATCAACTGGTGATTAAAGGGATTAGCTCTCAGGAGAGGGATATAGTGTGTGTGTGTGTGTGTGGGGGGGGGGGGGGATCCTATAGGCTGATGATTATTTTGGATGCACAGCCAACTTTCATGTTTTTCTAGAAACAGCAAGGTGCGTCTGTGGAGACTGGTTTCACATTGCAATGCATTGCAAGCTTCATAGAAAAGTTAACATGACCTTCATGCATCCTTTACTCTGGAAAGCACTTGGATTCTCAGAAAATTTGAGCTCATAAGAGCATTAATTTTGCCGAGCTCCAAGCTATCCGTTTATGGCAGAAACACTTAAATCCAGACACATAAACGCTCCCCCATCAGCCACAGGTGGGTTTTCATGTCTGACCACAAACTACAGTGTTCATTGACCAGCCTACGTCCAGCGTTTGGCTGATGACTGCGTTTAACCAAACTGTTCCATAGACTAGTTCCCTGATTTGGGAAACAAGTCACATGGCAGGTTGCCAAGGTCTTACAGTGTAATGAATTATGAGGAATTTGTTTCCATATACTTACTATTAGTTGGTAGAAATTGAGATCAACTTAACATCAGTTTGGTGGATAAATCTCTCTTGGCATTTAAACATAAAAAAATGTGAGTGCAAAACTGAAACTATTTCCATATACTGCTGCTGCTGTTTCCTCATAATGTTTCATACCCTCAAAAAATGTCTTAGATGGCCTTGTACAACTCCATTTCTTCTGTTCATCCTGACAATAGCTTGCCATAGCTTTCTTTAAAGTGGTGGAAATGTCTAATATGAAACACCTGAAGGTTTGTTACACAGAATCCAATGGGAGGACAAAACGAATGAAACAAAACACAAACAAATTGTAATCAATTCCCTCCCTTTCTTTAAATCTCATCTCCAAACTCACCTGTTCAAACTCGCCTACAACCTTAGACCTTCTTCAATTCATGTTTAACCTGCTGTATTTCTACCGCATTTTAACTTTTTAATTTGACTCATTTATTAGTTTATCATTAGTTTGAGACTGCTACTTTATATTTAGCCATGATGAAAATGAAACAAAATGGAAATTGCATAATAAAGTCTAAGTTGGGGGCTCAGTGTTGTCCACTTCCTACATTTGGTTGACTTGAAGTGAACCGAGACGTATGTTTTAGGTGGATTAGAGTTAGCTTCTTTGAACTGGTCAAGCATTTCGAAAAGGTTTCTTAAAACCTCTTTATGAATATGAAATGGATTCAGTAATGGACATATCATTTATTCATGAGGTAACAGCCAGTCCACTAATGGTGAAGCCCTTGTTCCCGTTAACAGAAGATGCCCCGTTTTGTAAAAAAGCAAGTTTTTAATGATGTGAATTTCAAACCAAGATGACATTTGTGACGTTCAAACCAGATGTCATTTTTCATGCTTCAGCATAGTGCTGCCATCTGGTACATTAATTCACACGCACTAAATGAAAATCCGTTCCATTGAAAGGTCAAACACAAGGCTCAGAGTTTACACCCCTCTCTCCACATTAGTCTTTCAACTATTTCTCTTTCTGTCTCGGACCCACATGACAATATTTTTCACTTAGATTCATCACTCGTCTCTCCGATCCTCCTGGTGCTCTTTACGGCACAGACAACCTTTGAAGTGTCATCACAGAAGCAGCCAGGAAATACTCAAATTGATTTCTGACAATTAATCTTACTTTGATCTCTCTCTTGCTGGGAACACTGCCTATGTACACTCTTTACCATCACTCCTATTTTTTTTTTTGCTTGCTCATTCTCCCTCTGAGTCCATCTGTGTCTTTCTCAGATGTCCCGACTGCTTCTGCATGCTTTGGAAAGAGATTCCTTCACTTTACCACGGGGTTAAACTCCACGTCTGGTCGGTCATATTAACCCTACTCTTTTACACCAAAGGCCTGGACATTGAAAAGTGATACTGAGTACAGGATTATGGGATGAGAGGGTTGAAATAGCAACAAAGAGAAAAAAACAAGATAAAAAAAGGAGGAGACTCGGTCCTTTTTCCTTGCATACGGCCTCGTCTCCAATGAGGCAGCAAGGACTGCCTGCACTTATCAGTTCAAAAGCCCAGAGCGAGAGCGCGGGAGAAAGGGAGGGAGAGAAACAGAGGGAAGGAGGAAGCGCTAATCTGAGGAGAAGCAGCGAAGCAACCAGAGAATATAGGCCACTGGCCCATTTTTCACTGAGCGGAAAAGAAGATTGTCTGTGTGTAAAAATAGAGCATTTGATTCAGATATTTTCATCTTTGTGGAAAAAAAATCTATCAGTTTGGATTCATTTGAACACTTTTCTCTCGCATTTGCAGCTTTATTTTAGCAGCAGTCGGAAGCATTTTGAAACAAGGACGTACAGTAAATGCCTGTTCGGCTCCATTATGTGTGGAAAAACGTTCATGTTTGCAGTCTTAGGTTGATTTCGCGTTAACTCATGGAAGTTTGATTGAAGTATAAAGAGACGACTTGTAGCAAAAGCTACAAACCAACATGTAGACTTCCATACCAACATCCCATAACATGAACGTCTGCAGCCCTTTTCATGGAAATTAGTACAGTGGTTGTTAGGCTGACTGAGCCTGCATCAGCGCTATACACCATGTAGCATCATATTTACATGACAAGTTGGCCTGTCAGGGTCATCATCTAATCATGTCACACAACAGTTGTTAGTATTTCCATTCGCTTGTATACAAACAAGATTCAATCAAGAAACATTTTTCCATCGCTATTAACACTTTGTTTGTCGTTGTTTACAGAGGCAGCGCTTATTACAGCTGATGAAATTCTGTTGACAGTTTTTGTCTGATAGTAAATCATCTGAACGTGAGCATAACTGGCCACTTGGGGTTTTTTTTTATCATCTGTAAACTGAAACGAAGATGAAACCCAATTATTAGTTAGACCTTCCAACACTTTAATTTTGATCGGATTTGATTTTCTTTTGTCTTTTTTTGCAACTAAAGTCTGATAGATGCTCTAGCGCGGGTGGTAACTTGATAAATACTGTGCAACTTTCTTTTTTTTTAATGCAACATTAAAGTTCTCTGCAAGACCGGTCCAGAAATAATGTTCATTTTAATGACAAAGCCATTGAATTGCCAGCAGTAAGCGTGAGGGAGCATCACATGCTGAGATGGCGTGGGTATATTTTCAGGTGTAACCCCAAAAATTGAAAATGTAATTACTAGTGAATGAAGGAAATTCGCATATAGATGAAATCCTATGTCTCTCGTCTGTGTTTATTTCGTGCCTATCACTCTATTTTCAGAGAGCGTGCAGATGTGAAGCCAAACGTAGCAAATAGAGGAAGATGCTGGAAATCTTGGGGCGAAGTAGCTCAAACCAGTTAAAAAAACAAAGAAGAAGAAGCTACACTGTATTTAATGGCAACACCGATCACAATCGTCTTGCGCTGCCTCTTTTTATGTCCCTCTTTGTCCCGTTGTCTTATGAGAATGTGCATTATTACGATCTCCTCCACTAACGCCGCGTATTGCTTGAAACCGCCGTTGGAATATACTTATTTATGTATGTAAAGTGAGCATAAATGGGGCCCAAACATGTATAATTTAGCCTCTGTGAAACAACATGTGAAGTAATTTAATGCCACTATGTATGACCCACATCAAAGCTTAGTAAAAGTGGTTGGATTTTTTTTTCTTTTTGACTGTATCCTCAATTTAAAAAAAAAACAAAAAACTTTACTGAATGTAAGAAAATATAGTTTTAGGGAAGTTTTGAACAACTGTCATCTTGTGAGCAAAATCTTTTAACTCAACTGGAAACTCATACGACTACAGATTAATACCAACTGATTGCTGATAATGATTTTTTTTCCCCGGCACAACAAGGAATAATGTCAGACTCATTAGTTACTGTTGTTATACCCCGGCACTCTCCTCCCAGCCCAGTGGTAATGATTTTAGACCAACACTGACTCTTATGCACAATAAGGGAAACACATTTAATCTAAAGCATTCTTCAAAGAATACTTTCCTTGATTGAGTGACTTGACCAATCAAACCCTCAAATGATGCCAAACTCACAAGCATGAAACTCGATGAGCTGAATGTGAAGCTGATTAAAGCAGCAAGGATTATCTTGCAGTCTGCAGCAAGTTTGGGAAGACGAGGACTTAAGTTTGATCGTCTGTGATGGAGTTTGCTGAAGTCTGATAAACAACGTCATGGGACACGTATAGGAATCTAATCCTTTACATTTGGTGGCAAATCCAGCCAGATTAGATGTTTTATTTGTTCAGGTTGTGAGATTCTCAGCGTCTCAGCAAACACAAATGAGCAGAGCTGAACTGTGTTTGTGTGTTAGCTATAATGTCTTCTTCCACAAATACATACCTGTTTACTCGGATCATCCGAAGGTCTCACTGTGAGCGGCTATCATTGGAATCTGTAGAAATCTGCTAAATGTGGGTGAACTGATCCTTTAATCCTCCAGCTGCCAGATTTTACTGTCACAGTTTCATAATCTATGACTTCATGAGGCTGATGTACCGATTCTCTCGTCTTCACGTGCACACGAACTGAAATGGATGCGCCGAGTCGACCGAGAAACCTTAAATATACAAATATTTTTACTCATTTGTCCAGCAGTTGGGTCTGTAGACGTGTACAAGTGCATTTCAGAATTCATGTGCCGTCACCAAAGCGTGTATTTGAGCTCCTTGTGTATTTTTTTTCTCCTCAGCTACAGAAGAGCAGCATCGCTGAGGAGTTTGTGTAGGCAGAGCCAACAATCAATCCTCCCAAGTGGCACAACAACACACGAACACTGTGGGCACCGTGTGGATGTGTCCTGCATACAGATATCCTTCATTTTTTGGCTCAAGCTTTGGCAAAGCCAGAGACCAAAGGTCAGTTAGAGGAGGAAAACCACCAAAAGGAGACTTTCAGCGGGTCAATAAAAAGGTTTGGATAAATGAAAACTTCACAATATCATGAAAACTTGGAGAAAAAGACTGGATTTGCTGTTCGGTTGTGAAAAAAAAAGTACAAATACAGACATCTACAAAGGTTAACCAGTGCATGCGCATGTACACCGCATCATGTTGCCTAGTAAAACCTGAATGAGCGAACAAAATGCTTCCAAAATAGCCTTAAAGCTTCTTAACTTGTCCTTACTTCTTATAAAATAAGGACAATAAGCGACGATAGTTGGATTTTGTTGCCATTTCTGGTCCAACATTGAGACAAAGACACATCAGAGCTGTCAGATACAGCAGGAAGAACCTTTTGAGGGCTTAGATGAATGAGAAAACAAGATTTTCAAGACGCTCCAGGCAGCGTGTGCTGTGTGCCGTGGAGACCTGGCCGTGACTGAGCGGCCGAGGCTTTACTTCCTGCCGTCGCCATAGACACACTTCCTGGCCCCCAGGTTTAAGGCAGCGGAAAAAACAGCCAACGCGGAGGGGAGGAAGACAGGCAGAAAGAGAATTAAGACAGAGAGGGCTCAGACAGGGAGAGCACAGAGGATGTAGGGAGGAAAAGAGGGGGAAAAAACAGCAGCTGGATTCGCCATCCGACCCGAAACTGGAGCTAATCCCGTCTGCTTTGTTCAGCACTGGCCTTTTCCTCTTCTTTCTCCGATCCTGCCCCTCAGGGCTCGGCTTTGTGAAGGGCCATTTTAAAGACTCATCGGTCAAACTAAAAATATGAAGAGACGATGTGTCAAACAATCCAAACAAAAAAGTTTAGACTGCACATTAGATCTATAATAAGGGATCTGTGGACAGCACAGCACATGTACACAGACTTTGTAGATAAAAAAGCATCAAATGAGTCACAATCTCGGTTCAGGTTGATCAAACTTATCTATAAATCCCTTCTATCGGTTTTTATACTGAAGCTAATTTTGTCAAATTTATCAGATTTTAAAGTTTCACATCTCAGATTTTGGATTTTTTTTCTTTTGGAGGAATAATTTACTAGATTATAACAAAGAATGGGACATATCTAACAA
The DNA here is from genome assembly GCA_028567055.1 of Leptatherina wallacei. Lineage (NCBI taxonomy): Eukaryota > Metazoa > Chordata > Actinopteri > Atheriniformes > Atherinidae > Leptatherina > Leptatherina wallacei. The sequence continues at coordinate 21,859,782 of JAOXYM010000005.1, forward strand.
CTTTATCTCAATAATTCAGTAAATTTATGGGGTTTGAAAGTGCAATTCAGAAGTGTTTCCAGACAATCATGCTCATGAGGATAAATACAAAGCGCGCTATCATTCCTATCCTGACAGCTACAAGTGGCTTTAAATGAGTCAGAATACACGGAAAAGTAGCTTTATTATTCTTATAATCCACAGCTCAAAAAGCAATAAAAGACATCCAGCTATGATTTGTCCCTTTAGCTGGATTACAAGTTTTTAATCTGTTGTAAAAACCTCCCAAACCTTTTCTGCTGTCTGCACTCATTTTGTTTTGATGAAATCCACATGACTTCAGTGAAGGTCGCCTCACTGTAACAGCTATGATTCAGCAGAAGAATCTACTTAACATTTCTCATTACATTACACAACTAATTACTTTAACTGATTGCTAACACAGAGACTGTTATCGACTCAACAACCCACCGCACTCGCGGTTTCACAGCTTTTGTAAATGATGTAAAAGTAAATAAAACAAAACATAAGTGACTAAACTCTTAGAAGACAAAGTCTACTGTGCTGCAATGAAATAACCAGCGCTGTACATACGTATTAATCCATTGATTTTATTCCAATAAATCAGGGACTTGGAACTAAAGGATACCTGAGTTGATATTAATGAACATGCTTTAATGTTTCACTTGCAGCCAAACACAATGAATCTGTTTGAGTGCGCAGACCAAAGATGGTTTAATCTGGTGGAAAGTGGTCTGTAAAGTCAGTTATACAAAATAAAATGATGATATTATGAATAAAAGTAATCCCAAAAATATATACATTTGGAATATTTTATAAAACGAAAGAAACATGTGGAACAAAGTGGAAAAAAATATATTTAAAAACAAAATGTAAGGGATAACTACTACTACTACTACATTTGTAAGTCTTTTCGTTTTTACATTAAAATGATGTCTAATACTTAGAATAATAAAGACAGTACGTTGTTATCTTTGAATTCTAATTTCACATAAGAATAAATTAAATGTGTAAGTTGTTGTACAAGAAAGTTATAAAGACAACATATAATAAAGATGAGACACTTCAAAATAGTCTATCACCATGAAAGCTTCCTAATTACTTACATAAAAATGATTACAATAACAATTATCTTGCGTCGTGTTTTTAAATGCTGCATTGAAATCTGGAAATGAGGAATCATCTATAAAACAAGCGTAAAACAAACTCTGGATTTGAAAAAAAAAAAAAAAACTTAAAAACCCCTGTATAATAACTCAATTATATTTTTGTGTTATTATTGAGAATATGATGATTTTTGTAATAAATTATTTATTCAAAAAATACTGTAAAGTGCAAATATATCATTTCATTTCTTATATTTTGCCAGCCCTGGTTGACTTTAACTGCATGTGCAAACAGCTGTAAGAATATGAGCAGCTGTTCGTGTGTGTGTGTGTGTGTGTGTGTGTGTGTGTGTGTGTGTTTGTCAGGGAGGTGGGGGGATGTGAACAGGGGTTTCCTTTGTTTTGATGGGCTGTTTAT
>JAOXYM010000005.1:21868239-21893123 GCA_028567055.1 Leptatherina wallacei
GGGGGGGGGGGGGGGGGGGGGGGGGGGGGGGGGAGTTGTTTCTAGATGCTGTCTCTGTAATCTAAATTCTCAAACACTTCATTACGGCCAGCTGGCCATGACTAAAGCTAGAGGCAGAGACAGAGAAAGCCCAGATGTGGCGTAGAGATGCTGAAAGAGATACTGACGACAGGAATGTGGGAGAAATCCGTTTCTGAATGATTTCAGCGGTGAATTATTTAGCCCTCTAACACACGTTCTTACATAAAGTTCATGGGTGTTCGGTTAATCAAAGCAAAGCTGTGTTTGTTTGGGACTCCTCAGTGATATCAGTCAGACCAAACAAGGCCCTAACGGTCTCTAACGCATCGCCACAGCCCTGAAGCACTCGCCATCAGGTCTAAATCTCTAATCCGTTCAAATCCTGCTTCCAGCTAAGACCCGGTAACCTTCAGCACCTGATAAGTCCAAACAGTCAACAGTCATTAAAGGACATTTACACAATATGTTTCAGTCTAGTTGTCTATGTCTCTCTTTTTACAGCCTTATAAAGTTCATACAAAGTTTGGTTCAACGAATAATGAATAGTTACACCAGAAAAACTAACCTCTCTTTCCTCTTAAGATTGATGTTATTTGAATAAGGGATGTCCTGATCAAGGCATCATTGAGGAAACCTCAACTTTGATCAGTAATCTGACACAACAGGGGGCTGGTACTTGCCAAGACTTATATTCTTATTCATTTCTTCAACATTAGAAGAGACAGATTGCCTTATTTTTACATTCTCTATCTCATATTCACTTCCTTATCAGCTGCTTCTTGTTTAGTCTGCAAGGCGAGGTAGTCTGACTACGCATTTAGCCGTTCAGTTTAGCTCCTGCACATCCGTGTTATGATCATTACGCAATGCACCCATGCAAAATGTCCTCCCTTGTGCATGAAGCCAAGATGGAAAGGGAGGGGCTTATTTATACGGAAAGTAAGTCAAGTTTTCTTTCAGGAAAATGTTACATCCGCTTGGCAACAGTGTGTCTCGGCAATCAGGATTTCGATTCACACATGCATGTGATCTTATTTCTAGTTTGTAGTGATTCACTTGCGCGATATGTCCTTTTATTCAGATCATGCATTCGCGATTCACACGCTCACTAATTGTTTAGGTTATACAACTCCATCTCTACTCCGATTCCTTTCCCTCATTTAAAATGTCGAGCTGTCCCTCATGTGACATATAAGAAGGAGGAGACTCAATGGCTGGTTCATTTGGTGGAGTTTAAGAGGAGGTTTAGAAAATGAACGTAAATCTAGAGATGATTGTGAAGATACAGAAGAAAAAGGAGCACGTTGCCTGATGTGGAACTTTTAAAAACTGACGATGATTCATGCGGCATCATTATCTGTAAGTGGAGCTTTAGCAGAGTCTCAGCACCTTAAGGTAACACTACCAGTCTCTACAACCGCCTAGAAATACATTCAAGTTTGCCATTAAGGACAAAGAAACCACATCGGAAAGCAGCAAGTGGAAGAGCGCACAATCATCCATAAATCAGATTTTACATGGCGCGTTACCTTTCTAGTTGTCAGTGGTACGGAGCTATGAGAAATGTGCTATATCACGTATCGCTTGGCTAAAGACATGGCTCCAATCCTCACAGTTGAAAATGAGGGATTTAAGGCAACGAAAAAGACTGATATCATCCATCCATCCATTTAATCCATCCAATCAATTTACCATACATGCTTTTGGACTTTTAGGGAGACTGAATACCTGGGGGGAAACTGCACATGCACTGGAAACGCATGCAAAGTATGCAAGAAACTAACATCTACATAAGATCCCCTGATACCATTCAGAATCTAAAAGTAAGACATAGTTGACCATTACAACCGCCGGTAAAGCAGATCAATGTTTTGTCAGCAAAGCTGCCTGATTATGAATCTTTTCCACTTTTCCATATTCTGTGTCTTGAAACCATTTTGACTTTGTAAAACAATATGTCACCTTTTCAACAATGACCAAGCAGGCATGTTGTGGGATGTCCTCATGGAAATTCTAAAGCATAATAATTCAAATCTAATAGTTGAGTTTCTGTGTTGAAAAGAGTTCATCCACAATGCATGCACTAGAGTTGTTATCGAAATTTAAAACATTAGTTCATATGCGTGCAGAGTCTTTGGGTAAACATGACTCCTCGGAAGAAACCCACAAAGACCCACCCGAGGTACGAACCAGGGACCATCTTGGTGTTTAAAGAAAGCGCTGAACGCCGCCACACCAAGCTGCCTATCGGTTTTTCTACATATCCGGCAAATTCCCATCCTCTAGGGTTTTAGAGATCCATTTTTTTTTGTTTTTAGGCAAGGCTGAATTTTTTTTTCTTCATATGTGCTATGTGCCATCTTCATTTATTTCTCACCAGTAACACATGATATTTACACATCTTAAGAAATCTATTCTAATTGACCTCGCGATTGCAGAGATATTCAGGGTGTTCAGGGTACGCCACTTTTGAGCAGAAGCCTACAAAAGATAGAAAAAAGGTTACAGCCAAAACCCTTAAATATGAGCTCGTTTACATGGACACCAAAAATCTGATCACTAACCGATATCTGGAGTTAATTCAGGTGATCATGTAGACATCATAATCTGATATTCTTTATCAGATAATGGTAGTTATCCGATTATGAGAAATCAGATTAACACGCCTAGATTTCTCCTCAATACTTTATTACATCTGCAAATGTGGAAAAAACTGCGTCATTCCCGTCTTTTTAACGGAAGATGCTGAAAAGAAAAACATGAAGCCGTGCATCTGTGGGAAGCCGGAGTATTGACGAAGTACAGCATTCACATTTCATTTTGCAGGTTTATGTGGCCATTAGCCACATTAGCAGCTAACGCTAAGACCATAGGCCCCACCATGTTCAACACAGACCAGCTGTTTTGTTGCTATGTACGTATGTACGTACACCAAAAGAAATCCTGGAAGCACTGGAAAACAGACTGTCAAATATCACATTTCAGACATGCCTTATAGGTGCTTCAGATCTAATTATTACAATCATCTGATTACTCCCAGTTATCGGATTTTGATGATCATGTATACCTGCTCAGTGACGTGAGCAATAAACCGCTGTAAAAGATGAGTGGAAGCCTGAACAGCGTGAGCAGCAACCTGATCCACTGCTTCTAAAACAACTATATTTATCCCTCAACCGCTGCATTATACTTGAGTCTGTGGACAATTATTTGACATCAATCCTAATGTTTGAGGACAGGTTCATGACATTGCCTGAGCACCAACCTGACAGCATAGAAGAGGAAGGCTAGCGTGTGCTGCCAGGAAGTCTGAGGTATGTGGCAGCTATGTGCACGTCATGCTCATTGACAGTCTCTTGCATCATGCTGAATGGAAGCATATTCCTAGATGGCAACATTATGACAAAACATCAGTCTGCATGCATCAGGTGTCAGATTCTGAATCTAATTTAACAAATTAACTATATTTAAATCTTCAAGTTTGAAGATAAATCTGTCATTTCCATTGCAAATTAAATGGTTTTGAGTAAAGAGCCAGATTGTGTTGCAAAAGCTGTGGGTCTTATTTTGTGACATTGTCAAAACAAGCAAATGGACTAGAAATGAGTGGAATTGTCTCACTTCACTGCCTCTGTCATCTAATGAGGTTTTAAGACTGAACACATAATTAAAGGTTATTTTACATGTGCGATTATTATTGGAAGGCATAGGACTTGACTTTGAATGATCCCGATTCATGCAGCGTGACAGTTTATGTTCACAACGGCAGACGGGGAGGCTGAAACAGCCGCGGCGGTGGAAGGCAGATACGAAAAATCATGGAAATGTATTTGTGTCATCGATGCTTCATTAGTGCTTGGGCTTTATGGAAGATAAAAATATCTCTGCGCCTCTGGGAGGAGAGAGGATGAAGAGGGGAGGGGCACAGTGTGTGTGTGTGTGTGTGTGTGTGTGTGTGTGCATAGACGAAATTAGTTTTCTTTTTTTCCTTCTGAAAATGTGCATGCATTCCTGGTCTGTTCATGTTTGCACTGCTGTCTTCCAAATGTGACAAAAGGTGCACTATATAAGCTAATGTCGGCCTCTTCAGATGTCCCACTGCGAAGTCATGTCAAAAAGATCTCTCCTTCTCATTCATCACACCTTTTTTTCCTTCTCCTGCTGCCTCAGCAACATCATCCTGCAGCCTTTTAAACATCTATGCATCTGTGACAGCACCAGAAACCAAATGGGAAAAAAAGCAACAACAAAAAAAAAAAAAAAAGCAGGATCTTTATTATTATGTTATTGGTGTGTTAAAGCCATCCAGTATATATGTACCATTACACCACAGTATGTGAAACATTCACAGCTCGGTGTTTTTCAGGCTGAGAATGATTTATCATGCACAAAAGGCAACATGCTGTGTAACAGACACACCTCTGGAGCTGTTCAGACTGAACAAATTACTAAACTAAGCGTCATTAAACCAAATTGCACTCCTTTCAGATTCAATCATTGTGCTGTGGCAGGAAAATGATGGTGAGGTAACAGTCTTTTGAAGGGGACATGTCATGGGGGAGACAAAAAGAAATAGAAAAAACACTTTCTGTGCTCGAAGACAAATGACAACCAATTTCAGAATTCCGTCATTACACAGTCCTGCCACTTTGTCTGGGACCACCAAGGTCTGACAATATGCCTTTCACTGAGCGCTTCAGATCTGCAGGGTAATGTTACATCACTGTACCAGCTCGGATCGTCTAACAAAATCCTTTTCTTTCAGTCAAACTTAAATCTAAAATCATTTTGCTTTCTCTATACGTTAGGAAGGCGAAGTATTTTAGATTTCCTATCTGGTGCAATTTCAGAAGATGTATGGTTCACTTACAAACAAAATGAGCTAATAATACCTAGAAATATTTTCATAAATGTTCTATCAAAGAAATGAAATAAGAATGAGAAATTAAAGATAGCATTGCTTTAGATGATAGGCTAAACATTCTGAGGAATTACCTAAAATGGGAAGTTAGGGTTAATAAACCCTTTCTGGCTAGCTAATCTGGCTTCAGTTTTTTTGACTTTCTGCTTTTTTGATTGGTTTCCTGGTCAGAGCTTAAAAAGTCAGAATTTCCTCAGATTCATCTTAAACAGAAGTGTATGTAACTAACAGCAGAATCCAGCATTACAAAAAAAAACACGTAAACATCAGCAAATCTTAAATTCAAGCAGTTCTTAATATTAGCCTCTAAAAAGCAAAACACAAGGGTACGAAACAACAGTGAAATCCTTGGTTAAGCAATTCTAAATGTGATAGAAGAATAATTATATAATTTTGGATTAGTCTATTAATGGCTGGCTGGTTGTTAAATTACTTCCACATTAATGATCAAACCACAGATAATGGGACAAACAAGCGTTTTAGAATAAATTTGCAAGTGAAGTATTTTTCCATCAAGTGTGATAATGTTAGTTCAGTAAGTTTTCTCACACAATAACATGCTTCAGAGGTTACCTTACCTATGTTGTGACCAAATCAAAGTTTGTATGGTGGCACAAAGTTGCAGCATCAAACTTAAATAGGAGGCACCCCAAATCAGAGGAAAGTAAAGTGGATCTGTGAGAGCACAAACCAGCTGCTGAAAATCAGCTTTGCATAAAATGAAATAAAATTAAATGATTTAAAACTAGCTGCTATAAACCGAGGTGCAAAAACATGGTTGAAAAGGGAGCTGTTGTACTGTATCCCATTGGGGCCTCCAAAAATAGCACCACCTAGTGAAAATAAGGGCTTAATATGCCTCCTTTAATGACAAGAATGTTTAAAATAAGACTACACAATATAAGGAAAACGTGCAATATGGGATGCCAGATATAGTTATGGCGAAATGACTTGCAATATATAGAGAAATATTTCAATTAATAATAATCATCTAAGTGTGTTAAAGAGGGCTGCATTACTCTGCTGCAGCTGTGCATGCTAGTTAGTTGTAGATCATACACAAACCAATAACCTCTAGTGGAATTCACATCTCATTAATTAATATACCTGTGATTGTCCTATTTCACGTCCATATGTCTTTACAATATCAATGTTGTGCATTTTAACATCACAATAGCGATTCAATCTGGTAAAGCCACACTTTAAAACAATTTGTTCAACATTAAAGCCCCGGAGACCAGAAGAAGCAGTTAAATCTGGACAGTCAAAAGACAAATTCAGGTGATGGAGAGACAATTTGAGGAGTCTTACAGAAAACATACAATCCTTTTATCATATGTAGCTATTTTTCCTCCTGCAGTGTTTCATCATATCAAATACTTTGTTGCCAGCCCTGCATTTTTCATTTTGTATATCACTTTAACCTTTTATTTTCTAATCATTCATTTGGTTTTCAAATGATTTACTTTAAGAGATAACTTTTGTAACTTTAATTCCAATAAGAATTTTGGTCCCTAACTGTGCAGTTCTTGCCCCGAGGATGCCAAAAGAACAGGTGGCCAGGTAATCATGCAGGAAATCTAATTAAAAGCCCCAAACACTCACATACACAGTCAGCCTGCAGGGAAATGCTGTCAGAGGTTCTGATTGGTCATCCAATAATCAAGAAAATCAGATAGGAGCCTGGCTGGTTTCCTATGATCATCAAATGACGCGGTCGATAGTGTACGTTTGTGTGTGCAGGAGCGACTTATAAAGACAAGCAGGAAGAAGAAGAGGAGGAGGAGGAGGAGGAGGAGGAGGAGGAGGAGGAGGCAGTGATGAGATGTTCTAACTTATGCGACATGTTGTCTCACTTTCAGGGAGCTGCATCGAGACATGTTTACAATGCCATCCTGATGAAAAGATGAGATCCAGATGGCAGAACAGTCATTCCAAAGTCAGCTCATTTCCTCAAGGGGTTAAAGTTATTCCCATGGATTCATTACAAGAAAAGGAAATAGGTGAAGGTGAACAACAGCTTCACAGACATGACAGAGCCGGAACTCTGTTTTCCATCTAAAAAACCTCATTATAAAGTCTAAAGCCTGATTAAGTCCCAAATGTTTCCTCGGAACAACCTAAATCAAGCATCACATGATAGCCTAATGATACTTGATACATGAAAGAGGATCCTCGGTATTATTTCCTCCAGTTCTTCTCCAAAGTTGCTGCTGCAGCTCAATAGCAAGCAAAAAAAAACTTTGATCGGCTTGTCTACTGGGATTGCAGTATCACATTAAAACTGACAAACATATTCTGAGTAGGGTGAGGGATATGGAAGCAAACACAAACCATAACTAGCTTTAAAATAGTTTATTCTAAGAATAAAAAGAGCGCAATATAGGCCTGTTTACAGCAAGAACGAGAAGCAAAAGATGACGATTTTCCATATCAGACCCTTCCCCTGATTGGAGGTTTCACTACTTAATCAGTTCTCGCACTGGTTTCAACCCAGAGCCTAACTGGAAAACCAGTTATTTCCATTTCCACTGCCAAAGATGTGGCTCCAGCCAAAAAGAACCTTTAACTCTTTACTGGCCAAGAACAAATAGTCACGTATGCCAGGCGTTAAGTAGACAAACCAGACCACATAAAAGGATTTGGCTTCCATGTTTAAAAATCTAAAGCTGTTTAATTTAGATAGAACAAAAAATAAAACGGAGTTTCGACATGGATGTGAAGTTGAAGCACGAGAACACATTAACAGTTTTTTTCATCATTTTCCTGCTTCATTTAAACTTCTAGTTGAATTTGCATCGCTAGCATAGCGCAGGGATTGGAAGATGTGTTTTAAGTGACATAATGGCATGGCTGTGTAGTGACTAACTGGCTTTGGAAAAGCAAACCAGTTCTTAATTGGTTTTCTAAACAACCGGCTCATTAGGGGCTCTAGCATCAACCCTGAAAAGGCATTGGACCCACTTTGGCTGAAAAATCGTAAAAGATGTGTAAACCTGTGGTGTCTGTATGTTTCTAATAAAACCTTATTTTCAACTTGCTAAGCATGCCAGGGGTTTCTGTCTAAATGTAAGAGCCATTCTCAGCAGGACAATGAACAACAAACTGAGGCTCTGCTGTAAGATCGGTTTCGCTGCTGTGCTACTTGTAGTTCTTCAAGTGCTCAGCATTACGTGTAAAGAACAAAAAAGGATTACCTAGCAACCTCTCATTTTCTTTTCTCACATTCTTCCCGTCTCCAACACCTCTTCCTCGCTACCTCTCCTTCATTTCATTATTCTACTATCTCCTTTCATCCCCCCGAACATCCCAAACGCCTCCTCGCTCGTTCCTCATTCACTCCCAACATCACATTTCTTTTGTCTTGTTCTGCTCCTATAATCTCACACATTCTCTCTGTGTGAGCCCTGACACTCTTCCATCATCTCCCAGTCTGTTTCCAGAGACCATTTTCACTCCTGACACTTCATCTTGTCGTTAGCTTTGTTTTTGTTGGTGTGACATACAACAACTACTATCTGGGATCGAAATGTGATTAAAATCAAGATGTTTTTGATTTTATGTTTCAGATTGATCCTAATCTCTATGTTTGTATCTTTCCCATACGGACAATTTTAACCAGTTAGGTTTGGTACTATAACCCAAATAGCAACCAAATAAAAAAATGTGTTATTTCAACGCATACAAAAAAAAAAATCCATTCATTTACTTCACTGTTTCAAACGTGGCTGACCTTTTTAAGCACAAAAAAGACTAATAGAAGATAAATTTGTGGATCCATACAACTTTTCTTCCCGTATGACTTTTCTCAGCCTTATGATGTAATCATGAATATAATTATTTTCATTAAATAAAGCCATGTTATTCCTCTTTCTCTGCTTAGATGAAGTGCAATAACACACGTCATACAGTAAAAAAGCCACTTCATCAACTAAAAACATAATTGCCATACATAGTGCAGTTTCACAGAAATGTTTACGCGAATGCTAAAAACTCCCCGCACTTTCCTCCTGCTGCTAAAAATGGCAGCTGTTGTTGTCTTGAAGCTGAAGGACTTGAGTATTCAAGAGGTTTTGTGGAGACTTGTGAAAAAATAACCTTTTTTCTTTTCTTGAGTGCATATATTTAGAAGTCTGAAGTCAATGCCAACTCAAAAATTCAGAAAAAGAGAAGCCCACAAACCTGGCAATGTCTTTAAAAATGGGTCTTACAGTGATTCCTGAGTTGATTTAAATGGCTCAGTTTTAACCCTTTAAATCCCAACCCAAGAAAAACTGGGGAGAAAAGTCTGTTTTAATCTAAAGTCTTTATTTGACCCTTTAACAAAATGTGGGGGAACATTTTTTGGGGGGTATATTTACCATTTATTACAGAGCAAAAGACAAGTATCACATTGTATACCGCAGGATTTTGAGCAAAGTTTTTACCATAAAGTGATGAAAAATGCCTCAGAAACTGTATGTATCAAAAATGATATGTGTGGCTTTATAAGGTTAACCTTAAAACTGGCTGCTATGAATAAGAGTATACATTCGTGTAAATTCAAGATAAATATTCTGTAACTCCATGATATTTTCACCAAAACATGTCAGAGACATTTCGATAAAGAAAAAGAGTGTAATATGTCTCCCTTACAGTAGCCAATCGTGGACAAGAGATACGTGAGAAACCTTTTGTTTATGCAAACACTTTTTGATGAAGCATGTGAAATGGATAGAAAACCTATGTGCAACAAATAATGATGAGGTAAAAAATCTTGCACTTCCTGCTATCACATCTCAATGCCAATTAAAATACCATTTATTGTCCAAAACAAGACTATTTCTCTCAAATGAGTGCTTTGTTAGTCAAAATGAGCTTGTAAAGAAAACTTTAAGCGGTGCCTCAAACCCTCAAGAGGGAAAAAAAAGTAAAGGATGGCTTCCCTCATGATCTTCCACAAAACTAAATGGAATTCTTGCCTTTGATTTAAACGGTGGAGGCCTTTTAAACAGCAGGAGACACTTTAACTGTAGAGAGCAGTCTGGGCCATGATGAAAAACAGCACCCCTACCATTTGTGCACTGTACTTCCTTCCCTTCACTCAGCAATATGCAAACAAAGACAATGAGAGCAGCTCAGATCCAAGCCACACACAAACATAGACTCACACAGAGGGTCAAAATCACTTAGGCAGACATGCAAAGCCATGCTGATAAAAGCCCCACGCTGACTTTGATGGTGTAGGGTTCGCTCCCCACTCACTTTCCACACAGTACCTTTGCATAAATAACATGAAGTGGCAGACAGAACAAAAAAAGAGAGGGGGGAAAAAGCACTTCCTGTTTGGCTCTTCCTTGATCCCAGATGGAGAAATGGAAATATGCTGCAGGAGCATTCTGACAAAATGGGAAAGACACTCAAAAGAAAAGGAGGAAAGCTTTCTGTTTGCCTGTTGTGTCCATGAGTTTTATAGTTTTGGATATATCAAAAGACTGTGTTTCTCAAGTGACCATCCAACACTTCATCCACGTCATACGACCCCTCTGTCTAGGTTTAAGCCTGCATCTGTACTTGACAGACACCTGCACAAACCCACATTCTCTCCCCCTCCAAGATAATATCAGCGTGTGAATTCTGTGCCGTCGACATGTTTTCTTCTCTTGGTGTTGGACTGTGGTATGCATAAGTGTAAAGCATATGTGAAGTGTTAGAATGGGTGTTAGCCTGCCATTCTGGGTTTGTTCTGCCTGCGTACATGCCTTTGCAGCAGCTGCTGTCAGGGCGCAGATGAAAAATGACTGCACAGAGGGGATAAAGGGACAGACTCAAACATATGCATATTTACTGTAACTAAATGGAAACTTTTTCTAATGTACTTTCAGCATAAAGTGATACTTTAAGATAAACAAAGATTTTTTCCTCATAACCACGACATAAGAAGGTGAAATCATGCTTTTTACTCTTATCACTAATATACAGTCCTTATGATTGACATGTTTTGAACAGGTTCTTCAAGCAAAATGCATAATTATGTAATAGCACACTACAATTACACACAGTAGCATTTTCTGCTCCTGTGCCGCTATTTGATAGGACAATGGACAAATAAAATGACTTCCCTAAATAGTCAAGACCCCTGAGTCGGTCTGCCATGGTCTTATAACAAAAACATAAAAATATAAAAACCCATTTTCCAAAAAGAGGTATGAAACATATTATTTGGTATTAGGTCGTATTCAGACCGAATAGTCCACTAGACTTCGTACAATTTGGGTCTCTGGATGTTGCAACATTCAGCCGGTTTGAGTTTGCATTCACGCTGAACTTCAACTAACAGAACATTGTGAATAAAGTTTTCTCCTCCTTGCCTGAGGCGGCGCTGCATGAAGAATGACTGATGAAGACAGGACGAACTAGAAAACTTGCTCATCGACTGGTTAATGCCACCTATTGTAGTCCTCATCCTGCATTTGGTCTATTTAAAGAAAGCAAGACCTAGATCTTTAGGCAAATCAGGCAAACTAACAAGGCTTTCCAAGCAAAGGAACTAAGATTCGATTAAAGAATGGCTCATGTAAGTGCACCCTTAGACCGCACTGGTAGAAGTTCTACGAACATGAGGCCTAGTTAACACGACGGTGCTGCTACCAAATTAGATTTTTTTTTCCCTTTGCGGGATTGAAAAAAACTGCATTGACACGACTCTGCAAATTGAGTGAATACGTTGTAGTACGCATGCTAGGCGATAGATGGTAGTGAAACCTTGCAACGATACCACCCATGTTTACACTAGTTCCTGCTATATCCTCATTGAACCGGAAGACAACATCTTCGCTGGTGACATACATGCTGAATGATGAGTAAGTTTTGTTTTAAGAGACCAAATCACTTGAAAAGATGTAGCAGTAAGAAGAACCCGGGGATCCGCCATTGTTGTTGTTGTTGTTGTTGCTTTGTTCGCGTGGCTAGCAGAGTGCGCAGGTCCTATATGACGTGGGCAGCCGGCAGTGGCGTTGTTGTATTCAAGAAAATTCCACCCTGGAGCCCATCCTCAAAACTTTACAGAGCCGCCCCCCCCCCCAGACACTCCGTCGCCGTGTATAGGACAAGCCGAATCACAACACAAATGTTGTGTCTTGCTCTCGTGTAAACATGGCCTCAGAATGAATGTGAAAAAACTATAAATGAATCAAAACTACATATTTGTGGCAGTTTTGTGTCTTCTTCAGTCTCAGCCCTCACTTGGATAAGTGGATGAGTTATGTCTTTACACAGTGGTCTGCTTCATAATAATCCCACCATGAAAAGCACAGCATTTGTCTGATTTATACAACTTGGGGAATGGCAATAGATGTTGATTAACTATCAAACCGCGATATAGAGATTTCGACATTTGGCCCTCACAAACATATAAATACAGGAGCATAAACAAAAACCAAACAGGTGAAACATTTATGAAAAACTGTGTTGATGAGTAGAAAGTGTTAAATAAATCCAGCTACAAATACAAACATGAACATGCGCACACACGGACACACAGTTACACAGCAGGCCTTGGTCCGGATGCCGGCATTCTCCACAGTGATAATGGAGCTGTATCCAACTGTAAAGTTCAGTTCACTGAGGAGGCTGGCTCTGCTCCAGATGGGGAGGCAGTGAGGAAAAAGGAACAGGATGCCATAACCTCGCCTCAAACAGAGGGCAGGAACCACAGCTGCAGCCGTGCACACGCGAACACACACACACACACAGGGATAAACAGGCCAGAACACCCATGCCTGTATCAACCCACAGGAATGCTTGCATCTACAGAAAAACATGACACATGTGATATAGAACTTTACATTTATATTGAAACAGATGTAAGTACACTCGGAGGCACAATACCACAACAAAGTTGCACACAGTATACACTGACATCACACCTCCATACATCCTTACATAAAGCGCACCTCCTAAAGCGCGCCAGCTGTAATCATGCACCTCTGCTGTCAAACAAAAGGAGAAAGTAAAGGTGAAGGAGGAGTTGAAAGCAGCAGAGAAGACAGGAGGAGAAGCTACCTGTGTTGTTTGGGTCTGTGGAAAAAATAAAGGGCAAAAAAGTCAAGATGCTTGAGAAGAATAAAAGGTGAGAATGTTACTCAGCCCCTCTCTGGGTGCTTTAGATGACAAGGTCACGAAGCTTTCTGTGCCAGAGATGGTTCATTCCTTTAAAAACAAAAAAAAAAAAAATGATGGGGGGGATGCCGATTTGTTTATTTAATATTTGTTTAGTTAATAGGATCACCATTAGTCATCACTCCGTTAGGAGCAATGGCTATTCTTCCTGGGGTCTGATGTTCTTACAGGAGGTAATGCAATAGGATAGTCTTGAATAAAAGCTTTACATTTCAAAATTGTATCTTTTTTCAGTATATTTCACCTTTTAAAAAAAAAAAATCTAATATATCTTTCATAAAAACTCATTTGGACCATTTCAGTTAAGCTTTTGTTAATGTCATCACCGAATCAGCTCTATTCAAAGCAACTATTTTTAATCTATGGCAATTGTTCGTAATTGTTCCATTTAAACTCTCTTAGATGTGAGTTCAACATTCAAACAGCATCCAATCTTACAGGAATTTCCTTATAGGTGGCTTCTGAGACATTTTTCTGATCCTCTGAGTCATTCAAAACTTTTTTGTGGTCTTCGTTAATGTTTCTTTGTCACTGATTTGTTTGTTTTATGGTGTTCCCCAGGGCTCAATCATGGGCCCCTTTTTGATCTGAATATTGGTATTATGACATATCATTAATACAAATAAATAGATTAATTAAGTGAATGAGATTGGTATGCAAACACTTAACAGTAAAAAAATGTATCTTCAAATCAATTTTCAGTCACCCTTTAGAAATTCAGCGGTTGAAGACAAAAAAAACTAAATGAATTGTTCCACCTTCACAGAAACACCAAATATTCTTGTCTTCATATAAAACCTGTAGCCAAAGACGTTTGCTCTCTTATAGCAAACTTTCATTTGACAAATAAATGAAACTTACCAAGCTGTTGTTGTTGGGGAATAAAATCCTTTCCATTAATATTTTTCGACCCTTTTCTGTCCAACATCCCTGTCTTCTGCACAGAATCAGCGTGAACCCAGCGTTCTCAGACAGGAGCAATCTTTGTGAATTAAAAGGTCTGTGTCTTTCCATTTAGTTTTCTTCCACAACAGAAGTTTTCCTCTGCTGTTATAGTAACCAGCAACTGCACCTCCTCTCTGATTTTGTTGATATTGTAAAGAAATAAGCATTTTCTGGCAGAAAATGACCTGATTCCCATTAGAATTCATTAGGAAAGACCCTGCATAAATGGCGGACGGTCTACTTCCGGTTTTTGCACGATCAACATGATCCGGATCAAACAATATGGGATCTACCATGATGTCATCTTGTGATTTCTTTTTGCCAGGGATACTGGACATTATCTGTTGAGTCAGAAGCTGTAACTGAAATATTAGTCCTTTGTCCTCATAGTAAAGAATCCTTAAGAAAACTTCATGGATCCAGCTCACCCCCGAAATGTAGTTGTTCCTTTATTCCATTTCCTGAGAATTTGATCAAAATCCTAACTTTTTGAGTTATGTTGTGAACAGAAAGACAGAAAGACAGACAGCTGCAAGAAGAAGATGGCTTGTTGTGGTGTTTTAAAACATTTTGCACATCGCTGCATTGAATGCATGTGTCCTCTACCGGCGCATTTAGTATTTAGCTCTCCACGTCTGATACGATAAATCAATATCAGCTGACATCCAGCACTCTGTTTCGCTACTTTATCATTATGTGCTAAAAATCAAAACACATTCCAAAAATGATTTAATTTTATTATATGTTAGCTGATAAGTGAATGTTGTAAGCTAGCAAGTATTTGACATTTTCTATTAGAAATACAAGCCCAAAGTAATCCCATATGCTAATCAATTCATCATTTATTCATTGAAGCTTTGTCTACTTCTGAATGATAAAAAGGCAAAACAAAAAATTTGCCTCTGTAAATGCCACCTTTATAATTTTTTTAATGCTGCAATGGCGGGATGTCAAAATGACCCCCTCTAGCGGTTCTAGGGGGTATTAGAATGTTGGCGGTTCCTGGATCCAGACGGTGATCCGGATCACCTCCAAAATCTAATCAGTTGGTTTTTTTTAACCATTTCTGGGATTTCCTGAAAAATCCAAATCTGTCCATTACTTTTTGACTTATGTTGCTAACAGACAGACAGACAGACAAACGCACGCCGGCGAAAACATAACCTCCGCCTTGATGGAAGTAATAAGCGATAGTGCTCGGGAGGTACCCGAGTTTCCCGGTTTATGTATATTTTATGTATCTAAAATAGTCCTGAACAAATCTACAAACTTTTTCTGAGATCTGAGAAATATTTTCAAAAACACATGGTAATTTACCATTTACTCTTTCATACCATACAGCTATAACAATGCATTAGAAGTGGCGTTAACTGAACATTCATAGAAGCTGAAAATGCCTCTGATGTGCACCAACATAAACAAGCTCACATCTGGGCTCCTTAGTTATGTAATCAGGCTTGTATGCCTCTTTAGTCATAAAATCATCTACAGCACTACAGATTTGTAATCTGAGGCCTTTTTACATGTTTATACAGAGATACTTTCTGCCTTGTATGTAATGTAAAAACCTCATCTGACAAACATTACCCAAAAAAAGAAAACTAATATTACAATCATGCATTTAAATCCTGACACGTGTAATTTATTTCTCTGGTCTTTCCTGTCACATCTCTTCAGCAAATCTAAAAAGATACAAAATATTTTTTTCCGTATTTTCATGTGCTCCGTGAATTGTTCCATCGAAAGCGTGCGTCATTCAGGGAAGGAGTTTGCGCCTTAGCCTGTGAATAGTGTTTCAATTGAGGAATTAAGGATTACTGGAGCTTGAGTTGTCAGCGATTTAGAAAAAGATAAAAGGATGTGGGCGGAGAGTACATCTAGAACCTCCAGTCCGTCTTAATCTACAGCAACTGGCACATGAAATGCAAAAGATGCTGCTCCTTTGAATATCTCAGAGAAAAGAGAGGACGGAGAGAGGAAGACGAGGTGACAGAAAAAAGAGAATGGAGAATGGGAAGGAAGGGAAAAAGGTGAAGGAAAGGGGAAGGGGGGGGGGGGGGGGGGAGTATGGAGGAGCATGGTGGTACTCTGAGTCATCGACAGTTAGAGCCATCATCTGAGTTGAATGGAGAGAGGACTAGGCAAACACACACTAACAGAACAGAGGCAATCTTTAATGGCAGCTTCACCCTCTTTTACACTAACTGGGAAATGGAGTCAAATGGTCATGGACTGTAGGGAATGGCTATAGGAGCCATTGACCCCCCTTTAACACAAACACATAAATAAATGGGCTTCAGTCACCAAACAGTCCATTAGAGATTAAACAACTTGTACAGTCTGTTTCAGACTCCAGGCGTGACTCAAAATTTCAGTTTACCCTGCCTCCCCTCCTCCCTCTGGTACTCTCTGTCTCTATTACTCTCTCCATCTCCTTTTCTGACGGTTAGTCCTCCCTTTTGCTCCATTAGTGGATTGAACACGGCGGTACCGGAGGGGGGGGGGTTTAGGTGCTGTGCGGAGAAAATGAAACTCAGTCCATCACCCGACATCAGGCAGATGTCAGACATCTAACTGCCTCACTTTACCTGCCTGCTTTTATCCCTTCTTCGCACTACCACTATTTTATACATTTCTAAAATAACACAAGGGTAGATGAATTCACTCTGAGACTTGATGTGGTTTTTCCTCCACATTTCAGAGTGAATAACTCACTTTGAAGGAGTATTGTCCTTCGGTGAAGCAGCATTTATGGTCATGTTGGACTTTTGAAAGCATTAAGCTTTGTATATACAGAATTTTTTTTTAACAGGTGGACTGTTAAATGTTACATAACGCATTAGTTTTACAGCCATCAGAGTATCCATAAATATACCAAGTACAGCACATTGTTGCATTTCCACTACATCATCTTCACTGTGTCGTCCAAACTACAATCAGCAGTAGTAGTAATAGTATGTCACATCCCTAATTAGCTCCTTGGTAACCAAACCATTTGCCTTAGCAACCAGTCAGCTCTGTTTCCTTGCAGTAATTATAAGCATGGCTAAAATGGAACTTTTATCACTACAATTTCATGAATTCAATTACTGCTTATGTATTACAACTATTACACTCCCATTTGCTCCGCTTCACATCCTCCTAATGTTCATTTGTGAGAAGTCTATAAAAAAAAAGACATGGCAGAGTTTTCTTATATTTGCCATTTCATTCAGATCGATCTTCCAGCAGTGCTCTAAACGTGCTGTGCCTTTCCTGTTAATGCTTAAGTGAAAGTGACGCAGCTGCTTGATAGTTCCCCCAAAATATGTATTTATTATTTCAAGAGTGTGAGCAGTATGAGCAACAGTGCACGGCTGTGATGACTAAAAGGTTTTTGTAATAATGGAGTGCACATAGAAGAAAATCAGAGTCAACCAGTCTGCTACAATATTGAGCGGTCTGTTGACGATTAGCTGCAAGGTCATTTCTGATCAACAAACAGAAAAGGTTCATTTCTGTACCATTTCCACTGGAAAACTTAATTACAACTTCAGTCTAGCTTGCCCATCTCGTATCGTACATTGTTAATTAAATAGCAAATATAATCAATCATAATAATCAAATAAGCAAATGCCATTTATGGTGATCAAAGTTCATCAGTTATTTATCCCTTGAAGCCAATATTAATATAACTTGAAAAAAATCTCACTGGCATGGCATCCCTGCTTTCTACCGGAGTCATTAAGAACATGAAACAGTCGTGAAACATTAAAGACCTGCTTTGAAGGTTTTCTTTAGTGTTACGCTTCAAATAGCCCAACGACGTCTTAGTCAAAGGGTCTTTTCTTTAGCTTTACGGCGCTATTTGATAGCAAATGTGAATACAGGTCTGATTATCTGGCCGTGGCTTCAGACAACCTTCAAACTTCCCTTGAAACTCAGGTACCTCAGGTGGAGTCATCGCAGCACCTGATGCAACTGGATCCAATTACAGATGAAAATATGTTAACATCTAGAAGACACTTGGCCACTAACGGTCACCATCAACTCACAACTGTGTTTGGCATTTGAAGTAATTTCCATGCCCATTTTTACCATTAAATGTCAATAATTCTTACACTGTACTTTTAAACAGTGAAATAAAAAAAGTCTTGACTGTAATAGTGCATACAATTTGCATTCTTGATGTCTTTCAAGCCTTCAGCCTGATCCACTGTACCAGGGAAAACTTTTATTCAACTGAATAGAACATTAGAAAGATATTTAATTAAGTCTACAAAGAGGAAAAGGGTTATAGAGTTAGTCAAGTAAAGGAAAATATGGACCTTAAAATGGAGAAAAGAGGCCATTTAATGACCATGTTTTCACATAATGGACAATGATGGTTGTGACCAAAGGTCATATCCCCTCAAATAGAAGATATTTCTAAAAGGGGACATTGTGAGGAGGCAACAACAAGAGCAGATGTGGTTTGAGGTGCTACTTGTCGTCCACCTCGTGTTTAGCTTCTCCACAAACTCTTAAAAAGTATTACATAAAAGCTTCCAGTTGGCTCTGCTGTGTGTAATAGTACAATGCATTAATGCAAGCTGCAATACCTCAAACACTATGTGGGAACGCAGGTCCCCTGAGGGTTACATAAACAACACAGAACAAGTTTGACGCCTGCATTGCATTTGAGTCGAAGCGGAGAGAAATTTTGTGTGTGTGCATGAATTTTTCATTCCAGTTTCAAGGAAGTTAACCCACTGGGGCTTTTTTTAACAACATACAAAGTTGCATACATTAACATGTGCATGGAACCCCGAACACACAGATAACACTAGACAAGGGGATGGAGGTGATAACGTTAATGCATACAAAGACAGGCTCAGGGCTTTAACCATCAGAAAGCAAATGTTTTTTTCAACATGGATGGACAGTCATAGCTCAGAAAGCTGTGCAGAAGAGAGCAAATACTGTTGTTCACAACATCTTTCATGTAAAAACGCGGTCCGCCTGATCATGTCCAACTCAGAGCAAAAAAACAAAAGCAAAACAAAAACAACCCCAACCATGACTGAATCATCTCACCGACACAAAGTGTCTCATCAAAGCCCTCATGGCTCATCAGTGCAACTGTTAAAGACCCATGTTTTCCACCCACACAACAAGCTTATTCAATATACACACAAAGATTCATCATCTAAGAAGCAGATGAAGAAGCGTGAACATATAAGACCCCCGATAGGCACTGCCAGATTCTCCACTGGGCCACATGCTGACTACTCACCTGTCGCAAGACAAAAACTAGCCATTAAGTTAGCTGCTCATAGCCCACCCGAACATAACGGACACACCCGATAAGGTTACTGTAGCTTACGATTAAGTATTGTTTGAGCTAATGAGGATATGACAAGCAGTTAAAATATGGTGAAACGGTTATTTACTATTTTATTTGGGAACTACTTCATTCGGCTGCTCATAAATATAATTTTTAAAGAAATAGTTTGACAGTTTTGAGACTTTTCTTCACTTTCTTGACAAGAACAAGGTGAGTAGATGGGCAAAAGTTAGTCTTGGGTGTAAAGCGCCACAGTTAGCTAAGATTATTTTGCGTAACTTAGCAAAAAGACAAAACCTGAAAAAAAAATGTTAAGAAAAGAAATAAACAGGGAAATACCGGCCTACCTCCATTTGAAATTAAGTTAACTCTATATATTGAATGTATGGAAGCGTAGAGCTGTCAGCCATATAAAAAAAATTTGGGACCATATCACATTATAACGTGATAGTTTTATTGTAAAAACGTGGATTATTCTAATTTTACTTAAGCTAACCGCCTGCGAGTAGAAACTTCACCACACCAGCATACTTGTATTAGAGCTAGTTTAGTTCCAGCTATAGTCTATATAGGCTATATGCTAACTAAGCTATTTGCTTTTATAAGCCAACTTACATCCAAGCTAACTTACACAAGATAGCCTCGATAGCATAGGCTAAATGCTGTATATAAACTAACTATCTGCTACTGGTAGTTCATTCCTCAGCCATTTTTGAAGATGAAAACCAGAGATTCTCAGGAGAATGTGAATAAATTGGCACATAATTCCTTCACATTAGGTGTTCCTACTAGGGCTGGGCAATATGACAAAAAATACAGTCATGTCATTATTTGCTATAACATATTTATATATCCTGAACACAATAGTTTGTGAAGTGATCACAATGGCTGATTCAGCAGACAAAGAGGACAGAAGACAGCTGGCAGGAAAATATCTGCAGAAGTCTGTTGGGACAGTTGTATTGTAATATGCTGTTCATTATACAGAGCGTGGCTGTAACATTTCAGTTAGTTTGAATTTCAGTACATCTATAGCTCTTGTGTTGTACTTTGGAGTGTACGGCTCAACCAACACATTTATGCACATACTGACAGTAAAAGGTGAAACACATTTGGATGCAGGGACTTCTTCACAGTCAATTTGATGATTAACACTTGTGTGTGAAAGAGAGGTAGGCAGGAGGAAACAGATGCAACTCTTTGACCTCCCACAGAATATCCTGTAAGACCTGAAAGACACACACACATGTACACAATGCAGAAATTTATTTGCCTTTCTCCCATCCTGCTTCAATTGAATCAAGCCTTATCAAATCCAATCAGACCCGCTGAGGCGTTTCATTCAGAGTAAGCGGCAGAGTAGATTATGCCCACAGACAAATGGGATCGCCCTAAATCAAATTGTGAGTTTGTGTGTGTGGATGTAAAATACAGTGAATAAGAGCGTTCATGCACGGCCACATGTTGGCGCTTCAGTCGACCTGTACGATTGCTATTTGTGTGGTTCGGCTTGTGTGTATGTAGGCTTAGTTGTACTTCATATTTGTGTGTGTGTGTGTGTTTGTGTGGATCATTTCGTCCGCTATTGGAGCCACTATAGCCACTGTGGTCAGACAGATTGGGTTTATTAATAATTTCCTCAGCTGGGTTAATCACCTGCCATGTGTAACTTCCATGTGTAAACAAAATAATACTCATCTTTTGACACCCTTGCTACCATGCTGACATGTTGCAGCTCCACCCCTTAAGAAATTCAAACATGTAAATGTAGGCGATAAAAATCAACATCCTCAAACATTTAGCTTTTTTATTTTTTTGCTGTCAGTTGCAGGACAGGAACCAACCAGCCGTACAACCAAGCAGTTGCTGGAGGGATTAAATTTGTGGCAGGGTCTTTTTCTCTGTGTGTGCACATGTGTTTGTGTGTACAGCTGGAGAGGGAAAGGCTTAACCCTTGTGGCACTGGTGAATTTAAAATAAATCATTGCACATGCTTTAGATACACACTGTACTGAGGTCTATTCTTTGTGATAGATGTACTTTATAGGGATCTCAATGCTATTTTCCAAGGTAAACATGAGCATAACAAAAAAGCAAACAACATTAATCAGCATAGAAAATGTGGGTAAATTCTGATTACAAAACCCACTTAATAGGATCATGCAGGGCATGAGACACCTAGGAAAAGCAATGAAAACAGTGATGTAACATAGAGGCATCATTTCCTGTTTGCCCGAGAGCAGTGTCCAGAGTTCTGGGTAAATTTAACACGATAAACAGTGTTTGTTGTGGACATTTTTATTTCAGTGGGGGCGGTAAGCTTGGCTCTCTGTGCTGGTTTCACTATTGCCCACACATATTCAGTCCTGCTGGCATTATCACTTCCAGTGACCCAAATGACTGAGACGGAGGCTGTGTCCAAAATCACTCTTTTCTCATAAACTGCAAATATGCCATTTTATTGTGTAGCTTGAATGGATAGTGAGATTTTATATACCCTATGTTTTTGACACAGTTTATCCCAAAACCCACTGTGAAATGTTGGGTAGATTCAATGACCATTAATGACCATAACCATGACCATGAATCCAGCAAATATACAGCATACTGTAATGCATTGGGCCAAAAACAAACAAAAATGCAATTAATATTCAATGACATTTTTAAGTTGATTTTAGCAGTTTCTTTGTAATCTATATTATGCATTAAGATTGTAGTTATGTATAAGAATGGAGTATCTAGTACAAAACAACATATTTAGATGTTTTCTTTGTAACTACAGGCACAACAGAAGTACAAATGTCCTGGTGTAAATAATTTTGTTCCAAATGTTGGACTGTTTCTGTGAACATACAAAAATTCCAACCAACATCAATAGGGCTGTCACACTATGGGAATTTACCCAATGGTGAACTTGAGTGGCTCAGTATTGTGGTATGCAATATTATTGTACCTTTTAATGGTGGATGGGGTAGGTAATAAGGTTCAATAGTTGCTCAATACTGAAGTTCTCTTAACCATTTGAATCAAATGCTTTTTAAAACTTCAAAATGAATACTGAGGGGATCTGACTGATCCCTATGCATCTACTAGAGGGGGGAGACGGGAGGAGAATTGGGGACCTGGAAGTATGCAATGGACAAGACGAAACCTACACAATATGTTTAGGGTTATAGTTGTTGTCCAGTGCTGTTGTCCAGTGGATATCACAGCTTTAGAGAGTGGTCTGACTGTGCAAATGTTATTTTTGTGGTAGCAACTGCCATCATTTGTTGTGGAAGACCTTTGCTTGCTCCATGGTACCGATAGGCCAATCCTCAAGGTTTAAATTTAAGGTCATTTTAACACCCTTTGACACCAGTATTGACCTTGTTACTTTTGAATTAGGTATATAATTTACTATACTGAGAAAATTACTCAAGTTATGTCTAAAATCATTCTTTCATGATGAAAATGAGCTCATTATATACTCATCTACCTACTTCTGCCAAAGTAGTCTAAGGGATTAGTGAAAGAATGAGTCGTCTTGAACAGAGCGAGACATCAAACCCTTAAGGCTGCCTGTAGTACAAGCTCCATTCAACTTCTATGTCTTAGTTTATGCTCCCCCTTTTATTATTAGATTTTTATAAAACACTGAACATCTGAGCATAATCTTTTCTCTGAAAGCACCTTGCCTGAAATTATGGCAAGTGTTTTACATTAAAGCTAAACAGGTTGGATTGATGTTTTTTAAGTCAATTGTAATACATAACGATGAGCCAAAAATGTATTGTGCTTAACAATAGAGGGGGTTTTATTGACAGAAATGGAAGTGAACAGATGTTTGTGAGACATGATTAAGTTAAAGAAAAGCAATGATTCTATTGAGTTTCAGCTACAGGGGCTTAAACAGATGATTCAAATCACTGATGTTCAGTGAGCAGCCTTTTTAAGTCCAGTCAGGCTCAGTGGAAGCAAAATCGCTCAAGACAATCAGCCAGTTAAACATCAAACATTTCTGCATTGAACTTTTTATGTTGGGTAGCATAACCCACTGAAGGGTTATGAAGAAGGTTGAGAACGTACTCGATTGGTTTTAAAGTGCTGATGTAAAACTATACGCCCGTAGTTTGAGTATTGTCCATAAAATAACATTCCATCATTTTCCAGCAAGTTCATTTCCTGTCTATGCCCAGCATGCGCTGTTTGTTTACTTTAAGAAATATTTCCCGTGGATTTAGAAAGTGGCATCTGCTCCAACGGTTTAATCTGTAAATGCTTGCCTATAACACAGTGGAGAAAAGTGGGCGGTCGGACGATGTAAGCGAGCAGCTGTACGGCAGATTACAGGCAGTGATGTAACATGGCATAGTAACGCTGACCTGCTGTAACTCACAGCGTCCTGGTAGCCCAGTATGCAACATGGTAGGAAAAAAACCAAACAAAAAATTGCAGAGCGTGCAGGGAGAGGGTGTGCACAGGCATGGGAAACAAAAGGCAGGGATAGTGTAACAGTGATATATGGTTTCCAGAGTATCAGGAGGCCTGTCAGAGGAACTGTGGTTGCAGGAGGTGATCCTTTCAAAGTGACAGACAGGCTGTGTCACTAAACAATGCAAGTCATTTCCCCATGATATCCGAGTCCATACTTTAAGACCACACAGATTTGTGTCGGTTTACAGCAACGATGTGATCACCTACCATGCTGTGCTGACATGCTTTGTTGTCAGATCAAGCTAATACCAGGTTTTATTAGATACTCAATGCCAGAGCTGTCAGTGCCATCCAAAGCTGATGCAGTAGGGCTTATGGTGGGTTTCCATTGGCCGCAACTTGAGGAACTAAATTTGTTTATAACAGAACAAAAAAATAGAGAAAGTTATATGAGATTTGAAATGAAGTTGGCTGGATTTGAAGTGTAGATTAGATCATGTTTAACCTCTGGGGCTGAAATGAACGTAAAATGCAGTAATACTCCGCAAGCCTGAAAATCTCTGAATGCTTTCTTGCAGCTAAAGGCTCAATAATGCTCTACATTCGATATGCATACAGAACAAAGCTTCTGTCTGTCTTCTGTCTCTCCTTTATGTACATATTTCAGTTCATTTTCAGAGAGCGTGTGGATGTGTACCCAGGCATAGCAAACACAGCGGTTTTACCAGAAACAGCAAGGGTGTTGCACAGTAGTCAGGAGAAGCTGCAAAGTATTCAATAGCCTCACAGACCAACTGTCTACTGCGTAGGTTTTTTTTTTTAGTCTCTTTCTGAGAATGCATAAACACATATACACATAGAAGCTGCTTCATCAGGGGAGAGGTGTGCTGACATAGCGGCCATCTTGGTACAGTGCTAGTGACAGTCTCAGTGAATTGAAGTAAGTGGTATTGCATAATCATAACAACTCTTAAATTGTCGAATTTTCAACCGATTTCCAGGCAAATTGGCTGCTTGAAAACTTCACCCTTCTAAATAATACTTTAGATAAATAAACCTATTGACCCAAACACATTGTGTAATGACCTTTTGGATTATATTCATTGAAGTATAAGT
>JAOXYM010000005.1:21926270-21938334 GCA_028567055.1 Leptatherina wallacei
TGTGTAGCAGTCCCCCACCCCCCCCCCCCCCCCCCACCCCCACCCCCTCCCTCGCACCATTCACTGGCATCTAAATCAGCACACGCTGACTTAACCACCACGCTGGCAGCGGGAGAAGGCTGATCAGATTTCATACTGTTAATAATAGCCACCCTCTCCCCTTTCTCTTTGCAAACTAATAGCTAACACGGTCTCACACTATCTCTAAGTGTCTCTGTATTACTCCTCTGTTACATCTCTTTCTCTCTTGATCCTTTTTTAACGTCTTTTCCCTCCTCAGATTTGAATAAATTCCACCTGCATGCTTGATCTCTCTGCAGAAGCATATTTGAATGCATAATTGTCTTCCACTGCAAACGCTGTATTACATCTCTCTTCAGTCAAGTCAGAGTCTTCACAACAGATTGACAATAGACCTGAAACAAATGCATGTCAAAAATTATAGTTATGACAACATTTTTGATGATTAACTTACTTTTTCATTTCATGACTTTCCTTCAGAAACAGATGCACAAATACAAAAAAAAGTATACAAAGTAAGATAGAAATTTTTCAAGACTTTTCCCCAGAAATTATTCACATTTTGATTGTTACTATATTTGGGTCCCATGACCTTGTACAAAAAAATGTCACACTGAGTTTTTATAAATCTGATATCACTTTGGGCTTTGCTTTGGATGGGATACAGGTCAAATAAAGGACTCTGCATCTCATCTGTCTCTCTGCCTATCAGAGCACTTTTACCCTCCGACCCTCTGCGTGGACCCGGATGTTGTCTCGCAGAGACCTTATTTTTAGCAAGAGTCAGGTTCTTCTGCTAAACTTAATATGGGAATGGCATTTTGGGGCTCTGCTTTCTGCCTGCTCTCATCATCTATCCATCCATCCATCCATACCCTCAGTCCTCCAAGACACTGAGCTAATAGCTGCAGCTCTCCAAACACCCAACACAACCGCCGTCCCATTTCATAACCGTGACTTCAAACAGGTGGCCCCTACTGCTCCTCCCGTGCTATTTTTCGGACCACTGCTCAGGAGTCCCCCCCACAACACCACAACTTTCATTCCTACATTTTTGGCAACTGCATGACTTGTTGGTGAGCGCCGTGCCCCCACCCCGAAGAGGCCCCACCCCCTTTCCTTGGGCAGTGGCGTTCGCAAAACCACGTGAATCTCTTTTTTAAAGCCTGGGTGTCAATGTCAGACCTGTTCTTCTCTAGCTGGTGGGGACAGGAAGTGGACCAACTCTCCTAACTCTCCCTGCTTGTCATCCACTTGGGTTTAGGGGAAAAAAAATCCAACCTTTGAAGTGTCATTTTTATCCCCCTTTTCCTCACCATTAACAGGCTTTGAGAAGAGGTGTTCACTGCGGCTACAGGGGACAATAACCATGAAGTGGGCTTGGGTGTTTTTAGGGGTTTTCCTCTCTTTGGGGACCCTGTCCTGGGGGGACATGGGCTTGGAGATCCCCGAGTATGATGGCAGAGACCGCGTCCACATGCTCACCACCAAGAACTACAAGTCTGTCATGAAGAAGTATGACGTGATGGTGATCTACTACCACAAAAATGTGGATGGGAACCGCAATGCCATGAAGCAGCTACAGATAGAGGAGCTGGCTTTGGAGGTAGGTCTACGCTAAAGTTAGACAATGGATAAATCAATTAATCAATGATGAATGGATGGGAAAGGGTAACAGTGGGAGGAGGGCAAATTGGGAAAGGGACTCAGGAAGAGAATACGGCTCCAGATTGTTATTCCTTGATACAGTTGTGGCTGTTTTGCACCTCGCTGGTGGGATCATGGGCTCAACAGGTGACGATGAAGACAGTGAGGATGAGATACGTGATTTTTGCACCTTTGAGGTGTGGCATCTTGTCAGATTTGAGTGGCTCAATGCTGTTGATGATGAGGTAGATCAGAGATTGTAGGGAGAGGAGCAGGATGGAGTGATGTAAAGATATAGAAGTATAAACCGAGGATTAGTAGAGACATTTATTTTGCCCTCTTTTTCGTCATCTTTCTGAAACAATTCACGCCCGATCCCTGCCGCAGATTTAAACTTCAATAATCTGTTTTAAGATAATAAACTTCTTTACTTTTCAGTCATGCATCCAACCATCCAAGTTTATGACGTGGATTCTCTTAACCCTTTGAGTCCTGTGTCTATTTTCTAGGCCTCTACTCAGAAATTACATACCTATAATGAAACGAGTATATCTTTTTACTTGTGAAATTTTTTAATGATGTGTAAATATCAGTTTGTGTGTTACTGGTAATAAACAAAGATGGGACATAGCACAAATGAAAAAGGTTTTGACTTGCCTAAAGAAAAAAAACTAAGACTTTTAGGATGAATATGAATATCTCTTTGGAATGATGCAGCTGTAGCTCCAAACCTTTATACAATCACACTACAGTAGGTGAACAATATCTCTGCAAGAGCCAACTCTGATAAAGTGAAGCAGTACAAAATTAGCAAAGTTTTAGTTCAGAAAATTCAGGCAAAGTCACTTTTGATCCCATTTGAACCTAGATTTCACCAGTTTTTGATTCTTTGTAATCCTCGGCAGTTGTTTATTTATCCTCAGATAGGGCTGAAATGTCCAGGATAAATTCAAGATGACGCAAAACATAATTTATTGTTATATGTTTGTTGACTCTAATAATTCTGCAGGATTTATTTATTTATTCAAAGGGTTTTCTGCATGTTCGATACAAATCAAATGAAAAAATAATGAATTGACAAGACTTAGAATGGAAACCAGAAATAATGATTGGTCCATGGACCAAACTGTAAAACTTCCCACTGAAAGCATATTCAGAGTCATGTTTTTAAATTTTCTGAAGAAATTAATTAAAATTTATTAATGATTTCTCACCAAGGATAACTTTGTGGAGGGAGAGTCAGTCTGTTCGTGCACTTTTACATCATTTATTTCATTCATTTAAGTTCAGCTATAATTACAGCTCAGCTCGAACATTGAAGTGGACAGCTTTTTTCCCAAAGATCAGAATTTATTGATAGATGACAATGTACCCCCTTACAGCTTAGGAGAATTGGAATTTTTCTGTTAACAGCAACTTCACATTTCAGCTGGTGGCAAATTATCATCACATTGAGCAGTGAATTGAACAACTTTACATCTCTGAACATTTCTTTTTCTTTTACCAATTGGAAGCTCACTATCTGTTGTGGTTATAGTGGATGTGAAGGCATCTTCTTCTATTACCATTTGGTTGAGTGCCTGGGGTGTCAACTGGGGACCATGTGCAGCGATTTATTAGCCTTGTTTGGGTCCAACTGAAGGTACACATGAAGTATTTTGACATTCTGCCATATTATTTGGGTGTGATACTTTGACTTTGAGAAATTCAAGATAGATAAATTTTATTCCGGCAATACAATAAGTAAATTTTTTCATATAAGTATCTTTTCATCATCATGAAACACTTAACCTCAAAACTTTAAACCCTGTCTATTAATGTGTCCACCAGGTATGAACAGCTGACTAATACCATTTTTATAACTGATTAGGCTGTTGCTATACCTTTAAAAAGTCGTATCCAGGGTGTAAGGGCTCCTGAGAAAAGCATTTGCATGTGATGAGTTTGGAGCTTTACTTTCGCTGCTGCTCCATAAAGAGTCCCAACATTAACACACATGCAGTTATCGTTGCTAACCAACGCTTCTGCATCGCATTGATGGATACACTTCACACCAGTCACATTGATCTTCTAATCCAAGCGGACTAACAATAAAATTCACAGTTTTACTGAAAATAAAGAACAAAATTGAGGTACACAGACATTAGATCTAAAAATGATGTAATCCTAATCATAAAACAGTTCATAAAAATAGAGATTTAACAGCTTAATTCAGCTACCAGGTAAGATGACACAACTGTAAACACAACAGGGGCCAGAATTGAAATTAGGTTGGAGCATAAATTTGTCATTTTCTCAATCAGCGACTATTGTTCTGATGCTTTGGAGACAAGCACTCGCTCTTATATAACTCCAGAGATGCTGCTCGGCAGACAACAGTTCTGCAGAAGGAGCATGAAGTGATCAAGACCCTTTTACAGGAAGAATTAATCTGAAGCCCTCTTCACCAAACAGCCTACAATTGATGCACCTGGGTCTTGCCGTCAGCCACTATATTCACAACAACAACCCCTCTGCATGTCAGAGCAGCAGTGTCTTCTTACAGAGGCACAGCGTACCTCACATTAGCCTGCATAAGTCACCTCTGTAAATAGCTTGGGACAGTGCTGCGTGCTAAGCAAGAGGCTAAAAGCCCTCCTGGGACAGTAAGAGTATCAAGGGCCATATTTCAACTGCAGCACCTTTCTCACGCCTCATCAGCTACACACACTGTCGTGTTTAGTATTACTACATTACCCCTAGGTTGAAGTCCTAAACCATCATTTACACACCCAAGTCACTGGATCTGATCAATTTCCTATCTCTGCTGCCAACAGCGCTTCTTGGCTTGAGAAGAGAGAGAGAGAGAGAGAGAGAGAGAGAGAGAGAGAGGTGTTTACAGGAGCAGATTCCTGCTGTACTGTCACTCGTCATGACTGCCAGCCATCTGCAGCCATTCATCCAATCAGAAAGAGCACTTCAGGTGCTCAGAGGGGGATGCTTAAAATAGCTGGTCATTACCACCTGTGAATCTGGAAGTATGAATTATTAAAGTCCAGAGCTCAGGGACCCAAAGCTGGATTAGCTTTGTTTAAATCTTAGGCTGTACATCAACATGACAGATCTGTCATCTGTGTCGCTCTTTTACCAACGTTTCATCTTTCTTATGGACTATATTTTAATTTGAGCAAAGCCAATGACATTTTTATGCAACTTCTCTCATTTTTTGCTGAGACTGTCAGATATATTAAAAATAGATGGCCTTGTTTCATTTCCAAAACCACCACTTCCTCTTTGATACTCAGTACAGGAATAGAAGCAGGAAAGAAAAAATATTACAGAGCAGATTCCCTCAACAAGAATTTTTTTATTATTCTTATTCTTATAACCGTTAAAGCAAATAACATCTGAGTCAGAAACGAAGGACAATAATAGTCTGAGGAACTCTACATGCAGCTTTTTATACTCTTCCCTCTACTCCCATCACAAGAGTGGTGTCTTGTTGGGCTACGACTAAAAGCCATGCAGAATTTTTCACCATCTACAGCAGCTTCAGCCTGGAATTTAATAGCAATTTAAGAGGTATTTGTGGATATGTACCATTGTTTCCTTTTTGCATCAGCCAGTTTACACTCTCTACAGCAGATAGTCCTGCTGCAACACAGTCCTAGTGTGTTCAAAAGCAATCCAACTTGCAACAGCATGTGGTAATATGGACTGTGTTACATGGACTCAATCCATATAAATACCATATATCTATATAAATACCATAAGCATAAGTGACACAGTAAATAAAATAGAATAGCTTTCACTTGAACCAATATAAAATATTTTATTAGGTTTGAGTTGTTTTAGATGGTGTAAAATCTTCTTTTCTGTGGCATCACCGAGCAGTTTTTAGCTTTAGCTAGCTTGTTTGAAACCATCGGATTCTCCAAACAGACAGCACCCTGACTGCTGTGTAGGCTACTGTAGGTTAGATACCAACTACTCATAAGTACACAATCCCACTTTGAAAAAACAAAAGAAACAAAAAGATAAAAACAAGACTGAACACATGAATACAGTACCAGTTACAGCCATTACAAAGTAGGCCTACTTGTGTAAACATGATGGCAAGGTTGGCTGTTCTCAGTGGTACAAAACATGACCTTCAGAAACTGCTGGTTTCACTAGAAACTGTAGCAGCAGTACAAGACAACTCCAAGCTGTTAAAGCAGCTTATACGTCTTTATATCAAGAAATCCAGCGTATTGTCCACTCTGTTTTCTCCCTTGCTTTATCGGATTCTGTCTAGCTGAATAATGGGACTTTTTCAGTGGGGGTAAACTTGGGTGTTTGCCTGGTTCAAACAGTGTGGCAGAGACTCACGTAAAGCAACATACATGTGCATGTTTCCTGGCGGCTGCAGTACGGTTTTAAAAAAAAGAGCTCATATTACAACACACACAAAGTGAGAGCGACTCTGTTAGGAACAACACTGTATGTTAATCAAGCAGAATCTCTTTAGTACTGTATTAAAGCTCAAAACAATGTATATTTAACCTTTGAAGTCAGTCTCAATAAATGAACCAAACACAGAAGAAAATGCTTAACATTGTCTCTTATTTAGAACCAGGAACTGTCCAACTATTACAGCAGCTTAGCCTTACTGGTGATGGTGTGAATGTGAACAGAAATAGCTGGTGATGGTGTGTAGTCATCAAATGAACTCTCTACTCTCCAGTTAGTCCACGGAGTCCCTGGAACTATTTGGCCTCAAAGTCCTTGTAGGTAAAAAAGATGACTAGTTCCTGCTACAGTAATAACACACATTCATCCCATTTCTATGCCTGATTGATCCAGCATTGCGGGGGGGGCTGGAGTCTGTTCAAAGCAGAGACAAGGTACACAAGAAACAAGTTCACAAAGATCATTTCAGTTCTTTTTCTTCTTCTTGTTACTTTGCAATTCAAGTAGACAAGAGTCCAGATAATTCTGCCATACGGGTATTTCCATGATGAAGTGAGAACAGTTAGCTAGCTATTTGCTAATCCAAGGTTAATGCATTGTAGCAGGCTGGTTTATTTTGTTAAGTGTAAGGGGTTGGGGCTGCTTTTACTCAACATATCTACATCTGTTGTAGATTTGTAATTAGACCTCCCTTAAAAATCCTGAGCAGAAAATCAACTAAAAAAATCGTCTTAACTCTGCAACACGCACAATGTAAATCCTGATGATCATTCATTTAAAACAGACAAAGGTCAAACGTACCCATATTAGCAACACTGTTAAACACAAACTCAGCACTCTTCCCTCAGAGGGCTTATGTGCTGGAAAGAGTTTCCCTGCCACGTCTAAAATATCTCCAGCATGTCACCTTTGACCACAGCTGGAGTCATCTTAGTCTGTGAAAAATAATCCTGTGTGTCATGGTGGTTGACAGACAGCATAGTGGCCATCGCTTGTAAACACCGGTTAAATTTACAGTGTGAGATGTAGTTTTAATAAATCTGTGTTTACTGAACACAATAACAATATAGCTTTTTCTTTTCTTTCTTTTGGCTTTGCGTAGTTATACGGCATAAAAACCTACAATGAAATCTTACCAGTTCAGATGATGTCATTCTT
Organism: Leptatherina wallacei; assembly: GCA_028567055.1. Classification (NCBI taxonomy): domain Eukaryota; kingdom Metazoa; phylum Chordata; class Actinopteri; order Atheriniformes; family Atherinidae; genus Leptatherina; species Leptatherina wallacei. The sequence continues at coordinate 21,933,528 of JAOXYM010000005.1, forward strand.
CAAGTTACATCACATAAAGCCTGTGACTTTTGGCCCCACCCACTGAAGTACACTGAGTATAATTCTGTGTTTCTAGCTTCAGCATGCATATAATTCTAGTTTGTATGTTTGTACATGAAGCTAGAGTGCATGCTCAAACCTGCAGATACGTCCAATGCTAGTTTTTATTTACCTGATAATGTTTAAAATGATCATGTGGTCATAGGAGTCTACAACTGTCTTTTACACGTCATAATATTTCTTAATATTGTTTCTTCTGAATATACTTACCCTGGTAAATATCATTCAGTTCCATGTAATATCTGGGAAATGAACCAAGAATGTGCCAAGAAAGTGTAAATTGCTATTTTTCTTTAGGTGGACGCAAGATGCAGGAGATAGAGTTGACAGTCACTCCTGATCAGTTGGTTTTAAAATGACAATACCTCACACCTCACCTGCAGCTTGTTAGCTAAAAATCTCTCTCTCATTATTACAACTCAGAGCAAATATTAGATGAAAAGAAAAAAAAAAGAATGATTACATGCAGGGTTCAAAATGAACAACCCATATCCAAAAAGCAGGCTTCTTGATGAATGCCTTTCTGGCTTGTCTGTATATTTCTGTTTGAACTCTGACCTTTAGCATGTTACATACTGTAAATACACATATCAATCATTGGGATCTACAACCCCAATCAATCATTGCACTCTTCACGGCTCGTGTTACGGTGATCTTTTACTTGCCATCCTTTTTCTTACCAACATATCACACCTGTCCCCTCCTATTCACACACATATTGTTGCTATGGAGCCCGTGAACTATCCAGTAGGTTGGAGCCTATCACAGCTTCCTATACCAATGAAAGCTAAGATACACCAATCCATCACAGCATGGATGACAAAAACAACAACTATTGTTAGCATAGGAGATGTTTTTATAGACTGAGTGGTAGAGATGGATTAAGATGGTCAATTTCTTTTCTATAACCTAAAACTCCTGGTTATAAATATCTTTACTTTTTTTATGACTGTATAGATTTTAAAAGTTAATTTGTCATGATGCAAACCAACAAAGTGAGTCCTAGTCAGTTCTTGTTAATTATAAATATATTGTAATGAATTGAAGACAAATAAGATAAAGTTGCTGTAAAAAATCAGTGCAGTTAATTTGCTAAAAGAATAAAAAACCTCATCATATCTCAGATATGTCAAGATTGATGTTTTATGCTGAATATCAACAACATTGCATAAAAGAGCAGGATGTTAGATTCATAGTATTACTTTCACATATATGCATAAAGTGAAATACAAGGTTACAAAGGTTACACTGATATGGGACTGGAAATCCAAATTTTGTACAAGTTTTATTCAGGAAATAAAATTTACTGACTTTGGCATTCACCTGAATTTCCCCTTTAATCTGCATTTCATTAAAACCCCTTGACAGCAACTTGATAGACTGCCACATCGTTGGGGGATTTAATTTACTCTCAAGATGGATACACTCAGCTGCTACATGCAGTGTGGCTTGACCCTCACATATGGGTAAATCTGGATTTCTAATGCAAATATTCATAGAAACAAACAAAAAATTCTATGCTTTAATTAGAAAGCAGTATGACTGAAACAGGTTCAAATCCAAGTTTTATCAGAATCAGACATTGAGTACTTTATTAATCCCAGTCTGGGAGATTTCAGAATTTTACTGCCCTTCCTGTAAGAGAAGAACTAGAGGAAAATACTATGGAAAGATTGTTTCCTTCTCCAGTTTTTTTCCCAGGTCACATGAACTCACGTTAATGACTAATAAAGACGACATATTGAAGGTTAATGCAGGGCAGGTGAAAACATGGTTCAGTAATGTGCAGGAAATCTTCTTGGTTTAGAGGAAGCTCCTTTGCCATATCTAATCTTCTTCCGTCTGGTGAGATATCCGACTATAGGTCAGTCTGTCTCCGTGGTAACCATTATTCAATCTGACTGCTGGCTCGCTCTTTCACTAGAACAATAAATGGCATACTTGCATTCTTTATGGTAGTGGATGGAAATGATAAAGAAAGACAAAAAAAAGAGCTGCTATTGTTTATGCCCAAGGGAAATTTCCTCATGTTTATGTGCTACTGTTCTGGTAAACAACTTCAATTTTCTTCTCAATTTGTGCTTAGATTTAACTTCTTTTTTTCTTTTACATAAAATGAAGCACTCAAGACAGAAATGCTTTGTTTTCATATACCTTTTTAAAAGTCAATTTATGATGTCGTCAATATGTGTAAATTCTACCCCAATGCATCAAATCCAAAGGACAACAGTTAAATCTATCATAATTTCAGCTGGTTAAATCTGTGATGTCAGTTTTAAAAGATTCATCTGCCACGAATCAAGGAACAAAAACCTGAATCACAGTCCTCAGTGAATTACTCTGCAACAGACATTGAAAAGATTGTAGAAGTTGGATTGTATTTTCCAACAACAAGTCTCCACTGGCCCTTCATCTCTGAATTCCATTTCAAATGGTGTTTTTATGCTTCAATCCACTCAGCCTTTTTCTTGTCTTCCTTTTCATTTTCTCAAAAAGACTCCTTTTGTTGTTGCTATAAGTGCCGCTATTCAATCACCATTTGACAAACTCAGAACCATTTTCACAGATAGTTCAAAGTTATTATATATGAAGAAGAAAAAACGAGACATTTTTCATCCCACAGACAGTTTCACTTTTCTTCCTTCAAGTAGAAAACCTGTCAAAACCAATGACTGTAAAAGATATGGACAGAGCCTCCGTCATGTAACCTGTAGGTCTCTGAATAGCTGAATTGAGGCTCGTTGAGAGGTTCCCACCTTCGCCATCTCGGCAGTGTCACAAGTCTCGTCACTCCTGGAAAACGTCAAAATAGGTGACGACGAGTCCGTGAGCGTTGGGACGGATAGTTGACAGACACCCATCAAACTGTGAGCTGCCTGTAGCTAAACCCGGGGCTAACAGGAGCTAACCAGCTGACGGAGGTAGGCGGGCTAAAGCTAAGGTGCGCTGTTAGCCAGTTAAAAACCGCAGTTGCCTCTGCCTACTTGCTGCCAGATATCTGACACCTGTCAAATCAAAAGGACACGCCCCTAATTATGACGAATTTCAAGATTCAATAACATCTAAACAAATGAGTTATAAATAAATTCACTCCCCCCACAGTTGTCGTGAAGGTAAACTTGACTAATTAAATCTAAAATGTTTTTTTTGTACCAGTCTGTAAACATATTTATTTCTGCTGTGAAGTTGGGTTTTTTAACATGGGAGTCTATGGGGATTTGTTCTGTTTGGGAGCCAGCCTCTAGCGGACAAGGGCTGAACTCCAATTTTTGGCACTTTCACATAGGCTTTTCATTTCTTCGCCGGAGGTTGCCGCTTGGTCAAAACGTGATCTTTCCTCTCACTGGGTGGCACAGTTTTCGAATTCTGACTCCCAATGACATCTTAACTGATTTATTCTTACCTTTGCTCCATAATCTCCCAATTAACACTTTGGAAAAGGCATTAAGAACTAATTTGTCAGATATGATGTCATTACATGCGACAGGAGTGCTGTTCAGATAAAGTGTCTCTGGCGCCATCTCATCGGTAAATATGTTTGTTTGCAAACCAGGCTAGGATTCCAACTGGTATATTTTGTTCCACACCGAAACCCACCTGTTGCACAGACTTTGGGATAAATAAAAGAAGTGACGCCTTGTTAACGAAAAGGGGTCTCAGCTGCTGTTGAAACCATATATTTTGCTACCTGATGTACTGTCATATGGATCACCTCAGAAGGGTTGTTTTAGTTGGACCAAGCAATCGGAAATATAATCTGTAGTGCTTCCTTTTTGTGCTTTCTAAAATAGAAGCCTATTAGTCACAGACGTGACTATGCATCTTTGAGGTAAGTAATATACATGATCTGAGGATATACTGTACAATACGATACTCAGCTGGTGAGTTGATTTGTCTATTCAGGAAAGGCATTTTGTACAAAATGAATATGATGGACTGCTTTTTTCAGGGGATGAAACTCAACCAGAAATCTTCTCTCCAACTTTCCTGACTCATGAAAAAAAAAAAAGTAGTTGGTGTGATACTTTGAATTTCATTAAGAACCCCTTACATTTGTACAGCTGCTGTTTTGGTTAGTGAGAACACATTATTAGTGAGAAAGGACTGCTGTAGACCAAGCTGTGAAGTGCATCCTTTTAATTATCCAGGATTGTACCATGGTCTGGGTGAATACTCGATTCTGATTGACTGCAGGGTGATCAAGCTACAGGGTGTCCGTTAAAAAATGTTATAGGACACCTATAAAAAAGGTTCCGGTCAATTAGCCTAATTGTTCTAAATTATTGTGCTGGCTTAAATGGTAGTTGATAACCGTGGCAACATAAAGTCAGAACATACAGCGACATCGCTTTTTGATCCTTCGATGTCGGTTCTTAATGTGAAGCAGAATTTACCAAGCGTTGAATTGTTCACCCACTAATAGGGAACGTGAGCTGAGTTTAGACCGTCGTGAGATTATTTCATAATTTATTTAGACAGTAGACAAAACATGAGGGATTTTATAGTTTCCTTTAACCTATTTGGTACATTTGGAGACACGCTGCTGTGACAGGGCATCGCTATGAAAGCAGCCTGCAGGCTTATTGGGCTCCGTCAATCCAGGAGAGACTAGAAGCAACATTTTGTTTTCCTGCACTATGATCCACTATGATGGATATGCCAGTATATATCAGGTAGATAGATAGATAGATAGATAGATAGATAGATAGATAGATAGATAGATAGATAGATAGATAGATAGATAGAT
>JAOXYM010000005.1:21940539-21958878 GCA_028567055.1 Leptatherina wallacei
GGCAGGGTACACCCTGGACAGGTCGCCAGTCCATCGCAGGGCCAACACAGAGAGTTTAGAGTGACCAATTAACCTATCATGCATGTCTTTGGACAGTGGGAGGAAGCCGGAGTAGGGTGAGAACCCAAGCATACAGGGGGAGAACATGCAAACTCTGCACAGAAAGGCCAGTGTTTCAAACCCCTCCCCAGCTCAAACCAGCAAGACCTGTCAGCTCAAACTATGCCCGAGGCTCAAACCAGCGACTTTCTTGCTGTGAGTCTGTGGTGCTAACCCCCACACCACCGTGCAGCCCTGTGATGAAATTGATTTCTTAAATTAAATAACAGCATAATCTGACAAACATCTAGAATTAGTTTTCATTTTCATGACTTTATCAGTATTCAGCACTAAGTCAAAGACAAAGTATAAGAAATCAGTCAGAAACTCAGAGTAAGGTCCAGGCGGACGATACAGCGCAGCTAGCAAGCGTGGTTTCTCTGATTTCCATTTTGGGTGAGAGATGCTTGACCGGCAAACCAGATTCACTTCAGCCATGTTTTTGTTTACACATCCCTCTGTTTTTATTTTGTGCTGAAACATACTGAGTTTTTCCTTCACTTTTACTGCTGTTGCTGATGGGCTGTTTTGCTTGAAGACAAGCTCATGCTGGAAGCAGAACTATGTAATCCAACATGGGTTTTCTCTTGGAAAAGAAAGGAATTCTAACTTGAAGTAATTGGGCATCACAAATACAGCTGTAGGTGCCAGCCCATAGACATGACATGCAATATATATGTGCTTGTACTCTCCCCCATGTATATAATGACTTATAAATGGCCCTGCTGCACTCTCCCTTGCCCCTAACATTTCCTCTCATTTCCCCATGAATGTTCTTTGATGCCTCTCTCTCTTCTCTCTTGTCTGTATCAGGGAATGTCTCCTTATTATTAATTCATGGGAGAAAAATGTCAAGGAAATAGGGGGGGGGATCAGAGTGCACCATGAAAAATTCAAATGTGAGTTCCGTGCCTTTGAAACCCAGACCATTAAGAGTTGGACCACAAAAAAGACTGATAGTTTAAATTAACATTTGTATAGACATGCACCGGTCATCCAACCACACTATTCACCTTGCTTTAGTGGTAATGCAGAGTCATAAAATATGTCAAGATTTCTTTCTGAATAGATACACTACTATAGGCTCAAACTGCTTGATTTTTTTAATTATTTTGTTGTTTACAAGTTTACCAAATACACATCAGACAGATCTGGCAGGTCATGAAATAAAGGTCTCCTCACAAGAATAAAGGATAAATTAGCTTATGATGTGTTCAGTAATTCTCTTCCATACGCCATTTTCCACTGCAAACATCCACTCAGTGTGGGCAGAAACAGCTGTTTATCAATACAACAACACAGAGATAAGACAATTTCCTTGTTCATGTTTATTATGTTACATTAATTTTAATAGTTACTTAAATCTGAAGCAACTTACTGGAGAGGAGTATTGCAACAAGTTTAAATATATTTTGGGATGAGAATAAAGGCTGAGAGCTATAGAATTCAACTCTCTTAGCAGTGAATTAGGAGCCATCTGTGGCTCATGCTCATGTGTTCGGTAGTCATGCATGCAAAATGTAAACTGTGCAAACATTATCTCTGATATCCCAACTTCATAAAACAAGGAAATGTGTTGCTATGAGCTGCAGAGACGTATATGTCCATGGTTGATGATTCGTTCTGACCAAGTTGTCTGTAATGTTTCAACACTACAGTAAAGTATCAGCTGAACTCACTTGAAACCTTTCCTGAGAAAGCAGCAAAAGTTATTATACGTGTAAAGAAAAATTGCTATGAGTGGACTTGACATACCACCAGATTTGTTGCATAGAACCATCAGCAGAGTCCTCTGTAGAAACAGTTTGGAAAAAGACTTTGATAAACTTCAACCATTCACATAAACTGAGTATAATATCATAGAACCAGTCAGTGAATCTGAGCCAATAAGTGGATTGTTATTCCATTTAGAACCTGTTTACAGCTACCACAACCAATCACATGCCAACATCTCAATGCATTTAGTCATGCAGACATGGTCAAGATGACTTGAAAGGGGAAGAAAGGAAGAAAGGGGATTTAAGTGACTTTAAACGCGGCATGGTTGTTGGTCTGAGTATTTCAGAAACTGCTAATCTTTTCACACACGGCCATCTCTAGGGTTTATAGAGAATTATCTGAAAAGGAGAAAATATCCAGCGAGCAGCAGCTGTCTGGATTAAAATGCTTTGTTGATGTCATAGGAGAATGGGCAGACTGGCTGGAGATGATAGAAAGGCAACAGGAACTCAAAGAACCACTGGTTATAGTGTGGGAGACATTTCCTTGGCACACGTTGGGGCTCTTAGTACCAGCTGAACATTGTAAACACCACAGCCTACCTGAGTATTGTTGCTGACCATGTCCATCTCTTTATATCCACAGTGGAGCATCTTCTGATGGCTGCTTCCAGCAGGATAATGCACCATGTCACAAAGCTCAGATCATCTCCAAATGGTTTTCTTGAACATGACAATGACTTTACTGTCCTCCAATGGCGTCCACAGTCACCACATCTCAATCCACTATTTTATCTTTGGGATGTGGTAGAACAGGAGATTCTCATCATGGATGTGCAGCATCTGCGTGATGCTATCATGTCAATATGGAACAAAATCTCTGAAGAATGTCTCCAACATCTTGTTGAATCTATCCCACAAATAATTAAGGCAGATCTGAAGGCAAAAAGGGGTTCATCCCCTTTTTATGTGGCCCAGCTGCTACAAATGCTTAAAGTAGCTACACTAGGTCTTTGTTCTGTTTCCATCTTTCCATCTCTTTGATTCTGTCAAATTGTAAGGGCAACTATTGTAAATACCATAATCGAAAGTCATATATGGAATAAAAATAGTCTGAATGTCTCTCTGCAGGTAAATAAAGCCACTGTTATCTTAGTACTCACATATAAATTGATCTGTGGAAAGATGGATTCTTGGAACTCCTCTCCTAAAGCTGCTTTGGCAGGTTTCCCATCACGTTTAAATGACCTCAGTCAAATAACACATCACGTTCTTACCAGCTGCAGGTCTGACAAATGCATGATGGATTGTGAGTTTATAAGATGAGATTGCTGTGTGACATGTTAGTAATGTGGCTTATTGCCGTCTAAGCTGGTCACAGATGGTCCCTGGCATTTTTGCATTCACAGTTAGTTGTGGTGAATAATCTAGTGTGCCTGTGAGGTTTTCGAAAAACTTTCAATGCAATTCGTCACGTTTTCCCCTGAGAACCTACTGTGCTATGAGAGACTGAAAAGTAACGTTGAAAGAATCCTAATAAGATTTTTCTTTAAAAATAACTAAATTTAGTCCCCCTAAAACAGGATGGAAAATCTTTTTTCTGCAAAATCCTGGACTGTCTCCTGTCAAACAACACAATCTCACTGGCTGGAGTGTGTTTTCTGTGCTGTTGTGTCTGAATCTTTCATGATACCCCGGCTCAGTGTTATGTAACAGCCTGGCATAGATGGCTGTGATGTGTTACGGAAGCCATTACTAATTTACTATCTACCTTAAGGGGGAAAGCCAGCTAAACTTATAATTTTACACAGATCCCAAGATACCTACTTACACTGGAAGATGGAACAACTTCTTGCACTGAAAACCTTTAGATACTTCTCATTTTTACTGAATGAACTGTCCGTTTGGTTTAGTGACATTTGTTTTTCTTACATGTTGTAAGCCATTTGCTATCGGATATATTCCAAAGCATAACATGAACATTGATATATAAATGCTTTTACAATCATGCGGCCTAATGTTGAATAGATTCTCCTTTGTTTTGACCACTTAGGATAAAAAACATCTGCGGGTGTCCTGTATTATCTCATACCAGGGCGTTAGGAAAATATACTTTACTTTATTTAGATTTTAGTGGGCTGTGGGATGGGGGTCTCTGTGGATTGGGCTTCCTTCCCAAAGATGCCATCAGATCCCATTTGACTTATATGTGGGGAGTTTTGATGCCAGGTTTAGGTAGATGGTAAATTTGCAGTAACATCCATGTGAATGTCAGGATGATGGTTTTCCAAGTAGAACATTACTTTGCAACAAGATCTGTTGTGTTGCTGTCAGTGATTTAACATTATAGTGGTTCAATGCATATTTTCTAGATGAAGCCATGCTTTGGTATGCTGTTTTATGTACCACATAGGAAAATAAAACAATGGTTTTCTGAGAAAAATGAAATAAATTTTCTTAAAATCTGCACAAAAAGGAAAACAAAGACTGACAGTAAAGCATAAATCATATATCATTTCAAACACAAGTGCATTTGTGTCCTTTTATGAGTCTGAATATTTAAACTCTTTGCAGAAAGTACTGTGCCTTTTATGAGATTAGAGCAGTTTGCTATCTTTTTGCCGCTGCCGTGGAATGGATGTGCTTGTTTTCGTCCCTTGGGTTATCCCTGAGTGACTTACATCACAAGGTGACGCACACACAAATGCATGAATCATCACTTTCACACAGAAGAAACATGCTAAAAACAAATAAGTGGGTAAAAACAAGAAGTCTTTTAGGCTCAGATTCAGTCTAAAAACTGCTGAATAAACAAGTCTCTTCTATTAAAAGGTCACTTTAAAACAAAAACAAAGTTTTGCGTGCAGCTCAATGAGAGAATATTCAATTCTACCAGATCTACGGGCTTAACGGTACTAAAAGATAATTTGTAAAGATCTCCCCATTAAATTAATTATTTCCTCATCTGAGTTAATTATCATAGAAGATTTTCAGATATTGGGTCTCAATTCAATACTTTCATTTAGCTACAGTACACAGTTGGAAACCACACATCATATGAATGTGACAGTGAGGGTCCTGTCACAATGCCTCTGATTGATGATATCCCCTGGCTACTTGGCCACAGGGATATCCCTATGGCTGACTGGTCAGCGCACATGACTATCACCCAGGGAGGTTGTGGGTTCAATCCCTGCCGGGGACTCCTACATCCTGCCACATGAACATAGTAATCAATCAATTAATCGGACTCTCATCTGGGCTTCTAGGTTGTTATTTTCATATTTTTCAAAAATAACCCTCTAAAAAATTTTATTTATCAAGCTCATTTTTTCTGTCTCTGAAGTAGGTTATGTGGGAAGTAGTTATGAGCACTACCAAAGCAGACAGCAGTCATTTGAAAAAGCATCCTAAGCTAACGGCTGCTCAAAACAGGTGGATTATTTCAGCCAACTAAAAGTAACTTATACCTGATGATAAACTTATAATCATCGGAGAAAACTGTATAGATAATTTGTTTCCACAGGTTAAATGTGGCGTGTAACAGGTATTTATACTTCTACTTCCTGCTCTTGATGGAGACGGACACTTTAATTAATATTAATATTAATATTAATAACTTAATCATTTCTATTGAATTCAGTTGTTTCCACATTAGTCTCTTGAAACACAGGCAGATATCATTTAAGATCTCTATGTGGCTGGCATGACAGAAAGTTGCAACTTTTGACACAAACCTTGTAGGTTTACTGCTTACTGAACATTAAAATCTAACAAATATTCAAATATGAAACTGCTTCATGTTTGTAAATGAATAATGTGGATATGCAACCATTTAAGGGAGCTTGGCTCAGCCAAAAACAGGGAATAAAACGTATTCCTCTTATGGCTTTGTATGGTGTGTAGGCTACATTACAAGTATATAATTTAACAGGTATAGAAATCAGACTGAGGATGGATGATGGCTGGTTCAATAATATCCTGATTGTAAGAATGTATAGTAGGCAAATCAATGTGTTAAGGGTTCTGCTTTATCATTGCCAAGAAGGAGGTTGGTTATCATTACTGTTTTTTGTCTATATTGCAGCAAGATAACATCTCTAAATTTAGTTTAAGAATAAACCTGCAGGAGAAATGGTACATGTAAAGAAAAGACCTCTGGTATAAAATTCCTAAATGTCTAAAAGTAATCTGTACTTCTATATGCAGGGAGGGGATACTTTTAAGTAACTCATCAGAACTTAAGCTTATTGCTTTTCCAATCTAAAGCACTGGGAAAATTGGGGAAATAAGTTAATGACCAGTGAGATACAGTACACAGAAAGAACTGGAACAATGAAGCACTGTAAAATAAAACTGCATTATGACAGTTTTTTCTTTATTATTTCACAGTCCTGTATTTTTTTTAATATGGGGATATACCAATAAGATTAGCGAATCAGACTGCAAATATAACTGTCTAACGTAAAATAACATGAAAAATGTTTAATTGTGAAAATACATAGAATTTAAATTTTTTTAAGGAAATATGATTTAATTTAACTTAAAGAATTTTTATGATACATTTTCTAATGTAGCATAGTTTTATTAAAATGTAATAACAAATTAACAGCATAAATAAAATGTTATTGTTATATGTGCTCAGGTCTTTTATTTGACATTAAAAAAAATAAATAAAACAAGATCTCATGAAAGAGTAAAAGTATGTAAAAGTAAAAGTATTTTTTTAATGGAATTTTACCCTTTTTTTATATTTCACAATATTTTTCTGGCACCGGAGAATATTCCTTCTTTTGTTGTTTTACAGTGTACAGCCAAAAGAAGGGCATAATGCACAAAAATCAGCAATCTGGCAACTTCCTATCAGGTTGGGCTAAGGTGTGAACTGCTTTACCAACTGTGGCTTGCACCATATTGTAGTAAAACATTTTTTAACACATCATGATCTTGAAAATGATAGTAGATATATAAGAATAATTAATTTATCCATTTATTTTTAGGAATCAGGCTCAGTTACAACTGTCTTTTGTGAGGGGAACAAGCACAACTTTTCAGAGAAACCAAAAATATTTGCAGTGATTCTTTCCTGGTAAAAGCACCAAAGATAATGATTCAGAAACTGGGAGTATTGAGGGTGACTACCATTTAGAATATGTGTATTTGAACAAAACCTACATAACACATTTCTCCAGAGCAACTAATATTTCAGCAAACTTACACAAATCAAACAGTAATCACTTACTATTTATGATAACAGAGCCTTACAAACACACCGCCCTCTTCCAGCTCATGGTGCCACGGCCAAGTGCAGCAGCAAGCCAGAGCACGTTTTTGACAACTCACCATGATACTCTGCTCTCAACTTGGTCACCTGACAAGCTGACAGTGACTGGGCATTGGGTGTGAGTGACTGGGCACTGGGAGACGGAGCCAAGCAATTACACTGCCGACCTCTCACTTGGCTCTGCACACTCAGACTTATGGATGGGTTGGGTGATAGCAAGGGAACAGATGGGAAAGAGTAACAGGGAGTCTTCAGGGACTCAAGGAGAGGGAAGGAAAAGTAGCTTTAGAGAGAAATCATTAAGATGATCGTCGGTGAACGATATGTGTGTGTTAATGTGTGTGTTAATGTAACCCTCTTTTCTGTCCTTTCCACTCTCATTTCTACATATAGCTGCAGGACTTCCTGCCTCACTGTAAACAGCCACAGCTTCACCTCTCTCATGAATAGCGCTGCTAATAGTGCCATGCCCTGTGTTAACTGGGCTGTAAATATGAATGACCTTTGACGAATAGTTAGTCTGGCAACTGCTGTTGTCATGTTAAAGCATTGTTGGTAATGCCTGCCACTTCTGCAGTGTTACATCAGGTTTCCACAGCAACATGTTTTTCAGTCTAATAATTGCAGGTTGGTTTATGGTGGTGTTTCTCTGTGATGTGTCTTTGCTTTCAGACAGCTGTTGGAAAATGTAGTCATGAACACAATATTTTGCACTGAAAGAGATTTCAGTTCTTCTGACACGTTCAGCATTCATCTTTTTTGGTGGCTCTGAGCTACGAAGCACAAAGTCATGACACAAATCACAAGAGTTTTGCCTTTTTAGACTGAGATCAAAAATCTCATGACACTTGACTGATCGGTCGGGACTTGGGTGCCGTTATAAAGTACCACATTCTGGGCTCATAAAGCAACATTTCAGGATGCTTTCAGTTTTGGAGTAAAGTTTTCTATTCTCACTTTTATTATTGTGCTCTCTGATGTTTTGTTGTGTGACATGTGTTATCTTTTTCATTGTGTTTTTTTGTATTATATTTTTTTTTCTTTCGCTGTGTTGTGTTTTGTAAAATGTTTGTTTTATAAATTTCTTTTTTGTTACATGTTATTTGTGCATAAAGGTATATTATGTGTTGGGCCCCACAAAGACATGCTGGCTGGGATAGAAGGGACATGTATTCCAAAACAAGTGAAAGAAACACACACATCCCAGATGAATAATGCTCGGTCTGGACCGAAAAAACAATCAAAGACAAAAAAAGTAAAGTCCGCTCTCCAGAAAATGCTCCTTAAGCGATTTAATTGTGTCACGTTTCGGGCACTAGTCCTTCTTCAGACATGCAGTAGGCATGAAGAAACTTCTCCATATATACAATCACCATAAGGTCACCTGACGCAATCAGGTGGTGAGACACAGGTGTTCAAAAACAAAATAGCATACAAAGAAAATGCAGAAAAAAGTCTACATATCTATACACAGTATATTTATATACACATATTTATACACATATATACATACATATACACAAACACATGCATATACACATTCAAACATAGGCAAACACATATACATACATGCATACATACTTATAGGTGCTTCCAGAAAGATGTAATTGATAAACCTGTAAACAAAGCTTGTGCAGTAGTAGCAAGTTAACTACAGAGGGAACCATGTGAACAAAGATGGCTAATTCCATATACACACATCCAGAGCGACTATGTAAAGGACATGAAGCAAACAATGGTGTGCATTTTACACAAGCCTCCCACAATGTCTCTTCTCTTAGATATATAGGAATGGAACTTGTCCAGCAGCCCCCACATGGGGGCGACATTAACTCCCTCCAGATTCAGATATATACTCTGGATACTTTAACTCCAAAAGATCTTAATGTAGATTTTGACTTGTGGCCTTTTTTTCTGATTGTTTTGTGATGCGTTTAGTGACTACTATGTCAGGATGTTTACTTCATGTCCTTCATGAAGCAAACAATGGTGATTGGTGATTGTATATCTGTAGAAATGCTGCATGTCTGAAGAAGGGCTAGTGTTTGAAACGTTACACAATTAAATCGCTTAAGGAGCATCTTACTGCCATTGACTCCTATTTGGTGCCTTTTAATGGATTGGATCATTGAAGTAGAAGCTTTAAACAAGAGTCATAGCAGGAACAGTTGTTTAGCATTGATAGAGAAGATTTGGCAATTTTATCGTGGCCGTGACCCACATACACCCCTCTGCTGCTCATCCCACAACTGAATCTTTCTTACAAATGTGGCATTATTTAAAAGAGAAATAAACAGATTTTCCAATGGTGTGAGATTTATTGCCAAGAAGCATTGTTTCAACAATGAAATAGTCACCAAACACCAATTTATCTCCTTTTGTGCCAAGTTTATTATTAATCCATTGATGTTTGTATCATTTAGATTATAACGACATAACAAACAAGGATACCGAACTGGTAACAGCATCTCCAAATGATTTAAATGTACTGTCAAAAACAAATTCCAATGATGTTTGCTATTGTTTGAATATAGATTTTGTGGACATTTAAAATATTTTACTGCAGATTTGACACATCTGTACATGAGGTTTTCAGGCAGTGGTGGTAGCACACAGTGATTGGGGACATAATTAATGTCTTTTCAGCATCAACCTATTTTGTCTCCTGTGAAACCTGGAGGCTGTAACATCTGTGCTGTTCTCTAAAGCGTTGCCTCTTCTTGCAGTTGGTCACAAGTGTATCAGCAAATATCTTTCAGGTATGTTGAGGTATGCTGCTTGTGTCAAAGTGTTTCAGAGCTGGGCTGTGAAATACAGATTCTCCTGCTGCTGCAGTATCTACTAATTGTTCCACTTCTTTCACTCCTTGACTGCAGTTTAGTTTAAAAAGAAATGCAATTACACGAAGTAAGAACCCACATGGCAGACCAATGAAGACTGAACTGCTTTCAAAGTCCACAGCAGCAGCTTGGGCTGTGCCACATTAAGTTCCATTTGTCAAAAGAAAAGTAAGTGTATGTTGTTTGAAAAAGCTACCATTTAATCTGTTAATCAGTTTCTAACATGTCCACCCATCCATCCTCACAATCATCCACTCAAACATGCAACCATGGCTATAAATATAAAGGGTCAATTCGACCAAATCATTAAAAAAAATGATCCGAGAGAGTTTTATCTGGAGATTAGCTTTAGTGAACCATCAATAGGAGAGAAACATACTGAAATATTCCCATAATGAATGCAAAGCATGGACACAAAGCTCCATTTGAATGCATATGTTTTGGTGAGATGACAAAAATATGACAAATTGCAGGCTTGGGGAAGCAGAAAAAATCAACACAGCCATCTTTGCATCTTCCCTCTGTGCAGGCACAATCATTCTGCCTGGCAGCACACATGTAAATCATAAGGCACCACCTTCCTGGTTCAAATTGGCCTATTACAGCAGATTTCTGAAAAAAAAAGAAAGAGGAAATTAACAAAACCAGATTTTTATTGAAACATTTTATGCTCAGTTTTACAGCTCATGGATTAACAATTCAATCATTATCATCAAAAAGAAATTATTTGTTTGTACAATGCTTAATATCTGCCCTTTCACCCCTAATTACATTTACTTAATTATCCAGTCAAGCCTGAGCATGCACACACACCTAACAAGGAGCACTGAGGAGGCATCGTCCTCCTCATGAGACCCGTTCTAAAAAATACTGATCAACACTATCATTACAAATATGAAGAAAACATCTGGATGATGTGTGCCCACGTTCCACCCTCCTACACAAACGTTAGCTATGCTTCCTTACATATGTGCACTTAATGTTGAGCATAAATGAGCTCTTACATGCATTATAACAGGTTCCACTGCACACGGTAAATCTATAAAATTGAACCTGATAAAACAAACAAAAATACCAAATGAACAATTTTTTTTAAATCACATAAATCCACATCTTAACATAGAAGTTTTAAGGATTGGAATCAATGAAAAGAACTTTTGCTTTAGTTCCTTTCTTTAAATAAATAAGATAAATGGATCCAGCAGGCTGAAACTGACCAATAGTTGTAAAATGCATTATTGATTTAGACATGATATCTTATTTGTTTAATACATAGTAAAAGCAGTGTACATGTACCGAAGATTTTATTGGATTTGATGATTTCTTAGTGGTAAAAGTGACTTCCTGAAACTCTTGCGGGTCACTTCAGGAGGACAAACTAAAACTGAAAGAATCAGCAGACAAGACAACATAGTTTTTTTTTATGATTTGGGAGAATTCAGCCTTTCAACTAAAACAAGTCCATTCCCATTATCAGCTTTAATCTAATCCACTCTAATCAATGTAGGATTCAGGTCCGGAATCCATAGATCACAGGAATGGATGGCATTATGCACTGTCTGCAAAGAGCAGCATATGACACACTAAAACACTATAAATAGTGTCTGGCTATTTGTGCTGGTGCTATGGGGCATTTGGTTGCTTACAGTATGAATCCATTTTGCAGCTTTGCAACCTGCTACAGCGCTTCTAACTCACTTCATACAAAGAGTAACCTCACATATCAAGGAGCAGTCAGATTTTACTCGCTACAGATCTGACACTGAACTATGTGAAAAGGTTATAAGAAGTGAGAACAAATGGAAAGCTTTATGCAACTGTGCAACAGGTAAATCGCTCTGTGTGAAGGGAAGGGGTTTGCTTTAAGTCTTTATGTTTACGGTGAATATGTATCAGTATGTCTGTGCATGTGTGCTGCGTCTTTACTTTTGCAGAGCGTGAACTCCTCTCCTTTTCCACCACACCTGTTGCAGTGTCTCTTCCCTTCGACATAGCTGGTTCAAGTTCTGCCTCTCTTGTTCATCTGGAAGCCCTGCTGTCCGTCCTCCTCCCATGTCCGCTATGAGGCCTGTCAATTGTTGGCTTTGGTTTCACTCAGATTTAGAAAGTGCAAGGCAGCACTTCAGAGCTCGTGCCTTTATTAAGGCCCTGAAATTGAGATGAAATGCCAAGGGTTTGCACACGCAAATGAAACTGAAAGCATGTTTTAATGATTTTCTAGGATTAATCATAAAAATCAGTCAACTCTGGAGGTATTGATTGGAACTTTTAGTTTATTTGCCTTTTACTTCACCTCTCCCACCTCTTTGTGTCCCTGTGACTCTGTCTAGCTTGCAGCCCAAGTTCTGGGTGAACTTGATGATGAGGACATTGGATTTGGCCTGGTGGATGAAAAGAAAGGCTCTGCTGTTGCCAAGAAGCTAGGTAAGCTTGGCAGAGACATTGCTGGAAGAAAAAAAATGGTTTAATTTAACTCAGTGGCTCCATGCCATTATTCTTCTTATGGGTTTTTTCTTCTGTCTTAACCAAATTGTTTATTTCAGTCATTCCTGCGGTTGCTACAAACAGAATTTATGTATGGAGGAGTCATTTATCTTACTTAACTTTATTTGTTAACTTTAACTTAATCCATGAGAATGCAGGCATTTGATGAAAAAATAATCTAGTTAATGATAAATTTGAATAGATTTCTACAGGATTATAAATATATACCAATAAAAGGTTGGTGTGGCGATATGTGTACCAACCCTGCCCTCAAGTGTTCACCAAAGATATGACAGCCATGTAAACCTACTGATGCAGGGTCACATAACAAACACCAACGATCCCCTTACGAGGACTTGTGCTTGTTCGAAGACAATCTTTGGGTTTTATTCCTATCAGATGCAACTTTTCCCAAATAGACGAAAGAAATTAGACATGAATACAAAGTCAAAGCTTGGATCTTAAGAAAGAAGTCAGCTGTGAAAGAAGGGAAAATACCAGGACTTAATGAAAAAACAAAACTGTGTCTAAATGTATGGTCATGTCAGTGATGTTTGATATATTTTATGATATTAGGTTTATAAGTTTGAGCAGACAATAAAATTATCAGGCAGTATTTAGACCCCCCCGCCCCTTGCTCCACCAGTTCTAACCTGTTCTGGCATGGAACCTCTAAAGATGTTTAGTGTTACTGGTATACTAGTGGATCCTTTCTCTCCTGTGACTGTTCAATTCCAAAAGCAGCATCCACATGGATGGACCTGCGGTTTCCCAGCGTGACCGTGAGGAGAAACTAGACGGAACACTGCATTCACTACATGTGTGATTGGTTTTAATCTAAAACATATTAGAAGTTATATGACCAGAAACTACCTGATTTCAAGCATGTTGGCCATTATTATCATGACATTTTCTTACCAGCTGCAAGAAGCCTGGTGTGGTTCACATTATGAGCCACAAGAACTATTGCAGCCTCTGCTGCCTCCGTTGAGTATTTTACATATTTTTTCACTATTTAGTTTTGATGCAGTTTTACTTGTTTGGTACCAAGATGACTCCTCCAGAAAGTATTTGGTGAGGTTGACAGCAATTTTCTAATTTAGAATTAAACTTCTTAAATCTGTTGCTGGTTGTTTGAAAAGGTCAGGATGCCACACGGTGTCCCTCTACCATACAGTTGTTAAGCAAAGATAGATAAATAAGATAGATAAATAAAAAAATATGTAAGTAAGTTGCTGTGGGATTTTTGAATGATATATGAATGAAGACGACTTAACTTTGAAGTAATTCTGATGAAATACTTTCTCTCCCCAGGTCTAGATGAAGTGGACAGCATCTACATCTTTGCGGATAATGAGATAATTGAGTATGATGGAGAGCTGGCTGCAGACACTATTGTTGAGTTCCTCTATGATGTAAGTAATGTATGAGTACTTTGGTTAAATCATAATTCTAAAAAATTCTGGTTCTAGTTTTATAGACTGCACCTCCCCTCCCTTAGATGTTTATCAGTTGTAATTATGTATATATGAAGAATGATGTGAATGGGTGATGTGAGATCTTAGTAACTCTTAACACTTTCCTGTGTTTGTCTCCTTCCTCCGTTTAGGTGATTGAAGACCCTGTGGAGATCATCGACAACGAACGTGAGCTGAAGGGTTTCCACAACATGGATGATGTCATCAAACTGGTTGGCTACTTTAAGAGCGAGAAAACCTCTCGTAAGTGGACTGAGCTGCAAACACAACCCTTCCTCTGTTACCCAGAGCTTCTATATGGGCCTAAAAGTTTTGTTGTTTTGTATTTTCTCAATCCAGATTTCGTGGAGTATGACGACGCTGCTGAGGAGTTTCATCCCTTCGTCAAATTCTTTGCCACATTTGACGCCAAGGTAAGAGGATATAAAAAGGATATGAATGTGTGAAGAATGAAAGGAATGAAGGAATATTTTGTGGCATGTATTCACTGTGTGTTTGCTTTCTTTTCTGTTTTATTCAGATTGCAAAGAGGCTGAAACTGAAGATGAATGAAGTTGATTTCTATGAACCATTCATGGAAGAACCTGTCACCATCCCTGGAAAGCCCTACATCGAGTCTGAGCTCGTTGACTTCATTGAAGAGCATGACAGGTGAGAGGCTGTGGAATGATGTCATAATCAACCAAGCATATCTATGATGAGCTATAGCCTCTCTTACATCACAAAGTTAGTCAAAATGCCAAACATTTCTCAGGGAAAACATATTTAAACCCAAAAAGTGCCTGATTAGTTATTATACTTGCATTAACCAATATAATTCTTCAGAAAAATTTGTTTCTATACGTTTAAAAATTGTTATGATGGTTTTCTTTAATGTTTCAGACCCACTTTAAGGAAACTTCAGCCTCACAGCATGTATGAGATCTGGGTAAGAGAGCTAACATTTCTCTCATTCATAAACTGTGATCCATTTAACAGAACTGTATTGATATTTGACCTTTCTTATTTAGAGTGGAAATAGGAAAAACTCCCTCTATAATCCCGTTTTTGTTAACACAGGAGGATGACATTGATGGAGAGCACATTGTTGCCTTTGCTGAAGAGGATGACCCTGGTAAATTCAAAGCTTTGTGCCTTTTATTTACACATTGGTTATCATGTGTAATATGATAACATGATGGCACTAATAATGTGATGACATCTGATCTGCTAAAAATTCCCTAGATGGTTTTGAATTCCTGGAAATCCTGAAGGAAGTGGCTCGCGAGAATACCGATAACCCTAACCTCAGCATCATCTGGATCGACCCTGACAGTTTCCCCCTGGTTTGAGCATTTCCTACAGTTTTCATTCTTTTGTTTTTTTGATGCTTCTTCTTCTTTGATGCTTTTCTGGTCATCCATTTTAAACTGTAGAAAGCCTCACCGTGCTCTTTCTCCTATCTGTCTCACTTTCAGCTGGTTCCATACTGGGAGAAAACTTTCGGCATTGACCTCTCCTCCCCACAGATTGGTGTAGTTGATGTCGAGGATGTAAGTAAACTTTTCTATTCTATCAGTTCCACACACTAAGAAAGTAAACAAAAAGCAGTTTAAGTTTTTTTTTAGGGATGCACTGATATGAAAATTTTGGCCAATAGCAATATCTGATGTTAATATTTTTACAAGGGCCGATATTTGCCGATATTTACCGATATTTACCGATATCGTTTAAAAACAAAATTAAGTTAAGATGATCAAATTCTGGTTAACGCTAGCAGCGTTAGCTTCTCCCCAAAGTTTGTGAACCTCTGGTTGGTGGTTTTTCAGATGACGCATCAAACTGGTGGTGTTGAATGATTTGATGTGACATCCTCCTCACATTACTTTGATGTTGGAAGACTATCTTCTCTCAATACCATGAAAAACTACCACACCGCTGACATTCTCGCTTCAGTTAAACACCCCACAATGCTGCCTCACTATCACTGTTACATGTCCAAAACAATACTACGTGGCCAACACCCCCCTCTTCCCAACACACAAATGACTGGAAATAAATATCTGTTGTTAATATCGGCCAAGTTTTACTTATTGGACCGATACCGATATAAAAAAAATGATCAACATCTGCCGATACAGATGTTGAAGCCGATATCCTGCATCCCTAGTTTTTTTAGATCCTTTAAAGTTGGTCACATGTGGTTTATTGTAAGACTCATATTAATATTGATTCCATTATATTTACTTGTAATTTTCCACAACAACACATCATAGCAGGTTGATATAATAAAGTAAGTAAGTAAGTACTTATTACTTAGCTATATAATAGTGTTTTGTTTGCTCCTGTCGTGCAACTGATGACATTTCCACATGATCACATTTGTGGCGCGATGACATCGACGGCCTTAAGTAGGACACAAGATGCTTAACTAGGCTACCGGATTGGATGTTGGATGGTAACAAGTGCTCTAACCTTAAAGTTGGAGTTTGCTGGTTTGAATCCTGTCCTACACAAGCTTTAGTCTGTTCGCTTCTGTACTTCTGCTACTACCTACTTTTCTACTTTGCTCTTTAATGCTGAGGGTAAGAATTAATGTTAATTGTTACAGACTATGAAGTTTGGTCGCAGTGACATGATATCGCTTTACTCAGCATAAAACATTTGTCCAAAAAAATATAATTGTCATCTTGCAATCATGAAGCCTAAATTACTCAACTCAATTTACAGATATAGTTCAGTCCTTTCATATTTCTCAATATTTTCCTTCATCCATCTTTCCCTTTATACTGGTTGGTGTCCCAGACCCATGATGTAGCCAGTACAACACCCCCAAAGAATAATGCTGTTATCACCATGTTTGATTGAAGGGAAGTAAATAATGAGCTGATACCCAATGCCTGATTTCCTTGACACACACAAAATAGTTTGACAAATACATAGTTCCGGCCTTGTTTCATCAGTTCAGATTGCCCGAGATCCACTCAAGTGGCTTTTGGCAAAGCAGCAAAGCAATGAAGAACACCTTCCTGTCCATAAAACTCTACCATGATTGGTGAGACACTGCATAGATGGGCGTCCTTATTGTAAACACACATAGTGGCCATTGGTTTGATGGTTAGCTTTCTGATTTAAGCCCCTCCAACAGTCTTCTTATGCAGATGTGTTTAAATATATTTTCTGAACCTCCTCTTATCTTGGTTTTCAAGTTGTAAACCATCATGTGGGAGTGCATTGTACACTTTGTTCAGTTGGCCACAGATAAACTATAATCAAATTGTAAAAGCATCTCAAGAACCACTGATGGAAATAGGAGGTGTTGGTGCAACAGTGTTTTATAAGAAATTATCTCAATATATTTTCTAAAAATGGGATATAAACTCCAACATATTTACATAGTTTTTACTTTGCCATGAAGAACAACTGCATAAATACAGATGAGAAATATATTTTAAGAAGAGATCTGACTGGTTTCAGATCATCTTAAATTAGATTCAGTTATTTTTGTTCCTCATCATCAGCTTCGTGTTGATGTGTGCAGATGTTTTTGTCATGTTTTTGTTTAATGTTCCTTCTTTGTTAGGCTGACAGTGTGTGGCTGGAGATGGATGACCAGGACGACATGCCCACAGCTGACGAGCTGGAGCAGTGGATCGACGATGTTCTGTCTGGAAAGATCGACCCAGATGATGATGATGATGATGACGATGATGACGACGACGACGACGACGATGACGACGATGACGACGATGACGACGATGATGACGATGATGATGATGATGATGATGACGATGATGACGATGATGATGACGATGACGATGATGACGACGACGACGATGACGATGATGAATAACTGATACCTTCCTTATCTACACGATACCACTAATGAAAAGTCAAAAGTAGAACCATTTATTTGAAACAACTGCAGTGAACCGAACTGTCTCTTTGGTTCCTGTGTTTTCTTATATAGGACGGATGAAACAACCTCATGGGAAACACTATCAGTTAGTGAAAGAGATTTTCTGTAAATCCGAGGATTTCTCCCTCTGATGATGACATAGACCTCAGCTTAAAATGATAGAGGAATATGTCTTTTGTAACGTCTTTGGTTCATCTCTGACTTCTGATACTCACAATGGATGAAAAGCAAAAAGGCAAACAGAGACAAAATCCCCAAGAATTTCAATTTATTGTAACCGATTGAGATTTGTCCCTTTCTGCTTTTCTTAACTCACTGTTATCCTGTTTAAATTACATTTTCTCACACTTTCTTGAATAATTTCTAAAAAAATAAATAAAACGAAACTCACTGGACAGTCTTAAGATCAACACAGTCTTGGTAAAGTAATGTTCTGGGTAATAAAATTTACAACATTACTCCTGCTCTCATATTTGAATTTTTAAAAAAAAACACATTTGTAGTTATGTTTGTGTGTGTGTGTGTGTGTGTGTGTGTG
>JAOXYM010000006.1:647646-658254 GCA_028567055.1 Leptatherina wallacei
AGATAAACGATCGACGGTCATTCCGTCCCGATCCTTATCGGTACGAACGTTAAAGTCTCCGTTATAGATAAACGATCAGCGGTCATTGTATCCCGATCCTTATCGGTATGAACGTTAAAGTCTCCTGTGATAGATAAACGATCAGCAGTCGTTCCGTCCCAATCCTTATCGGTACAAATGTTAAAGTCTCCGTTATAGATAAACGATCAACGGTCGTTCCGTCCCGATCCTTATCGGTATGAACGTTAAAGTCTCCCATTATAGATAAACGATCGACGGTCATTCCGTCCCGATCCTTATCGGTACAAACGTTAAAGTCTCCGTTATAGATAAACGATCAGCAGTCATTCCGTCCCGATCCTTAACGGTACGAACGTTAAAGTCTCCGTTATAGATAAACGATCAGCGGGCATTCCGTCCTGATCCTTACCCACATAGAAACTTAACTGGAGGTCTCTGGACAAACTGTCCGCCCACAGAACACAGTTTAATAATCTGTGAGCACGGTTGGCTGAAGTTGATCAAACCGTGCGGTGGGGGGGGTAAAACAGGGAGCACGGTTCACTCATCTGGACACACGGATTTGTTTTTTTTAACTGCAAACACGTTATCAGGGTTCGTAGTTTTCTCCCAGAGTCATAAAGACCTAATCTTACCTGTCAGGTAGAAATATGTCCACCATGACGCCACTCTGCAACTCTTCCTGCTGTAGAAACTTTGCTCTCCAGCTTTTCCTCTGCAGCAGATTCTCCCAAAGTTTCCTCACTGACTCAGTTTCTGCCCCTTTTCGGCCCTAAAACCCTTAAGTTTAAGTTCTTCTAAGCGTTTCATTAATCAGCTGATATCGGGGTGAAGAGGATTTTTTCCAGGATCATCCAGACTTCATAAGACTTTTGTGGTTTTAACAGCAGGGAGTCAGAGCTGGCTCTCAGCCCCCCCCCCCCCCCCCCCCCCCCCCCCCCCAACAAAGACGAGCGACTCATGCAAACGTCTCCAAATGAGCCTCAGTGGCTCATAAAAGGGCTGTTTTCCTAGGAAAGGACAGAAGGAAGCATCTGGAAACCAGTCTGGTGAGGGTCTAACCAGCAGGTAAGACTCTCATCTCCTTATTAACAAAGATTCACATGATGATGATGATGATGATGATGAACCGCAGGCAGCAGCTTTACTTCTTCTTTCATTTAACCATCATTTTATCTGTAATTATCATCGTTTACATGTTTATTATAAACATGTTTGACCTCTTTTCTGCTTTTATGTTAAACGTGAATCATCTGGAAAAATCACTTCTTTCTTATTTGCAGACAAAATATAAGTTTTTGTATTATTTGTGTATTATTTTTGCCAAAAGTTGCAAATCCATATTTGATGTGTGAAATGTATTGATCATCAATTATTGCATTTAGTCCAAAATCTCTGATATTTGATGTTGAATTTGTCTTAGAAAAGATGACCTGAATGTCGTGTTTTATATTAGATTCAATTAAATCTTATTAAACAGATTAAACAACACTGAATAAAGTTTAATATAAGACTTGATTAAGTTAAATTAATCAGTATTTTTTATTATAAAACTCTGGTTTTAAGTAAATTATGTAAAAAAAATTTGATTAATTATAATATTTAACTGAAATAATTTAATTCAGTTAATTATAATTAATTATTGAGTTATATCTAATAAATATAACTGTAACTTATAGTTAATGAAACTTGACATCAAGTTTAACTTGATAAATAAACTGGCCTAAAATAGTTTATTCTTGTTATAAATGACATTTGTTGTGTTTTCTAACCTGAACCACAACTCCGGAGGAAACTTCTGCACTCGGTTGAACAGCAGCTTGGTGAATAAAACTTAGTTTGATGTTAATAAATTATCTCTTAATATGAAGAAAACTACATTTATGCTATTTGGAAGCCAATCTGGAATTAATATTAAATTATATTTAATATTGAAATAGGAAGGGTTTGGGAGGCCAAATTCCTCGGGGTTGTGATTGATTATAAATATTATATATTTTTAAATTCTCTATATGTATATATATATATATATATATATATATATACTGAAATAAACTAAACTAAAAACTAATTCAACTGAATTGAGTTTAATTAAATATAATTAATTCATGTTAATGTCCCCCCCCAGCACCATGAGTCCCGAGGCGCCCCCCCCCCTCCTCCTCCTCCTCCTGATGCCGTTTGCAGCTCTGAACTCTGGTAAACTCAACTCATCTCTAACATCATCACATCTGAGCATCCTCTGGTTAGCTACACAACAAACCTGTGTGTTAATGATGTCATCATGATGTCATGACTGAGTGACTGAGTATCATATTTACACAGTTTCTCAGACATTTTGCGTCACTTTATGGTTAAAAACCCTGTTGAACCCAATCTGATACTCGCCTTCTGCCCCCTGGTGGACACCTTTTATACTACAATAATTTGGACGTATAACATGGTAATAAATTGTAAATATACTAAAGTGATTTGATTTTTATTTTTACAGTTTTTAAGGGCCAAATAAAGATGTCAGACAAATTTTTTTTAATTTTTTCTCCTCATTTTGTCTTAGTTCTGGCTTTAAAGGGTTAAAAGACATCCCTGGTTATCAGCCAGAGTGATGACAACCAGCTGAGGCAGTAACAATTGATTAACCCTGAACTTTACTCCCTCTGGTGTCTTCGTGTGTAAAATGTACACAGAGAAAAATTGCTGGACCCGACCGGAGGCGACAGATAGAGAAATAAAAGAATAGAGAAGAAAGAGAGGGGGGGGAGACAAAAAAAAAACAAACAAAAAAAAAAAAACACCATACAGAAAACAATGCAATTCAACTGGACTACAAACAACACTACGCACATACACACGACTGAGAATATCCCACCTACCCATCCACACCTACCCTCCTCCCCCAACCCCCACACACCCTCTCAACACCCCCCCACACACACAGTCCTACCCATCCACACCCACCCTCCTCCCCCAACCCCCACAAACTCTCTCAACACATACACCCCCCCCCCACACACACTCTTACCTACTCACCACCCATCCACACACACCCACACAACCTCCTCCCTCGCCCTCACACACCTTCAACAAGTATATCCCCCACATGTTCTCCTGCCCTCCCACCACCCATCCACACACACCCTCTCCCCCCTGCACTCATACACCCTCTCAACACATACACCCCCCCCACACACACAGCTACCCTCCCACCACCCATCCACACACACCCACACAACCTCCCCCCATCAGCCCCCACATACCGTCAACTTGTACACTCCCCACACAACACGTGCTCATGTCCCCTCACCACTCATCCACACACACCCTCAACACACGTACCCCCCACATCACACACATTCCTGCCCTTCCACCATCCATCCATCCATCCACACACAC
The DNA here is from genome assembly GCA_028567055.1 of Leptatherina wallacei. Lineage (NCBI taxonomy): Eukaryota > Metazoa > Chordata > Actinopteri > Atheriniformes > Atherinidae > Leptatherina > Leptatherina wallacei. Next base: position 651,061 of record JAOXYM010000006.1, read on the forward strand.
CCACCCCCCACCCCCGCATCCTCTCAACATATACACCCTCCCCCCCAAACACACACTCCTACCCTCCCAGCATCCATCCGCACTCACCGACACAACATCCTCCCCCCACCGCCACATACCCTCAACACGTACACCTCCCCCACTAAATGCACTCATGTACTCCCACCATCTATCCACATACACCCCCTCCTCCCCAACACACCCCCTCAAAACATACACCCCCCACCCCTTCCTCTCCAGCACCCACACACAACCTGTCAACACATAAAACCCTTCACACACAAAATTTGCCCTCCCACCACCCATCCACACACATTCAAACACACTCTCCTCCCCCTGCTACCACACACCCTCAACACGTATACTCCCCACACACTCATGTCCTCCCACCACCTATCCACATACCCCTTCCCCTCCCACATTCAACCTATCAACACATACATCCCCCACACACACACTCCTACCCCCCAACCACCCATCCACACACACCCACACAACTTCCTCCCCACACATCCTCAACATGTACACCCCCTACACAACACTCACTCGTGTCCTCCCACCACCCATCCACACACACCCCTGCACCCCCATGCACTCATACACTCTCTCAACACAGACATCGCCCCACACATACACACACTCCTACCCTCCAATCACCCATCCACACACACCCACACAATCTCCTCCCTCGCCCCCACACACTCTCCACATGTACACCTCTCACACCACATGCACTCATGTCCTCCCGCCATTTATCCATCCACACGCCCTCCTCCCCCCACCCAAACACACCCTCTCAACACATAAATCCTTTCTCAAACAAAATATTGCACTCCCACCACCCAACCACCCACATACAAACACACTCTCCTCCCCTTGCCCCAAACACCCTCTCAACACGTGTCCCCACACACGCACACATATCCTCCCATCACCCATTCACACACACCCTCCCCCTCCCACACACCCTCTCATCGGATATACTTTCCCCCCACACGCACACGCATTCCTGCCCTCCCACCACCCATCCACATATTTCTTCCCTTCCTCCCCCGCCTTCCCCCACACCCTCCTCACATGTACCTCCGCCCACACACATTCTCCCTATTCAACTACAAACACACCCCCCTGTCCTCCCAACACCCACCCACCCATTTCCAACCCTCCACCTTTCTCCTCCACACCTCTCCAGTCCAGCACCTCTCCACCCAGCTCTCCCCTTTCACCCACAGCCAGATTCACCCATTTACTCTCACACCTCACCTCGCCTCCCCTCCACTCTCTCACCTTTCACTGATATCAACACCCACATTAGCTCCCAGATACCCTCATCTCTCATGCCCCGTGGGGACCAACCCCGGGCCGGCAAGTGAAAAATCCCTGAGCTGAGCACCCAACGCAGTAACCACACCGTACTGGGGGTGAGGCCACCTAAGCAGCTACGCCCACCTGACCCTGCATGGCTTAGAGTCTTGGATGTGTCAAAGACTGACAACAAAATAGATTGAATTGCATAAGTATTTTTTTATGTAGTTTCAGATACTTCCTTTAGAAACTCTGTTGCCCAAAAATGTCCCACGACTTCCATTGGAAAAGGTTTTCTTAACCATGCTGTCATTCCACTTAAAAACCATTCATTCTTTTATGTCAGCATTTCACTTGGAAGAAGACTGGTGAGATTGGACATTTTTACTGGATTCCAACAGATTGAACTGGTTTCTTATTGTAGGCAGATGCAAGAAATTGTCCTACTTTCAAGTTATATTAAGGAACCATGTGACAATTGGAGGTGGGGGGTGGTTTTTAAACTATATTTTCTTTCTTCTTCCAGAATCCATAGCAGCTGAAAGCAACACTGGTCAGGAATTCATTGTTGTTTTCCCGGAGAACATTGCCTACTATCATCCCGTTGATTCCCAAAACAAAGTCTGGATCACTGCCGTAGATCACAACACTAAAGTCGAGATCAACAAGAAGTCCCATGTCCTAGGCAAGGGGACGAAGAGTTTTAATTCTACTCTGGAGCTCAGGAAGTTAGATGTCTCTGATGATGGAATCAGCCGTTCTAACTGGACCGTCCGGATAACCAGCGACAAAGATATCGTGGTCCAAGCCTTCAGCGCTCGAAGTAAAAGTATGCAGACAGCTCTGGTTATACCAACCGATAAACTCGGCACAAAGTACTTCATCCCTCCCATTTACAAAATCCAAGCAGCCACTAGTAATTTAAATGCTACCGGTAATGGTATCAATATTAACGAGCGAGGCCCGTTCAGACTCATCATCGTCAACACGGACCAAGGCAACTCAGTGACCGTTAAAGGTGAAGCCACCAAAATCCTTTCTCTCCGACCCAACCATGTCGCTCAAATCTGGATAAGAGACGAGGACAGTTTGGAAGTAATGGAAGCTGAGAAGCCGGTGGCCGTCCTGTTTGGCCACCCTTGTGCCGTCCGGCCTCTCTGCAGCTGTGGGATGCTGTACGCCATGCTTCAACCAGCCAGAAGCAAGAAGGCCAAGTTCCCCATTCCTCCCGTTCTGGCTGGAGAAGCTGAAGCATTTGTCCTTCTGGCAGATTCAGGATCCAGCAGAGCAGACGCCTTCAGACCCGACTCAGCAGAGGTAGAGACGTCCGGCACGGCCGTCCTCTATCGGCAGGATTTACTCCTCACTCTCATCTCAGAGGAAGACTTCGCCAGCTGTTATGTGGTCACCAAAATCTCAGAACAGGAAAACTATTTTGTCATCGTGGTCGACGAAGACGAGAAAGACGGGATCCACATTGGAAACGAGCCTCTGCAGAGTACCGATTGGGAGAAGCTGAAGAGGACAGATTATACTACATCAGGACTTCTCCCTTTGCCTTCTGAAAACATCGTCATCTGGCACAAGTCCTCCAGAATGGGAGTCTATTACATTGGAAAGAAGAATGACACATGGTTCGGACACCCGGCACCGATCATCAGTTCCACCCCAGGTAAGGAGTCACGGAGTGTTTACAGTCCAGACCTCCCCTCTGAGATTAACCCTATTAGTACTACAACCACTGTCCACATCATCAGGTCCACCTTCTAGTACCGGGTCGTCCTCTTCATCAGGTCTTTCAAGTAGCGGGTCATCCTCTTCATTGGGGTCCTTCTAGTACCGGGTCGTCCTCTTCATTGGGGTCCTTCTAGTACCGGGTCGTCCTCTTCATCAGTTCTACCTTCTATGACCGGGTCGTCCTCTTGATCGGGTCTTTCAAGTACTGGGTCTTCCTCTTCATCGGGACCTTCTAGTACCGGGTCGTCCTCTTCATTGGGGTCCTTCTAGTACCGGGTCGTCCTCTTCATTGGGACCTTCTAGTACCGGGTCGTCCTCTTCATCGGGTTGGCTCCAAAAGGGAGTCAATCCCCATAGACTCCCATGTTTGAAAGGCCTCGGGATGGGGATTTTTCTCCTCTGACATTGACAAGATGTTTTGGTCCAAACTGCTGCTCCTTACACAGGAGCCAGTGATTGTGGAGTTCCCCAAGACTCCATGTTGGGCCCCGTATTGTTTAGCATCTGCATGTGGAGTTCCTCAAGGCTCCATGTTGGGCCCCCTATTGTTCAGTACTACATGTGGATGTTGTTGGACGTGTTGCCACCCTCTCACCTTTTCTCTTCTTCAGACAATTCTCTGGAAACCCTGGAGATAAATACTCAGACCAACAACCATAAAACCCCTTTCTTCCTCATCCTGATGCTAAGTTTGAACTTCATCATGTCAACATGACTAGATTGCTGCCCTGTGATTGGCTGGTTAGATATATGTGGTAACAGGAAGTTGAACAGATGGAGCTGATGAAGCGGACAGTAATGATCACGCTGCTGGTACCATACCTCCATAAATTAAAAAAACGTAAACATTACTATCAGTTTTTTCCTTTTTAACATGCCCTCAGCTTGTTTTTCTATCTTTGGATCAGATCACAGGGGTTGCGCCATGACTCCAGAGGTCTTGAAAATCCCGGATACTGAAGGCAGCTGGCAGAAATCTATCAAAACCTGCAGTGATGAGGGTCTGGAGATGGTCAGTCTCTGGGAGGAAACTCGTCAGCAACACATCTGCAACCTGCTTTCCAAGGACGACGGCAAACACCCGAAAGAGGTCTGGATCGGCACGCGTCGCAGCTCTGCCACCAAGGAGTGGTACTGGCTGAACCACTCTCCTTTCCAGTACACCAACTGGGACAAGGATGAACCAGGCTCGGCGGACGAAGGCCAGTGTGCCATTATGAGTCTGAAAGACAAAAAGAGCTGTAGTTGGAGCGATGAGGAGTGCTGCAACGTCCTCCGCCCTCTCTGCTACAAAGATCCACATTTGCTGCACTTATGAAGCTCCAGCAGGTCCAGCAGGTCCGGCAGGTCCGCAGGTCCGGCAGGTCCAGCAGGTCCAGCAGGTCCGGCAGGTCCGACGTGTCGTCATCTGGTTACGTTGAGAAATCGAGCTTTACATAATTTATAAGTTTAACTATTAATTATTTCACATGTGCAGATTAGAGTGATTTATGAACACGAGTACATCCCGTAGATGTTGTCCGGGTCTTTATTTCACCTTTTAAAACCTTCATTTATTTACAATTATATGAAAACTAGTGCTGTCAGTCGATTAATCGCATTTTAAATCGCAGAATTCTTTAAATATCTTTTTTAATTATTTTATTTATTTTATTTTAAGATATTTTAAACTGGTATTTATATTATAACAATTATATATCATAATACGTATGTAAGCTGTTAAGAAGCCCACATAGACCTTAAACACATAATTAATCCTGGTTTGTTTATTTCTTGATATCATAGTCGTCATTGTGTGAGCTAGACTGTTAGAGCTGTGATTTCCAAGCTGCATTGAATGCATCACAGGTCCGTGTGACAGTGAGTTTAAGTTTCATCTTCTATTCTTGGACCGGTGGAGGTCTGAGTCTCCTCCTCCTGCATCATCTGGAGAACTTAGTAGATAAAAGTGTGAAACATTTCTAATATTTCTTCTTTTTTCTACTTAATATTCCTTTTTTCTTTTTGTGAGTGTGTCGGGGGGGAATTATTCGCGGCTGCAGGAAGGGAAGACTACTTGGGATTTCTGTTTAAATGACTGCATAAGAAAGGAAAATGCTTTTATTTGAGCCGCGGTTCTATTTGTCTGATTAAAATAGTTCCTGATTCCAGTCTGTGGCCTAAAACATCAACGGTACGATGTGAATATTTTGTGTATTTTATTGTAAACTAAATAAAGTTCATGAATGAGCAAAGTTTGTCTCATTTATCTGTTTTTCTTCATTTCCTACAAACCAAATTCGGTTCAAAGCCCGGGAGGTTGATGCTTCGCTGAACTATATGACAGAATCTGGAGGGAGATAACGACATTTATAAGACGGAAAATGGGAAAAGTTCATTCAGTTAAGTTTTATTCTGAAAGGACCAGTTCAGATACAGTCCAGTTCAAACCGGTTCAGTCCAGTTCACAATAATCCAATTAAATCAAATTCATCATGAGTCTGATTTATAAAGAAAAGATGAAAATGAGGTTTATTTTCATCAGGAACCTTTATTTCCTCCAGCAGCTGAATCCCTGCAGTCCCCCTCCCTGCACCATCCACACCCCCAGCCCCACCAGCAGCACCACTTTGGCCCCCAGAGCCACAGATAGGAGGAGCAGCAGAGCAGGCGGGGCCCCGGGAAGAGCCGGCGGGGGTCGGGGGGGCAGGACGAAGAGGGCGGCCTGCTCTCGGCCCAGCGGGTTGGAGGCGCTGCAGGTGTACTGCTGACCCGGCTCCACGTCCGTCAACTGGCTGACGGTGTGGTAGCGGGATGTCGAGCCCAGAGCCAGCGGCCCCACGTCGGCGCCCTCCAGCAGGTCATCGGGGCCGAGCCACTGGACGTCAGGCAGGGGGGATCCCTGGACCCGGCACTGGGCTCGGTACCCGGACGGCTCGCTGCCTTCCACCAACACGGTCAAGATCTTCGGAGGAGCTGCAGAACATGGGGAGGAAACACGGAGACTCAAGGCTCCATCATCATCATCATCATCATCACCACCATCATCATCATCACCATCATAATTCTGATTTTTACAACCAAGTACTGATTTGAGACACAAACTGAAGCTTTGTCTGGGACCAGAGTCCCTGATGACACAGTAATGTAGAGCTGAGTGTCGTCGACATAATTATGATCAGATATTTGTTTGTTTCCATGATCTGAGCCAGTGGGAGCATGTAGATGCTGAACAATAGGGGGCCCGACATGGAGCCTTGGGGAACTCCACATGTAGATGCTGAACAATAGGGGGCCCGTAATGGAGCCTTGAGGAACTCCACATGGGATCTTTTTTTGAGTAGATCTAAAGTTTGCAGATTATATGAAGTAGTTTATCAAGTATGATTGAAACAAGGATTTCCATGATGAGATATAAATGCCTGGAAAACTTCCCTCAATCACCTAAAGGCTAAGTTATCCATCACAGAGTTACAGAGTAACGTTGCTAAGAAACTGATGATGATTGAAGAGATAGCGCTCGAGGGATCTAGCAGGGTTCTAAGTTTTAAACTAACGCTGTGTTTCGGAGCTTACCCTCCACTCTCAGTCTGGTCCCCATCTTGTCCTCGAAGCTGATGTGTTTCTGCCCCTGAATCTCCACCCGGCAGTAGTAGCGCCCGCTGTCCTCCAGGGTGGCGCTGCTGATGCGCAGCGACAGGTCGTGCTCCCTCGGGTTGCCCTCCAGCCGGTACCGTCGGTCCTGCTGCGGATCCGGCTCGCAGGTCGGCGCTCGGGGTCGGCTGACGCAGCGGTAAAGGACGGCGGCGCCTTGGCCGTGGCCCAGACGCCACAGCACCTGCAGCGAGGTGTGCTGGGAGTGCTGCGGGTGGCTGAAAGTGCAGGGCAGCACCACCGGGTAGCCGTCCATGCCTCGTACCTCCGACTGCACATTCATGGACCAGCCATCGTCTCCAGAGACTAAAGCTTAAAGGAAGAAGATCGTCCATGTTCATTGTCACGTCTGTAACTCGAAATAAATAAATAAATAAAAGCCCCAAAACATTTATTATTTCTGTTCATATCAACCAGTGACTGTAAAAATATGGACAAACTATGAAACCAGGTGACCCGTAGGTTTGTGAAGAGCTGAAAAGAAGCTCATTGGGAGGTTCCCACCGTCGCCATCTTGGC
>JAOXYM010000006.1:1266158-1279311 GCA_028567055.1 Leptatherina wallacei
CATCCATCCATCCATCCATCCATCCATCCATCCATCCATCCATCCATCCATCCATCCATCCATCCATCCATCCTAAAGAAGGCGAAGATCCCAAAGATCCAGTTTAATCTGCTTCTGACTCGTTTCTGGTTCATCCGTTGAGTTTGGAGCATTTTATGCTTAAACATCAAAAGTCTGACTTGTGGGAGGAGAGATCTACTGGAGTAGATGTTGGTATGAATGACCCCCCCCCCCCCCCCGGTGTCACACACCTCCGGGGCGTCGACCTCCTGGATGCTTCTAGTCATGAACTCTAAAAATACCCTGGATGATGCTAACGAAGCATCCAGTCTGTCTTCCTCATGGCCTCGCTGCCATCTGCTTTGTTATAGCCCCCCCCCCCCAACATAAACACACCCTCCACCCTTTACTGGCTTGTAAAAGTGATTTTATGGATGTTTATGTTGTAAATGTCTCATAAAGAACTTTTATTATGTGAACCTCACAGCAAGCAGCTGGTTTTACTGGGTTTATATCAGATCAGCTGGTTTTACTGGGTTTATATCTGATCAGCTGGTTTGTTATGAGTATGAGGTGAGGCGTCAAACATTGGGGTTTAGGAGCTGATCGTTGGGACTTAATGATGCAGGGAAACCGGCCTTTATGCTAGATGAGGTGAGAGATAACGATGACCTGTGACATACTGAACGAGATTCAGTCAGATTGTTTTTAGTGCAAAGAGACGTGACGGAGACCAGCTTACATGGTCAAAGAAGGAGAACTGACCATCAATCATGACAGCTGAGTTTCCTCCAAGCATCGTTGAGGAAAGGGATTTTAAAAAAAAGGTGCATTTCTTCATGAAGAAGTGGTGCACGTTGCAAAAGAAAAGGGTCCCCAACATCGAGCCTTGGGGTACTCCTGTAGAGAGGCATTGGGGATGTTGCTGTTTGTCCTCCATTCAGACTTGGAGCCAGCAGAGACAGCAGAGCCGCGGTCTACGATGTCAAAAGCCGTTGATGAGTCTCACAAGATAAGAAGTGAGGAATGGGCTGCAGCTCGAGCTGCCGCCACTCAGTCACGGAGGCCCGAAGCAATAGTTTGTCAGAAAGGATGATTCACCACTTGGGTTGAAGAAGGCGAGACTTGATAACCAACAACTCGGTCGGATGCTCTGCTTTACTCGAAGTGACATAAAAAGGAGAAGTAGGATTAGAAATGATGATAATGCAATGACCCAAAACTGAGGAAGGACTTCGTATTATTCATCAAAAACAGCACGTTTCAGCAAATATGGATGAATGAGCTGCAGGCTGATGTCTCCGGCTACTGGACAAGCAGCCAGGAACCACATGGAAATGTTTAGGATCTGTTTGCAGATGGCAGTTTCTACTTGTCATGGAAAAACTCTCCTTTCACAAGACTTACTGTTGGTCAGGACAGAGCGGGGGGGGGGGGGATGTTGACCCTTTAAAGCCCAATGTAAGAAAAAATGGGGTGAAAAGTCCAATTTTTGAAATCTTAAGTCTTTATTTGGCCCTTAATAATGTGGGAAATTAAATTTTTCTTGGTATATTTACCATTTATTACCATATAGATGTTAAAATGATTGTAGTGTAGTCATGCTTCCTGGTGTCCATTAGGGGGCAGAAGTCAAGTATCATGGTGTCTACTGCAGGGCTTTGACCATAAAGTGATGCAGAATGTCTCAGAAACTATCAAATATGATACGTTTGGCTTTATAGGGTTAAATGTGCTGCACTTGCTGCCTGGAATGACCTGGAAAAGGTCCTTGGACTGAAAGAGCTGGTGTCGCTACATGCTTTTAAAGGTACCTTAACTGTTTGGTCAGATGGTAAATCAGAGTTTAGACGCTTTGTTTAACATGTTTTACATCTCAACTTGGTACTTTTTAAGCTTCGATAGCGTTTTAGTCCAGGTTTTATGTGTGTGGGGTTCCACAAGGCTCTGTTCTCGGCCCCTCTTCTTTTCCCCTGAACATTAGCCACTATTTGACATAAATATGAGATCTTATTCCATTTATATGCCGACGACTGACTAATCTATTTCCGCCTCAAGCAGTCTGATGCCCGCTCTATTTAGCCCCCTGGTGGTCCCAGTTGTTCCACCAGGGCCCTTTGTGCTGATCCTACATTTAAAGTCACCAACTTAGGCCTGACCGAGTCAGTAATTCATGCCTTCATAACCTGGTTGGATTATTGCAACTCTGTGTAAACAGGAATTAGCCGGGACACAAGAAAACGAGAGCGCATCACTCCCTCGTTCACCTAAACCATTGGCTTCCTACTTATTTAACCCTTTAAAGCCCAACCCAAGAAAAACTGGCGAGAAAGTCAAATTTGAAGTCTTTATTTGGCTCTTAAACAAAATGTGGAAAAAAATGAGCAAATTCTTTGGGGGTATGATCTACTATTTACATGTTAACATGATTGTAGTGTGGTCATGCTTCCTGGTGTCCATTAGGGGGAAGAAGTCAAGTATCATGTTGTCTACTGCAGGGCTTTGACCATAAAGTGATGCAGAATGTCTCAGAAACGTCTCACACGTCCCGTCAGGTGTTGCTGGTGTTTCCTCAGACTCTGGGATCTTTAATCCTGGTCCTCGAGAGCCGGTGTCCTGCTACAACACACACGAGTCAGACTCTAACAAGCACAAGTCTGCTGATTACCGATTGATTGGAGTCAGGTGTGCTGCAGCAGGGACACCATGAAAACCTCCAGGACACCGGCGGTCCAGGTCTAGGAAGATCCCTGCTGGGCTCAGAGGAACTTCAGAGGTGAAGGAACTGTTTCTATTTTAAAGCTGGAACGAGTTTCCTCTGTTGATGCTTTTAAATCTGGTTTGAAAACACTTTTCCTTTTCATTCAGATTTGATCCTGTTATGTTAGTTTTTATATGGTTTGAACTCCTCTGTTTACCTGGTTTATAGCTGTGGGGTCTTGTATGTTTTATTTCTCTCCTGTGTTTTACCTGTTCTGCAGCACTTTGGACCACAATGTGTTGTTTTTTTAACATGTTAGGGTTCTTCGTGCTACTGCTGTCTTAGTAAAACAGCTTTTTAATCTCAATGAGTCCATTTTTCCTGAGTAATGAAATAAAAAGGAAAAATTCTTTTAATTCCGGAGGCAAATTGCACCTAAAATAAAAGTCGATGGATGGATGGATGGATGGATGGATGGATGGATGGATGGATGGATGGATGGATAGAAACTTTATTGATCTCAGTGGAGAAATTCGTTTCCGGTCCAACCCATCCAAGAACAGACAAACAGCATAGACATAACAGGATCAGGCAGCAACCTCTTAATGGCGCTTAAGCAGCTGGGCCTCCTTAGCAGAGGAAAACATGACATTAGGGAGGGAGGGAGGATGGGAGGGAGGGAGGAAGGATGGGTGGGAGGGAGGATGAGGGAAAAAGAGGCATCTCTGCACTGCTCCTGAGTAGGGACACAGGAACATAAAAAAATCTCCGTACATTAAAGCATGTATTCAGATAATCACACCATAAGAAGTGTGTGTGTGTGTGTGTGTGTGTGTGTGTACGTGTACAGGGAGTGGGGGGGGGAGTTCAGGGTATGACGGAGGCGGGTGGGGGGGACAGAGTGTTAGTTTACATAGTTTGCCACAGGGTAACATGATAAGTCAGGGAGCCAGATGAAGGTAACAGGATTGTTTTGGGACAGAACTTGTTTTGTCTGCTTTCAGTCTTTCATCGTCTCTCACGGCGACTCCAAAATGTCCCAATACGGGTCAGATCCCTCTAAGCCGAGCCGACACCTTCAAGTTGGAGTCCAGTAGCCACAACCAGCTAGCTGCTCTGATCAGGACTAGCATCCAGCTTGCTGCTCTGATCAGGACTAGCATCCAGCTACTAGCATTCAGCTACTATCATCCAGCTAGCTGCTCTGATCAGGACTAGCATCCAGCTAGCTTATCTGATCAGGACTAGCATTCAGCTACTAGCATCCAGCTAGCTGCTCTGATCAGGACTAGCATCCAGCTTCTAGCATCCAGCTAGCTGCTCTGATCAGGACTAGCATCCAGCTACTAGCATCTAGCTAGCTACTCTGATCAGGATTAGCATCCAGCTAGCTGCTCTGATCAGGACTAGCATCCAGCTAGCTAATCTGATCAGGACTAGCATCCAGCTACTAGCATCCAGCTAGCTGCTCGGATCAGGACTAGCATTCAGCTACTAGCATCCAGCTAGCTACTATGATCAGGACTAGCATCCAGGTAGTAGCATCCAGCTAGCTTCTCTGATCAGGACTAGCATCCAGCTACTAGCATCCAGCTAGCTGCTCTGATCAGGACTAGCATCCAGCTAGCTGCTCTGATCAGGACTAGCATCCAGCTAGCTATTCTGATCAGGACTAGCATCCAGCTACTAGCGTCCAGCTAGCTACTCTGATCAGGACTAGCATCCAGTTACTAGCATCCAGCTAGCTGCTTTGATCAGGACTCGGTGTGGAATCGCTCCACAGGGGAGCCATTTTTACAAACCGTCAGCATCAGACCATCACACCCTGAGCCGGGCGATCATGCCGTCCTGAGCTGTCTGCACAAACAAGAGGTGGGGGGGGAAGTGGCCTCATCGTGTCTCACCGTGTCTGAAATGTTGAAAAGGGAAAAAATGTTCACGCTAAAGAATGAGATGCAGCGAGCTGAAAACGACTCTGTCGTTTGAACGCTGCAAGAATATTTTCCTCATGTTTGTCTTTTTTTCCTCTAAAACCTTCAATGTTCCTGCATACTTCTCTATTTTAACCCCCCCTCTGTCTCTGTGTTTCCTCTCTTTCAGATCCAGAAATGGCACAGCTATTGTTTCTGATTATTCTCCACGCTCTTCCGTCTCTGGTGGTGCCCATACATAATTCATCAGCTGGAGGTAATGTGTGTGTTGGTGACGAGGCATGTGTGGGAATCTGTTTACATCGTGCGTTCGTGGACGGCAGCAGCGCCGCACAGATTGCTAAGTGACCTGAATGCAACGCTGTAATCTGTGCAGCCGAGCAGGAGTTCAGACGAACCCATAATACTTCACGTTGTTATGAGATATCTACATTATCTGGAGACAGATAATCCCTCCGTCCTCACATTGTCCTTCTTTCAGCTGCTATTCCTTTTTCTGCTTTTCAGGCTGTGCCATCATCCGGCCTCCCAGGGAGGGGGGGATCCGCTACAGAGGCCTGACACAAGAACAGGTAAAGAGAACAATGTGGTTCGGATGTGAGGAGGATGAACAAGCTGGTTGGGTCACCAACTGCAGCTTAAATAGTTGTATTTTAACATTGATTATCACAGTTATGCAGACGATACACAACTTTATATGTCCTTACCACCATGACGACAGCAGCCCGATAGACTTACTGTGTCAGTCTGGAGCCAATAAACATCTGGATGAGAGAGAAGTTTCTAGAACTTAATGAAGATAAAACTGAGATGTTTTAACCAGGACTGAGAGATCTGAACACATCACACCAGTTTTATAGTCTTTACTCTGGTCTCCGGTTTATACTGGTCTCCGGTTTATACTGGCTTCCAGTCAGTCAGATTTTAAAAATCTACTAATTGTTTATAAATCCCAGAATCCATCTGTGATGTTCAGAGAATATAAACCTGCAAGACTCAGGTCAGCTGGTCCAGACCAGGGTCCAGAACAGAGACCGGACCAGAGACCAGACCAGGGTCCAGGCCAGGGTCCAGGCCAGAGTGTTTAAATGATTTTATTGTAATTCTGCTGCTTTTAATGTAAAACACTTTGAATAGTCTTGAACCTGAAACTGTCCCGTCCAGATAAACCGGCCGTAGAAAACAGTTGTTTCCTGTTTAAAAACAGACAGTTTGCACTTTTTCAGCCCTCAACGCGCCGCAGGCTGCACATGATGAGCCAACAACCAGCGAAGCGGCTCAGCTCGTCTGGCTGCAGCAGGACAGTTTTGACAGGATCAGTTGTCAGTTATCATCATTATGGTGGCAGTGAACTGAAGTGTGAAGATTCACAAGAGACAAAAGTCCATGTTGTCAGGAAAATGTGTCCAAGTCGGGAGCGGCGGACGTGTCGCTGATTTCGTTTTCTGCAGGAAAATCAGATTCAGGCTAAAAGTTTTCTGCCCTTAAAGCTCCAGGGACTTTTTTTTTTTTTCCTTTTTATTGATTTCCATCGAGGACTAAAGTCCTGCCACTGTCCCATGGCGGTCTAATCCCAGCTCACATTCCCTCTGGAAGCCTGGTGAATTGTGCTTCCCGGTAGGAACATGAGCTGTGACGACTAGCCAGGTTTGTCTGGAGGAGTGTGGGAGGAAACGAGTCCTCGCTGTGCCAGGACAGACCATACAGACAGCGGAAGAGAGGACGTGTCCTCCCAAATCTGCCAATATGGCGCCTTCCCACAGCTTGTGGACGTTTCTGTTCTGCTTTGTCTCAGTGGCTGCAGCTTTAGACATGGAGGCTTGATGTGAACGTTGGGTTTGCAGAGCGGAGCAACGGTTCTAGTTGTACAACTTTAAGTCAAGAGATTTTAAAAGTAATGTTGAAAAATGACCTTAAAGGGACAAACTGTGTAACTTTTGACCCAAATATCAGCAGAATGTGAGTAATAATGGAGGATTTCTGGGGTCAGTATCTGCTGTTTGATGAGTGTCAGGGCTCCGAGAGGGGGGGCTGCCCTCTTCAGAAACCAGACATTGTAAGTTTACAGGAGCAGATCCGTCTCTCATGGATCATGTGACCCTGCAGCGTCTTGCTTTAACACCCCCCCGCAAGGTCCGTTACAGTATGCACCAGTTGGATTATGCAAATTAGATGGTGATGTTTAAAGACTTTTAGGACAGCCAATCGCTACATTTCTTACGGAGGAGTTGGCAACGGTGGTGACGTCAATTCTTGTTTGTTGAACAGGGTGGAGCCCACAGTCTTAGCGTTAGCTGCTAACATGAGACCCTGCAGTCTTAGCGTTATCTGCTAACACGAGACCCTGCAGTCTTAGCATTAGCTGCTAACATGAGACCCTGCAGTCTTAGCGTTATCTGCTAACACGAGACCCTGCAGTCTTAGCGTTAGCTGCTAACATGAGACCCTGCAGTCTTAGCGTTAGCTGCTAACATGAGACCCTGCAGTCTTAGCATTAGCTGCTAACATGAGACCCTGCAGTCTTAGCGTTATCTGCTAACACGAGACCCTGCAGTCTTAGCGTTAGCTGCTAACATGAGACCCTGCAGTCTTAGCGTTAGCTGCTAACATGGACCCTGCAGTCTTAGCATTAGCTGCTAACATGAGAGCCCACAGTCTTAGCATTAGCTGCTAACATGAGACCCTGCAGTCTTAGCATTAGCTGCTAATGTGTGCCATAAGCTGCTAAATAGTTTACAAGTTTATAAGCTGACTTTAGACGGCAGCAACACAGGAAACCTTTCGGTTGTGTGAACGTGTCCTACAGATGATCAATGGGTTCATTAGATGCTCCAACTCACCTGATACAAAAGAAATAGATGCTCCAGCTTCTTGACAAGTTCTGCACAATGACCCAATTATTTAACATGTTAAAGCAGGGAGACATGTAAAACCTGCAGGACGGCGGCTCTCTAGGACCAGAGTTGGACATCCCTGGTAAACAATGTTTGATCCACGCTTTGTTTGGATCATTGATCATTAACCCTTACAGCCCAGGGCTCTTATGTGTAAAATATTCTGTATTCTAAACATTTTGTCAAATCTCTTAAGTGTTCCCTTTTAATATCACATCAGAAGTATCAGATACACCTTGTGGTTGCAGAGAAAGTCATTTTCCTAAAAGAATGCATTGTCGAGAAAAATATGCTTAGGGCTCAAAGGGTTCAGTGTAATATTTCAGCCCTATAATGATGCTTTAAAGATGGCCATTGAGCCGTACAGCTGAGCGTTTATGCTCTGCCTCACCACAGCTCAGAGTGGAGGGTGGAAGGACATGACAGAGGGGACTTTTGACAACTTCCTGCTCTGCAGGACTGTTGCAGTGGGTCAAGCTGAACCTCCAGGAGTGAGCTAGTTGAGTCTGATAGCGTCGGCCACCCTCAGGCCTTTTTTCCAGCAGGCACTGACCGCTGCAGACTCATCCAGCATGGAGACACAGAAGGACTGAATCTGACTTTCTCTTCATGCACGGCGCCACAGAAGGACTGGATCTGACTGTCTCTTCATGCACGGAGACACGGAAGGACTGAATCTGACTGTCTCTTCATGCACGGAGACACGGAAGGACTGAATCTGACTGTCTCTTCATGCACGGAGACACAGAAGGACTGGATCCGACTGTCTCTTCATGCACTGAGACACATAAGGACTGGATCTGACCGTTTGAAGATGCAGTCTTAACAGTTTAATTTGTAATAAATTAGTTTTATCCAAAGAAGCTGAACAGAAACTATTGGGATGTGAACATTTAAAGGGACAATTCCCATATTTTACATGTAACATTACTGTAAAAGCACCCGTTGAACATCTTGTCTGGCTGTAAAGTGAACTGTTTTAGATTTGAGAGGAACTCCTCAGATGCCACCTGACTGGGAAACAAAAGAGCTTGTGATAAAAACCACTCATGCTTCCATCCTACGTGGTTAGAAATGGAGGGAAAACTGGAAGCTGTACTTGACACATATATAAAATATCCACCCCTGCTGCATCGATTCTCACCGTTCTTATTTTAACCACGTACCATTTTTAAGTAGAAGCTAGACACACTGTGATGCTCCTGAGATTTTTATCTGCTTCTCATCGTCTGTAGTTTTCTCCATCCTGACTAATATTATGCTTTAACATGTGATCATGTGACAACGTTGGATTAGATGCTTTTTCAAACAGGAAATGAAAAATCCTTGTAGAAGCTTTTTATATAATTTTTTTGTTTCATTTTCCACTAAATTCCAACAGATTGTGGCGATCCCAGTTTCTTAATAGTTCAGATTCATGGCAGGCTCTGGAAGAGTTTCCAAACCACTTAAAGCAGAACGTAAGTGGTTTGCAGACTCGTTGTTCCCTGTGGTCGTACACAGTGACGGTACCGATGATCAGTAGAGCTGCTGTTTGGGATTTACAGGAATCTGATTGGCTGATTTTTGCATCAACTTTTGTGGCATAAGTTCTGCTGGTTTTCAGTGTTTTTGTCTTTCTTGCAAACTTTAACTTTAATTGTGATGCTCCAGCATTCTTCACTGTGGAAGGCAAGAGCCGTCGTGCTCATGTTTTTTTTAACACTGTTTTGGCGAGACAGCGGGATAATTATTCAGATGCCGGGTTACGAGGGGATCGGAGGTGTTCCTGGTCCATCCCAGAGACAAACATTCAGCCAGACTCACTCCGAGAGAGAATTTAGAGACTAAAATCAGCCCGACATGCAGGAGAACCTGCATGCATAGCTGGAGAACATCTTAACTCCACACAGGTTCCCCCCAGAAAACTAATGTAAGAATTATAGAAATAAAGAAATTGGGTACATTAATAAATGATACTGGCTTTTATTGAGAGTGTTTGTGGTCTGCTGGGAGCAGCACTGGTTTCCAGTTTAACTGCTGCAGGACTCAAGGATGCAGCAATCTCTCCCTGAAGGAGCTCTGCAGGGCTGTCGGGGTTCTTACTTCCATGCGTAAAGTACGGTATCGTCTGCAGGGATTAATGTCTGTGGCCGAGCTGAAGCACAGCAGAGAGGGAGGATGAGGCTTTTTGTTTATATTCTCCAGCTTAGTCCACCGTCTTCTCAGGGTTAAGAAGTCCCTTTCTGAAGACGTAGCAAGCGAATATTTTCATCTGTTCATTAGCAAAGCTTCCCGTCTGAGCCCATCCTACTCTGAGAGGAAGTTAGCAGCTGTTTTTAGAAACAGATTGCTGGCAGCTGCAGAAAAAAGCCCAATAAATCAGATACATAAAACCTTAATTATTGACTGTTTCACAGCGGAAGTATTTGGGAAGCTCACATAAACCAGACAGCCCTGCAGGAAGCTGCTGCATTAGTTGTCTGATATCAGACGAGATTGAGAGGGATTACCTTCATATGAGCCAATCTACAGTGTGTTTAAAGCTGCTATGAATTGTTACAAAGCCATGAATGTGTTGTGTGTAACTTTCATATTTGAACCACATGTTTCTGTCCTTTAAATAAACATTATCCTGTTTTAAAAACAATAGTCAAACATCTGGTCAGAATTATTTCTCAAGCTTAGAGATGTAATTCAGACAGTGACGGCACATTAACTCAGACCATATTGCCTCAAAATGTTTCTTCTGGAGCTTCATTGTCCCGTCCATATGGTCCCGAAGCGAAGAGGGAAAACTTGTACGAGAGAGCATCAATCACAGCTGTAAACTGACTCTGCCTGCTTCCTCCACAGATCCGCAGCGTGCAGATTCTCCCTGTGGATTATGAGATAGAATACATCTGCAGATCAGACCGGGTGATCGTGGGACCCAACGTCAGGAAGTGTTTACCCAACGGCACATGGACCGACATAGGGCTGGAAAGCAAATGTTGTGAGTCCTTCTTGTTCTTATACTCAGCTTTTTCTCAATTTATCTCCCTGTTCACCAGATTAAAGGATTAGTTTGGTTATTCTTTGTCACATTAGAGCCACTGTTAAGGCATAAAATCCAAGGAGGAGGCTAAGAAGTATGATCCCTCAATGGTTGGAGCAGTCCCTTTTTTAAAAATGGAGGCTACCACCCCAGTCTGCCACTCCTCAGGTGTTGTCCTTGACCTCCAAGTGACATTGAAGAAGTGTCATCCAAGATAGTTCCACAACATCCAGAACCATCAGCATCAACCATCGCCTACCTTGTTGCTCTGGGAGACTTCTAACTACCTCTGCCAAGGTAGTGGACAGGTCTTCTTCCAAGTCTTTAGGGTCTGCCTCCTCAGTGGGTGACATAGTGGCCGAAGGTCCTCAAAGTGCTCCTTCCACTGCTTAACAATATCCCCAGTTCAGGACAGCAGTTCTGTCCCAAGGTCAAGAACTACCTGGGATGGACCTTGCTTTCCCTTCCCAAGCCCTCAAACGCTTTTCCAGAACTCCTTTAAGGGCCAAACAAAAGTCCTTGTCTGTTTTTAGCTTTGCAGCTATTGATGCTGCAGCCCTTTTAGCCATTTGGTACCTCTCAGGTAACCCTAGGCAACAAGGTACCAAAAGGTCTCCTTTAGCTGGACAGTGTCCCTCACTGATGGTGTCCACCATGACAGCACCAACAACCTGGTAGCTACATCATCATTTAGACCAGTGGCGGGGAACCTTGGCCCTCATCCTGCAAGTTCTCCATGCATCCCTGCTCCAACACACCTGATTCAAATTAACGAGCCACTGTGATTGGCTGTTGGATCCATTTCATTTGAATCAGGTGTGTTGGAGCAGGGATGCATGGAAAACCTGCAGGAATGCGCCCCTCAAGGACCCGGGTTCCCCCACCCCTGATCTAGACTCTGAACATGACCCATTAGGATTCATTAGGTTCCCCTGGAACATGTGAAAACCTCTTACGGATCCGTGTGTCCCCTACCAGATCTTCCTAGTTCACTCTCACAACCCATTTGGGTTTACAAGTCTGTAGCCGGCTCTTCCATCCGATCCAAGTCACAGCTCCATCCCTCTCCTCACCGAAGTGTCTGAGACATATAGACTTTAGATCTGATGATAGAATTAAGAAATCAATCATTGATCTTTCACTTCAAGTGGCCTGGTACCAAGTGTACTCAAACATGGTGTTCGTTATGGACGATCCATGAACACAGAAGTCCAGCAACAGAATACGGGTTTTGTCTGATCCAGCGAGGTTCCTCATCCCGACAGCCAGGCTGTGATTGGAGCTGGCACGATCAGGCCCCCACCTTCGCCTAATACCCAGCTCACACTTTATCCGACCACGATTGACCTCCCGGCAGGTGGTGAGTCCACATCGAGGTGGTAGAGGTGGCATCCTCTTCATTTTTTGGGTCGAGCCTGGCTGAGCCCCGGGAGCCAAAGCTCAGCAACCAGATATTTGCCGGTGAGCTCCTCCAACCTGGGCTGGGCTCCAGGGAGGTGCCCCAGTTTCTTTCTTCTGGGAATTTTAGAGCAACTCTACTGAGGTCTATGAATCGTTCTTAGTCTGGCTCCTCCCCCTCACACCTCCCCTTGCCTTGGGAGACCCTACCGGAGGCTAATGCCCCCGAGAAGACAACCCTCAGGATCGAGGGGGTGTTCAAACCCTACTACCATAATAAGGTGGTGATTCTGCAGAGGAGACATGTTTACGTATCTTTTGATTCCAGTTTTAGATCCATTCTTTTTCCAACATCTTGTAAACATACAGATTATTTCAGGAAATTCAATCCCAGAGTGACAGAGCTCAGTGACAGTTGGTGATCATCCCATCCCCGCTGAGATTAGCTTAATGCTCGCACTCATTGGCCTGGATGCTTCTAAATCCCGAGAACAAATGTTTCATGTCCTGATTGCGGTTAAATGACTGGACTTGGCAGAGCGGATGGATTCAAAGGTCTGGACCCAGGCAGACATCTCTCTCCTGATTGTTGTTCATTTTGGCATTTTGCACCAGGGAGGAAGTTCAGAGCGAGTTTTTAAAGCTTTGTTGCCGACAGCTTCCTGCTCTGGCTGAGAATGACACCACGGTAGCCGCGAGTGAACCGAGTCCAGCAGAGTTGCTGGTCTATTTGCATCAGGGCTCGTTCCTGCATCCACCTGGTCTCTTTGACCTCGGCTCCTGGGAGATACCCGGCACGGCTCAGCCTGCTGGGTTCGTCTGTTGTCTGAACTTGGAGCGGAGTAGCTACCGTGAAATGGGAGCTCACAGATTTTTCTCCAAAAATAGCTGCAAACTTGGTAGAAAACTGCAGCATGAGAGCTGAAACTCCAGAAATCCACGAGGCAGCTGCAGATTGGCTGATATTTCTCTGTAGGTTTATCACCTTTTCACATTTTTTTAAATAGTTCTCATAAAAACACAAATTAAACCCACTTGGAATTAAATTCACTGTTTTAAAGGTTGTTGAGTCAAACACAACCTCGGTTTTATATAATAGGACAAAAATTTAAATAAAAACAGAATCTCGTCAAGCCTGGTCCAGGACCAGGTCCAGACCAGTTCTCCTGTTGTGATGGATGCAGTATGTGGTCCAGGACCAGGTCTAGACCAG
>JAOXYM010000006.1:1582513-1599787 GCA_028567055.1 Leptatherina wallacei
TTTGTTAGCTTGTATGCTAACGGTAGGGTTAGTGTTAGCCTTTGTTAGCTTGTATGCTAACGGTAGGGTTAGCGTTAGCCTTTGTTAGCTTGTTAGCCAGGCAACTGTAAGAGGATGTTGGGGAAAGAAAATAATAGCATTTAGCATTTAAACCTGCGTAATGCACCTTTAAGGGTCTGGCTGGGTTTTAGAGTTGTTTGCTTGTGATCAACATGTAAAGCAGTGAGAAACGTGGGAAAATATCACAGCATATTTCGTCATCATATGTCAATTATCTGTCTACAGATTGCTGTGCTGCCTCTATGAGCCCGAATCTTAACCCATGCAGGTGTAAAGTTGATTAACCTCGTAGTAATTAAGGTATTCCAGTTCTGCATAACTAGAATACCACAGTGTTTTCATTCTTCACCTGTACCCCCCCCCCCTTCATTCTTCACCTGTACCCCCCCCTGCCTGTCCTCCCCCCCCCCCTGTACATACCAACGTCTGGACATGACTCAACAAGTCTTCGTGGCCACGATGCATCAGAGGAAATTCTTCACTTCTGCGCCTTAACGCTGGTGTCACATTCAGGGTGGGGTTTGTTTTCACAGTGTAATCATCAGATCTTATCATGCTTTCTGTTTGTAATGACTGGAAAAAAAGACTCGAGAGCAAATTATAAATACAATGCAAATAACCGCCAACATGGTTTTCTCCCATTAAAGGAAAGGGACACTGGTTTGGTGATGTCCCCTTCATGTTCCTGCTGGTGTCATGTGGTGATTTGTGTTTGTGCTTCTGATGTTAACTGCTGTGTGTTCACAGCTTTCTTCCTCTCCCCAGCGTGGATAAAAATATTCCTTCGCTATTATTGGGCAGAGTTGTCCGTTTTGTTCCTTTTAGGTGAGACTTTTCTTCCAGACCTGCTGATGAAGCAGCGTGAGGTCCTCAGCTAACTCAGCCACATGCCAGGGGAATCTGGAGAACTCTTGGTTTGTTAAGAAGCAAAAGGAAATGTGAAACTTTTTCCATCCCAGTCTCGTCCCAGTGTGAAACGATGCTGCAGGAGCTCAGACAGGCCTGCTGGAGGAGGTGTGGTGG
Source organism: Leptatherina wallacei (assembly GCA_028567055.1). NCBI lineage: Eukaryota > Metazoa > Chordata > Actinopteri > Atheriniformes > Atherinidae > Leptatherina > Leptatherina wallacei. The sequence continues at coordinate 1,583,597 of JAOXYM010000006.1, forward strand.
TTAGCTATAGCTACTAGGTTGAATGGTAAATGGTAAATGGACCGTACTTGTATAGCGCTTTTCTAGTCACATGACCACTCAAAGCGCTTTGACACTACATGTTCATTCACCCATTCACACACACTCATACAGCACTTCTATTGGTAGATACTAAGTGCTTTTTTTTTAACCAATCACACACATTCATTCCCCGGTAGACACACCGGCAGGCAACGTGGGGTTCAGTGTCTTGCCCAAGGACACTTCGACATGTAATCGGGGGAAGCCTGGAATCGATCCACCGACTCTCCGATTGGCAGACGACTGCTCTTCCTCCCGAGCTACAGCAGCCGAATGATACATTTTAATTTACATCTAAACTTGTAGAATATTTACTGGAACAAGCACATTTATACAAACAGTAAATTATTTTCTTTTTCTCCAAGCAAAGATTGGGGTCAGGCAAGAAGAATGACCGTTCCCACCGTAGGCAGCTCTGTGTGCAACACATGAGAGAAAACATTATTTCTCTATTCCTCTAACAAGTCTGACAACATTTCAGTTCCTTCCTATGCCAGATGTTAAACGTTGAGTCAGTGCAGGAGGGGGTGAAGAGGTGGTTAGATACAATATACAATATATAATCCCTGCAGCGTGTCCGGGGGTTACCCCCAGGTCTCCTCCCGGCGGGACGTGCCCAGAATCCCTCAACAGGGAGGCATCCAGGAGGCAATTTAATGCAATGTTTATCAAAGTGTGCTGTTAATAAAATAAATAAATAAATAAATAAATAAATAAATAAATAAATGAATAAATAAATGAATAAATAAATAAAATTAAAACCTCAGTCTGTGGGGAAAAAAAAGAAAACCAAGATTTTTATGTTTTCATGAGGGGTTAATGGGGGCAAAAAAATGTTGATTTGCTAATACGTTTTCCAGTTTATGTTCAATAAATCTGTAAAAGTCGCTCCAAGAAAACATCCTGACCCTCATTCCTTGCACTCGTCCATGTCTGCTGGGACACTGGTGCTGTAATGGGACATGACTGTTTGCAGGCCGAAGATAGAAAAGCCACGACCACATGATTACAGAGCTCGGTGGGTGTTTCCAAACTACAGAACTAAAATACTCTTTTCCATTTTTTTCTTTTATAAACTCCAAGATATCTCCACAGAACAGCTGACTTAAACAGCTTTACGCCGTTTGTATGTGAGATATTTTTAATTTGATTTAATCTTCTTGCAAACGACTGTGATCAGTTTAAATAAAACCAAATAGTGAAGTGACTCTAAACTAGCTGCTCTGCTTCCTGTAAAGATAGGGGGATGTTTAAGATTCCCCTTCAACGATCGATTAAAGTATAAAAGAAAAAAGACGAGTCCATTAATACGATGCTCTGCTTCTGTGTTTGTGCCGTTAGTTTAAATCAGATTGTCTCATTTTCCCAGAAACCAGAAGTTTGCAACTTAACTGTAACTTAATCACAATAACATACAAACAAATGATGCATGAACGAGTTTATTCGGACATTTTTCATTTATTGCTTCGGTGAACATTCAAAATCGTGAGTTTGAGACGCGGAAAGTCCAGATAAAATAATAATGTAAAAACAGACGTGCAAAATACTTTTTTTTTTTTACAGTAAATAGAATTTTTTAGTTAGGAATTAAAATGCTGAGATGAATTTTATCACATGTAGGTAATTATATATATAAAAATACAGAAAAACAGACAATAAACAATCAACACATGCAAAGCCTCTGTGATATATTTGGTAGTGTAAACAGGAAGTTCAGATTATGCAGATTTTGATCAAAATCCCATGAGATCCCAAACCCTTCATGAGTCAAACTTCAACCATAAACCCTCAGATAAAACCCAGAGTGTCTGCATCAGGTGCACGTGTACGTGAATAAAACCTTGTGTCACTACTTTCAGCTTGTTCTCAGCCGGGCGTGTTAATAAAGTTATGTCAGGCCTTGGCTCTTGCTCTGCTGAAGACCTACAAGTGGTCAGATTTGACTATTTTCTGAGCCAACGACCTGATCGGGGGGGTGATGTCGGCGCTTATCACCGCCAGCGCAGACGTAATCTCCGTCTCACAGCTGGACTCTCAGAGCCAACACGTCCCATCATGTCCCACTGGAGCTGAACCAAAACCACCACCAGGCCGTAGAAGCTGCAGCCGAGCGGCTCATGCTCGGGTTTATTCCTAAACCTAAACAAGTGACGTGTTAGTTCTGAGAAAAGAGACAGCTGTGAAGGCTGTTTGGAAAGTTTCTGTGTGTTTCTTGTGGTTTAAGGAGAATAAATTCTCTTAGAAAAGAGAATTATTGATAGAAAAGAGGACGAGGAGTGGGAGGCAGCAGCAGAATGCTTTAATATGTGCAAACGTGGATCGGACCGACGGCGGCTTCAAGCCGAGTGAACGCAGACGTAGAAGTTCTTGTGCTCCTCCCAGTAGTGCAGCTCGGCGGCGAAGCTCCAGGAGCACGCCAGGTCTTTGCAGGTTTTCACCGTGTGGACGACGCAGTCGCCCGGCAGCTTGTCAAACAGAACCTCGGCCACGCTCACCACCGTGACTTTCTTCTGACTCTGGATCAGCTGCTGGATGTGGTTCTTGTCCACGGGTTCGGGCGAGGAGCTGTAGGAAACCCAGATGTTTAGCTTCTCGTCTGTCGCGGGCACCTGGAAGCGGCTCCTCCCGGTCGGGCAGTGGTAATCCTTCTTGTTGGCGAACATGCCGGACGGGGACGGGAATATCCGCACGGACCAGCCCACCCAGTCGTACTTCTTCTTCAGTTTATCTACGATGGCCTCGGCCAGCTGCTGGTTGCTCGGGCTGCTCTGGTCTCGCACCAGTCGCCGGGCATCCAGCTCGGCTTGTTTAGGGAAGCTGACGATGCAGTCCTCGATGACGACGTTCATTCTAGCCTGGACCGTCTTCATCTTCTCCCCCCAGTCGTTCAGAAGGGCCTCCTCCTCGTCGTAGCCCTTCAGGGCGGCGTGGCCCAGCAGCGCGATGAGCCCGATGCAGAACAGCTTCTTCAGCCGGGCGCAGAAGTCCTCCGTGGGCCGCCGGCTCTTCTCCTCGTAGTTCAGGACGATCTCCAGCACAGATTCCCCGGAGAAGTTGTCTCCGGTCACCGCGTTGTAGAGCGTGTGAAGGTTTTTGTCCCCGCCGGTTTTGGCGAAATGCTCCAGGAAGAGCTTCTTCTTGACCTCCTTGAACTTGGGTTTGGCGTTGAGGATGTCCATGTACTTCCTGAACTGGTTGGTGATGTTTTCCTCCACGGAGAAGTACGTGGCGTCCATCCCGCTCCTCTTGATCTCGTCGTGGATCCGCTGGATCTCCTCGGAGATCACCTCCAGACGTTCGCGGACCTTCTGAAACTGCTCCTTCATGAACGTGGCTTCCTTGCTCTCCACGTTGTCCAGGGCCAGCTTGACGATGGGAGCGGCGATGGAGAAGACGGGGAAGAGGTCGCCGGCGATGCTGGCCACCACCTCGGCTCCCTGCTCGAACACCTCCATCACCGTCTCCACCATGCTCTTCTTCTCCGCCACAAGCCTCGTAAGCTGGTTCTCCATCTTTGCCGGTGTCTCTCTCAGACTGATGCTACCAGGAGAAATAAACAGACTATTAGAAATACATAGAAGGGATATAAAGGCGGAGAAACGACGAGGAAAATGAGGAAAAGATCCGAGTTGCTTGGGTTTTTGGTTCAGTAGATTGACTCACAGCTCTGTGCTGGACGTTCTGGACTGTGGCCCTCGCTCCTCTTACAACACAGCAAACACTGATAAGCAAAGAGAGAAACAGCCGAGTGAGCTTCGGTGCAATCTGCAGGTCACACCCAGCGAGCAATGAGTCAACAGTGCCAAGAGAATTCAGCGATGACGCAACACCCGTACGGGTCGAGCTCTTCGGATCCGACCGGTCGCTGCTCAGGAAGAGAGAATATTACTGGAGATGTTGACATTTTAAAGGGTTTTCTCTTTAGGATGCAGATAAAATGAGAGCAGCTGCTGCTTATCTGGAAAAAAAGAATAATTTGTTATAAAGTCAACGCAACAACCGACCCTGAGACTTACAGGAACCACTGAGTTCATGTATTTAGTCTGAAAAACACACAATGATAATTAAACTGCAGAGTTATGTTCTCAGTGTGATAACATGTGTCTGTTACCCGCTAGCATCGTTAAATAATCAGCTGCATGCCACTGACAGAGGAGGCTAGGGTGTAAATCACAAGTTTGATCATGAATAAAAAACAATTCATTGTTTGTTCACATCACAAATTCTTCCACGATACAATTTCAGTTCGATTCAGGACCCAGAGATCGATATGAGACGATACCTGATCCTGATTCCACTCATGCTACGTCACAAAAAGCATGAAAATATCAACATATTCATTTCTTCCTGAGGTCAGACAGATATTTAAATGTAAACTGATCTGTCAAATGGGATTTTTACACCACATTACCTCCACATCAGACTCCCAGAGCCATGCTACTAGCATGTTGCTACATGGTGCTTCTTCAGCTGAGAAAACGTGACGAGGTAAATAAATAACTGATGCAAAAATCCACAACATAGCATCCTCAACCTGGAACACATTACCTGTGGAAATGTGTGAATCATCCACTCCCAACTCCTTCACTAAACAAGTGGAACTCCTAGTTAGAAAGCCTGGCGTCATGCATGATGTATCATCGTTAGCTAGCTGTGTATGCAGGGCAAGGCTAATGTTTTATATAGCACGTTTCATGTACGAGACAAATTCACAGCATTACAGCCGCGTCCAGGAAGCATTAAAGAATTAAAGAATACATTAAAACAAACTTTGAAAATAAATACAAGAATTCAAATAAAGACGGAAAAATCTAAAAGATGAAATAAGATCAAATGTAAAAAAGAATTAACATTTATTCTGAGAGAAAAGTTTTTAACTCTGATGTAAAACTACTGAGAGTCTCATCAGACCTGCAGGTTTCTGGGAGTTTGTTCCACATGTGAGGAGATAAAACCTGAACCAGGTTTAGTTCTGACTCTGGAATGATTCCTTCAGGTGGCTCTGACCTGACCTGCAGATAGCTGGGCTGAGAGCATGCAGACGTCCATGTCCAGTAAGTTGGAGATGGTAATGTGTCAGATTTGCAGCTTTAACGGTGACAAATCAAAGGTGCTAATATCACCTACTTCAAAAGAACTTTTGCATAAAATCCAGTTAAATATAATCAAAGTAATTTTTAATGTGTTGAAATATAAACGTGTAGTTCTGGGAAGTGCCCATAATTGTTTTAGTTAGCTAAAAAGACAGCACACAGTGTTATTGGCTACATATTAAACATGAAGATGCAGCCCAGACTGGTGACATGGTGGGGGGAGAAAAAGGGAAATTTTGCACTTTAACTTGAAGTAAACATTAACAGGAAGTTCAGGAGCTTCCATTAACAGGTCTGTCTCCATGGCAACTGAGCAAGCATCATCCTCAGAGGACTGTGGCTGAACTTCCACACTAAGAATGGGCTATAGACAGATTATGAGACTTTCTGACACATCTATTTAATCTGACAACACGTTAAAAAGTGGAAAATATTCAGTGATGCTCAGCTCTTTTTTTAAAGAGGGGAAAATAGTTTCTGTCTCAAAGTATTTCACCTTAAAAACAAGACGTCTAGTCGAGTTGGAAAATGTAATCTAATATAAAAAGCTCATCCAAAAACCAGGGATCACCGAAAAACCCTGAATCCTGGACATGTTCAGACTTGCCGCGTTGCATAAACATGCAAGAAAATCTAATTATGATCCAGAATGATGGAAGAGCACAAACAGCCAGCGGTTCCACGGCCCGAGCCGACGTTACGGAGCAGCCGTCACGTGTTCTGCTTCAGGTTTGAGCTCTTTCACAGCTCTGTTGCAGCGTCTGCAGGAGAAGCTGCTGCTCCTGTCGATGCGTGGGAAGTGATTTAGTGGGAGAGGTTAAACTTGCTGGGCGAGGGAGTCTTTTCTAGTGAAACTCAGCAAGTTGCCACAGAAACAAGACAATGGAAAATAATCTGTCAGCTCATTTGTTTCTGCTAAGGTCTGTTCAATCCTGATGGGTTCACTCAGATAGCATCCAGCTAGCCTGGAGCTGGAAACTTTCCTGTCTTGATGCTAAGCTAACCGGCTAATGCAGCAAATTTCAACTTCTTCTTCTTTAACTGTGATACAAAGCAGGTCCTAGCTGCATCATTTCCTTGTAAGATCTGAGAAAAGCAGCATTGAATTGAAGGAAATTCCTTCAGGATGTTGAGCATTTACAGTTACTGGAGCTAATTTGATTTAACTGTGCTAAAAATGTGATTTCTGTGCTGATGATCTCTCCCATCAGACTGCTGTGGGTTATGTAGCTGCAGTCTAAGTGCAGAAGCGCCTCCACACAGACAACGCAAACACAATAGTGCTTAAAGAAATCACATTTTCACAGACAAAGAGCTGCAGATGCTCACATAACGCAGTAATAAATGTCAGAGAATCGACAACTGAAGCAGGCCAAGGTTCCCATCTACGCCTTCTTACTGGTATTTCCATTTTATACTACTTTTAGAAGGAAATATCTACTTTTAATTCAGCTTTATTTAGTTAAAAGCTGTATTTTTCATGTTTCAGCTACTTAAAAATCTGATTCCACCTTTAAAAAAACCCTCAAGAATCAGAGAAGTATGTTAATTCTTTAAATCCACAACCATAAAAGAAAATTAAGCTTTCTTTTGTCCTTTAAAACCCAGAAGCTGTTATCACGTGACACTAGAGGGGCTAGATTAAGGGGAGAGGAGGAGAGGGGAGGGGAGAGGAGGAGAGGGGAGAGGAGGGGAGAGGAGGAGAGAGGAGGGGAGGAGGGGAGAGGAGGAGAGAGGAGGAGAGAGGAGGGGAGGAGGAGAGAGGAGGAGAGGAGGAGAGAGGAGGGGAGAGGAGGAGAGAGGAGGAGGTTTCTGAAGCAGAGATGTCCTCCGTTGTTAGAAGCCTGCTCACCGTAATCTCTTGTTTCTTTGCTTACATCACAAAAATGAAAGATTAATGCAAAGAGCAGAAATAATGATGTGTGATGAGTCTTCTGGCTACAGCTGACTGTAGAACAGGAGGATCTAAAGTTACAGCTCACATGACATCTCCGTGGCAACGTCCACTGACATCCAGTCTGCACCGAGCAGCAAAATGCTGCTGAAGCATTAATGCACCACTGCTGATAAATCTGTTGCACATAAACTTAACGATCTACTTTTTACTTAAAGCAACGGTGTTGAACCATTTCAGACATACTGGGGTCGAACTGGAGCAACCATCTGAAAAGCTACATATCTGTTGGCTAAAGGAGAAAATAAACAACTCGGTGTTACTTTGGTTTTATTATAAACCATTCCCATCTGCTTTCTTCCTAAATGCACCAAACCTCTTAATGTTTTAGCGTCTTTGATGAGCCTGATTCCTGGTTAGTTGCCTTTTTCTTGCACTATGAGCGTCCATTCCTGAAATTTGTACTGTTGAAACTCACAAAACTCCTTAACTTGTTGTTCACTTCTTCCAAGTATCTTCCATGATGGTAGCCATGACAACAGTGAATGCAGATCAGATCAAACATGGCTGTTCTATGTGCAAACAGATGTGTAAATAAATGCTTTATTCCAAGTTAAACACTGCAGCTTTAACACTGTGATCATGTAAATGCCACTTTTATATGAGACTGATAAACTTCTGCAACCACTGGTTTATGGTTCATGGTTTTTTTTTTAAATCAGATGAATAACTTATTAAAAAAACTGTCCAGTTTTTTATTTTTTAACCATTCATGTCAAACAAACTACAGGATGAGCCTAAAAGGACTAAACACGCCTCATGTTTCCTTTGTGTTAGTGGGAGCGCACGGAAACATGACCAAACCCTGGACACTCAGCCCGACCACAGAGGGATAAAACACTTAACGCGCCGTTAATGCGTCTTCCTAATGCAAACCCTATCGATCAGTCCGCCAACAAGGGCTCTAATTGTGTCATTTTACAGCAGGAACAAAGAAACAAACAGCGCTGCGGCACGAGATGGTCTGAAAAACTTACGGACACTTCCTGGAAAACATGAAGCGGTGGCACCAGAGTTGGCAACCACCGCCCATAAAAGTTCACCAGCTGAGTTCAGAGTGTGTTAAAGTTTGCAGATTCATCTAATCACCGATGTTACTTTCACTAATTAAGCTGCGTGAAGGAAATATTGTCGATCAGCGCATTTCATGTGTTTAACAACGGCGTGATGCGTCAAAGGAGAGAAAAACATCGATTATGTAACCAGAGACTGGAACGAAGTCGATAAAACTATTATGTCTGATTAAATAGTCCAGTCAGCAGCACTGAAAGTAAACTGAAAGTCCACCAAACGAAACATTTGGATCAGAAACGGACTCACCTTGGAAAGTTTGCGGAAGAAATCTAAACTCCAGCCTGTTTGTCTTCCTCCTATTGGTCATGTGGCTCTCGTGTTACGGAGGAGTGGCTCACCCTGTTAGACAGAAAAGTTGGGTGGTGGAAGAGAGAAAACAGTTTGTTGCTGATATTGTAGCCTACACAGATCAACCTCCACCCTTTTGATAAACAAAGGCGTCTCGTAACTCAGAAAGAGACGATCTGAACTGGTTCTAATGTAAAGTCTGGGTTTTTTTTAAAGGTTTTACTCCAACAGTATCTTTAAGTAACATGTGATCATTAATGATGACAAAAAGCATCCTCATTTTAAGTTTTATTACAAATCAAAGTCAAAGATACAGAAGCATTTTCATGATTGTAAAGGTTTGCCCCGCTGCACCGTATTGCACCTATTCTCAATTATTTCCAGGAGTGGAAAATAATACCAATATCCTTTAGACTTTATTTACCATTAAGATCTTACTATACATAGAGAGTACTGCACATTTTCTGGAAAACCAACTGAGAAACCATCAAGAAGCAATCAACAAACCTAACGACCAGTAGCCCCTTACACCCAGATATGATCCATGCTATAATTTATATCCTCACTATGACCTATGTGCTCTTAAGTGGATATTAGCTTTGCACAAAAACTGGAACCAAAGAAAAACAGCCTGGTCCAGATCTTACAAAGCTCCCAGGTTGATCGGCTTTGTTTGTTTAAGCCGTGCAAAGGCCGACGTGCACAGGCCGACGTACTGCGGCTTCTCAGGTTTTGTGTAGAGATGCTTTGAAGTCGCTGCTCCCAGCCACAGAATGACATAGTAAATAATCCTGTGAAATCTAGACTATTTTCCACCTAAGAAAATGTCACCATGGGTCATTTGTTCATGCAGCAAAGACATGAAGTTGCGTTCAAAGATTAGACGACCTCTAGTGGCAACGACAGAAACTGCACCTTAAGGGTAAACATGGCTTCCATTATGAGGAGGTGGTGGACCAGTACAAAGGATTAAGTCCTGACCATGATGGGCTCTAATTTATGTAATCGTAAACAAGAAATGTCGTTTCCTAAACCTAACCAGGAAGTGACAAAAGTGTAGTAAAGCGTTGTCGTGTTGGTGAAAGAACCGATAGGAGAAGTGAAAAAATGCATCTGGGTGTGAAACTCGCGTCCTACAGCTGAAAGCGTTGAACATATTTACATGCTGATGAAAGGATTTGACTCTGTGGCATTTTAAAACACTAAAAATGACATTTTCTTTGACATGAAAACACTATTGAGTCGTTTTTCCCTCCTGCTTCCAGTAGGGGGCAGCAGTTCAGCGTATGCCTCTATAAGTCAGTGCAAAGGGAATGAACTAGCAACGTAAAACAGTTTCAATCAATGCTGGTGGCTGTATGGTGGGACAGGTTTTACCCTTTTATTCCAGCAAACTGTTTCCTGTGGTGGACACGGAAGCACAAGCAAGCAAATAAACACATTTCTCCAAACTGTAGAAGATATTCCTGTAATATCAAGCCTGGCAGTTCTTTTTTTTCCCAGAAAAACAATCCCATTTCATTATCCAATGTCCTCAGTGTTCGAAAGCTTTTTGCGATACAAGTCATCACAGTGATGCGGAAAGTACATAAACATCTAATCTTGCCATGAATCAGCCGTGCTCATTGGTTCTTGACATTGTCCAAGGGTAGGTTGGTACAAATGAATGTCAAAGTCTCTGGCAGCTAGCCAGCTGGTTTTGTTTTTACCTCCCAATCTGATTAATATCCAGATCACACATATAATTATCACAACGCTAAGACAAAGCTGGCATTGGAGATCTATGGCTCGGTCATTTCTAAAACACCCTGAAGTTGCTAACAAAATAGACACTGAGAATAGAAGTTGTTGCAAAACAAAGAAACCCCTCAGACAGAGTAGATTACACATCAACAGATAGGATATTTTGGAATACAAATACAAATTTTAAGTCTCTTTAAAGACATTCATGGATTCATTTCTACGAAGCTAGACATTTCTTTTTTATCTGCGAGCCTACTCGGGGTGGATGCACAGGTACGCTCGTTTGTGTTTTCCATAGTAATACGAATCCTCTCGGAAGTTATTGGTCTCCACCACCGCCTTGTAATGGCTGACAGCGTGGACCAAGCAGTTGGGGAAGCCCTTGTTCAAAGACAGAGCCACGGCCATCATGTTCCCCTTCAGCTTCTGCTGCTCGATCTGCTCCTGGATCTGACTCTTGTTAATGGGCTTGGGGTCGACGCAGAACGAAACCACCACTTTGATCTTGTTCTTGGTCAGAATATCAAACCAGTTGGCTCCCCCGCTTCCCTGGTACTTCTTCCCTGCCAGCCAGTTGAAAAAGAAAATGCGCTCCCTGTCGCTGAAGGCTCGGATGGACCAGCTCACCCAGTCGTACTTCTTCACCAGCGAATCCAACAGGGTTTTGGTGAACTCGGGATCCACCGTGCCGGGATTCTCCTGAAGCAGGTGCTCCATGTCCAGCTTGGCTTGTTCGGGAAAGTTTTCTGTACAGTCGTCCACGGCTGCTTTCATCCGCGTCTCAACATCCTCCATCCGAGCTTGCCACTTCTTCACCATGTCCTCGCCGACGGCTCCATCCTGGAGGGCGGCGTGGCCCATGACGGCGATAATGCCCACCACGAAAAGCTTCTTCAGTCGAGCGCAGAAATCCTCGACCGCCCTTCGGTTTCTCTGCTCGGTGGCGACCACCGTCTCCAGCATAGGGTCTCCGGAGGTGTTCTCCCCGGTGACGGCGTTGTAGAGAGCGTCCAAGTTCAAGTCGGCGTCAGTGTTCTCGTAATGACTGATGAACTTCTCCTTCTTCTTCTCCTTGAACTTTGGCTTGGCGTTGACGAAATCCTGGAACTTCTCGTACTGACTGAGCATCTGCGCCTCTCGGTCAAAGTTCTGCTTGTTCAGCGACGTCCTCTGCAGCTCCAGGGCGATTTGATCAATCTCGTCTTGGATCCCTTCGAGTTTTTGATTGACCATTTCGAACTGCTGAGTCAGGTAGCGAGCCTCTTTTCCCTCCGGGTTGCTGAGCAGCTCGGCCGAGGCCACGAACACGGCCTCCAGGACGGGGTGAAGCTGCCCCACCGTGGAAGCCAGCACCTCAGAGGCTTGCCCCATGATCTCCACACCCTTCTCGATCTTGTCCCTGTTTTGTACGAGCCAGTCTGCGACCGTGTTCATCTTTGCATTAAGTACGTCACAGTAACTAACCTAATACGTTTTCCAGAGACAGAGCCTTTGCTGGTGCCTGAAAGGAGAAGAAACATGAAGAAACCCGTGTAAAGTTCATTATAGTTGGATTTTGATCAAATTTCAGAAATAAATACGGTCCTGTTTTTATGTTTACTCTTTTTTTTGTTTTATTTGGCAGAGTCAAAACAATCAGCTGACTGAGTGAATGTTTTTCTTAGACGACGTACTCCCGACAAACAAACCCTACAATAAAGCCAACGGTAAGTCGTGTCAGCACATGTAGGCATCCAGTTTCATGCCGCACCCTCACAGCCTCAGTTAATGACAAGGACTCGTTTTTAAGCCTTGGTGGCATTGACACTTATATAAAAAAAACAAAAAAAACCATGAAGGTTAACAAACGAGGCACTCACGGACATCGGTGCAGAACAAACATCAAACACGGAGTGTGTACTCATGAATTATGGTGAGAATTATTGCACAACATTGCAGAGCTCTGGCCCTTTTGGATGTCATTTTACTGCTCCAACAATAGCCAAGACCCAAAGCAAACACAGATGTTCTCAACATGGGCAAAAAGGAGGGGGGGGGGGGGTTTACTTGAGAAATGATAGTTTGATTTTCAATGTAAAAAGCTCGAGAGAGATGACCTAACTTATTTCATATTCACTGGAGGCCATATCCAGCTCCGAGAAAGGCACACCCTGGTCTGAGAGAAGGAATCCCCCCTCCACTGCACTTGTTCATTAATGCAATCACACTTTTCCCCTCATTACAGCCTTGATATGATAAAATATCAAACTAATTTAAATGTTAAGTTTGTTTTTTTTAAAGGTAAACTCTGAGAAATAAATGATATATAATATGTGCAATAACAGAACATAGCTCAGTAATTAATGCTACAGATGAGATCATTGGTGTCATTTTACTGACTTTTCTATCACTGTGATAATTAGATTTACTTTATTCAGTCACATGCCATCAGTCTTTTCTTTATAGTTACCCAGCTGGTGAGAATAACAAAAGAGTGCATCATTTAAAATTTATATTTAAAATTACATAACAGATTTGAACTCTTTTCAAAGAGGAAAAGGTGAGAAATTTATTACTTTAGTGGAAAAAAGTATAATATTTCTAATTTTTAACACCAAAAGTGGTTTATGTAAGAGGGGGGGGGGGGGTAAAGAAAAAAAGGCGAGTCCCACACTGAACTTGATGAAATCCTGGTCAGTGTGATAAGCTTCAGAGCTTCAACAGAGACCACGTATGTTCGTCTTTCCCCCCAGAAGACTCATCCCAGCCTCTGGCATGACTCCTCAATTTAGGGAGTTTCTCCTTTTTTATAAAAGGAGCTGATATTAAAAGAAAAATGGAAAATATCCTCAAAGATTTTGCCCAGCAGAGAAAACTAAAGCTTAAAGGCTCCAAAGGTTGACTTTTTCCTTTAGACAGAAAATCTAAAATGATGCAAAAACATTAATAACTGTGTGGATGGAGATGCTGACTGAAGGAAAAATGATCATAACTCACCTTTTTTTTAAAAAGTTAAATATCCAATGGGCTGCAGTCCAGTTATCCTGTAGTCCAGCTGTGCCTATGAGCACCAGCTTCTTTGGGATATATATATACTCTCTCTCTCTCTCTCTCTCTCTCTCTCTCTCTCTCTCTCTCTCTCTCTTTCTCAGTGTCTGTCTCTCGTCACTCCCCCTTTGGAACTCCTCCATCCCGTTCCAGCATTCCACCAAAACCTACTCCAGAGGGATGAGGGGCCGGCACTGACACAGATAACATCCTGTAAACACTCCCCCATGCAGGGACACCATGCACCCTGGGAAAACTGGGGAAAAAAAAAGAAAAATGACTGGTTTCTCTCTCTCTCTCTTTCCCTCTGCTCTATGTATGTGTGTTGGAGAGACACAAAGAGAAAGAAGGCAGAGAATAAAAAGGAGAGCAGTCACAGCGGAGCTCAGCCGAGCAGCCCATCAGGACAAAACCCCTCTTGTTGTGGCTCAAACAGGTTGCCATGGCCACTGCGCTGGTCTCTCTAACTTATGTGAGGCTGTTTGTAGAGAATTTATATTCATCCTCTTGAATTTATGTATTATTATTTCCACTTCCAGACAGTTATTATAAGAAGGTGCTCATCGATCTGTCACCTCTGCATTGGAAACGTTGTCTTGCATACACACCGGTCGTTGGTTTCCTGTGTTTATGTAGAAACGCAACCATTAAAGAGACCTTGTTATGCCCAACTTTGATATTTCTTTATGTAGGTTGCAGGAGGAAGTGTTGCTGTGCAAAGCGTGCCAACCACTAGCTTCCTGTCTCTTCTCTCTGTCTTGTTTGCATGTTGACTTTTTCATTTTAACTAAGTTCAAACTGCTAAGACGTTTATAGCAACAGTGTCATCGTCTGGTTCCATGAGGCGTATTTGTGACTTTGCATTGAGGAAGTTGGATTCCTCACTGACTGTAATCCCTAACTTTGACTCTTAATCTTGGTTAATGCTCATAAATCCAAACTCAGATATTCTTGTTTTATATTTCTAAGATGTTGACCTACTTCCCTCTGAGTCTGATCATTTGATGGATGATGACATTTGCCCTGCAGGGGCCGAGCTTTCTGAATCGGTCTGTCACAGCTCGGACTAATAAAAGACAGTCTGTGTTTCTGAGTAAACGCCATGACAACCAGAGCTCTCTCGTGGCCTTTTTTTGCTTAATAATCAACCGTGCCTGGCGTTTAATGGATTTAAACGAGGACAGGAAGAGGAGGAAATGCTGTGTGTGGCAAATCGAAGCCGTTCAGCAGGACAGACTGTGTCCGCCGCCACCGCCTTGTTCCTGTCCCGTCCTACTGTCAGATCTCACACTTGTCTCGCTTGGAACCATCAGAAAGCGTCGGGCAGCTTTCGCAGGGACTCAACGGTATGCGGCGTGATGGGTGGTACAGCAGCAGGGGCCCCGAGCGTCACATCGTCACACAGCTGGAAAGACCTCACATGCGTTGTGAGCTTGTTCTTGTTTCTTTAAATGATCCGCAAACACAAACTCATTCAGTGTCCCGACGTTTGCAGCTTTCAGCTGATCAAACGAGGCGTCCCATTAAACACGCTCTGGCTCCAGCTCCCGTGGAAAGCGGGATTTGTTGGAAAGTTTTTGCCTTTGTTGTTTGTGGTTTCAGGCTCGCCAGGTGGAAACGTGGCTGGAATATTTGCGATAATGATAGCCAGCTGAGGCAGAAAGCTCTGCAGGCATCGAGCTGTTCGGGCTGTCGGCTCTACAAGATCATTTTATTTTATTTTTTATTTTTTTTCATGCATTCACAGCATTCTCTACAGCTGGCACTGCCAGGATAAAAGAAGAACTTTCCTTCTTATTGTTGATTTATATTTGCATGAGCAACACAGGAAAGAAAATAAAGTCATATTTTAAGGTCATTGCTTTGAACTGGCAGAACATTAAATGACAAAATCCAGTCCGAGGAGTCTGTTATGTCTGGAAACTTGAATGATAAATGACTTCCTTGTGCAAAGAGGCTATTGGCCATTATCTGTTTGACCTTGGTCAATGGCTAGTGTTTCCTCTTCGCCACAAGATGTCTCCTCTGCTCACAGGAAAGGACCCAACTCATCCCACGGCACAAGATACTCATCTTTTCTGGAAAGGGAGAGATGTTGGAACCATCAATTATAAATCAAGAGAAATCTCTGATTCATGAGCAGGGGTTTCATCAAACATGCTAATACACAAGTTCAACAGTTAAAGATGTTAAACACTTAAAAAAAGTGTTAATTTTTCGGAAGAACTTTAAGTTAAGCCATGAAAAATGTTCCTTGGAGCGTTACAAAGAGCCAAATTATTGTATTCATGGCAAACAGCTCAACCTAAATCCACTTATTATCTAAAAACATCACAAATCAAAAGGCTGACAGCACTGAAAACAAACATGAGACTTTCTCCCATGTTTTTTCAGCAGTTCAGTGCACCAAAGGATTGCTTCATAACCGAAAGTTGGATGGGATGGGATTTACAGTTATCCTGGATTTGGCAACCTGTCATGGGAAAACAAATGTGGGTGGGTCTGACTGGCCTGAGCGTCCCAGGTGTGCTGGATGCTCATGTGTGGTGTATCACACATGGAGAGAGTTAATCTGACGGTTTTATCTGACTCAGCAGGTTTCCTGGATGTTGTAATTGTTTAGATTGATACTGTAGCATGTTTAAGCTAACATGCTACAGCCTTCTTTGGATACCAGTGACAGTTTGTCCAACTGTTAGCCTTTAGCCTAGCTGTTAGCCTTTAGCTGTTAGCCTTTAGCCTAGCTGTTATCACTGACTGTAACCATTGACTAAAAAGAAATGGACGAATTGTGAAACCAGGTGACTCGTAGGTTTGTGAAGAGCTGAAAAGAAGCTCATTGGGAGGTTCCCACCATCTCCATCTTGGCAACGTTACGAGTCTCGTGACTCCCGGAAAACCCAAAAATGGGCGACGAGGAGGCGCTGAGAGGGGGGGCTGTGAGCGTGGGGA
>JAOXYM010000006.1:1763332-1779951 GCA_028567055.1 Leptatherina wallacei
TGTGTGTGTGTGTGTGTGTGTGTGTGTGTGTGTGTGTGTGTGTGTGTGTGTGTGTGTGCATGTGTGTGTGTGTGTGTTCAGGCTGCGGTTTGGAGGCCAGAAATGAGGTAAGAAGCTGAGAGACAGGAGCGCAGTGAGGGCAGCATGTAGAAGCTCTGGATGGGGCTTTGCTATTGGCTGGATGAGCATGTCTGTTTTCAGAGGAAAGGAGAATTAAACTTCGTACCAGCACAATGGCTGCGTCGGATATTTGACAAAGAATAAAGCAAAAATGAGTTTATTAAAAAAGGGACGAGTATTTCTGGTAGAAACAGAAGAGAAAGCGATCGTTGCTCCAGAAAACAAGTAAAGCGGGTAAAAGGGAGAGCAGATCTCTCCATCATGTATCATCATCACCGTTTCCACTTAACTAAAGTAAAACTGTCTAAAATGTTGTAAAAGGACATAAATCCCGTCTGTGATTGGAGCTCCGGCTCACCGTGTTCACGTGTTTCCGGCTCGCCCGACTCTTTAGATCATTAGTGAATATTCAGGGAGGAAGATGGAAGCGAATGTTTTCATTAGTTTGTTTGGAATTACTCCACCCGCTCCGTCACCCTGGAAGGGAAATCCTCACCAAGGATCTGACTGTTTAACACGTGGAACACTTTTCTCTCATGTTTGACTTCAGATAAAAATTGATCTTTTTTTTTGTTTTATTTTGTTTATTGTTGTCAGAGTCCAGATTTTGACCCTGATACAGTCACAGAAAGAAATATCAGACCGCCTTGTTTTCTCATTTTCTGTTTAACGGTACAACTAAAGCTGCATTCGTCTGGACAAACATGACATAAGAACAAAAATAGCTCATATCCAGACGTTTTCCACGGTTTCTCTTGATAATAACCTGAAGTTTTTACATCAACAGCTGTGATTTACGCATTCAATGTTTACTAGTCACATGATTCACGCAGGAGTTAGTCCTGGACAAGGTGGAGTTTGCATTTTATTTAGTATTTTCTTTTTATCTGGTCTAAGGTCGAATCTCGTTCGTTCTCTTTTCAGTCTTTATTTTTTCAAACGGACGTCGTGCAACTCTGTTCTTGTTATCAGAAAGTTTGATGAACAGATATAAAAACAAGTAAATAAGTCTGTTTGTACACATTCCACGCAGAAATAAGCATGTTTTACTCACTTTAACCATTTTTGTAGCGTTTAAACCGTGTGTTTTTAAGAAAAGTGGTGATTTTAACCTCCTATATTTCTGGTTTTCATTATAATTCTGTGTAACTGGAGCCTGATGGACACAAACCATCCAAAGCAAAGCTCACATCTGAAGAGGTTAAGATACAAAAATAGATGTTTTTTCAGTATTTAAAACACTTTTTGCTGCTTTTATGCATGAAAAGTGCTCTATAAGTAAAATCTGATTTGGTTTAGAAAATGTTTGTGATAGCTTTAAACTCATACAGTCCCCAGTCTAAAGCCTTCCTCCCCCTCCCTTCTTAATCATTTGAAGCCAAATCTATTACTCCTGCATCACACACTGCATCCAATTTAACACAAATGTTACCACAACAGCATCGGTTTGGGATGTACAGGGTTTCATAAGCTCATCGTGGCTACGTGTGAAATGTAGGCAAAGCTTTTTGCATATCTTAACTAAGTTTCAAGCTTCTTCAAAGGTTATTAAAAGTACTTTTTATAATCTTATAGAAAGAAGATTCCTACCACTGTTTACTTTTGGTGCAGCTGGTGCAGAAAGACAACCGGCTATATTCAGCAGAACAATTCCTGCACATTAAAAACTGACCCATGTGGCTCTGGACCGAGTGGTAACAAGTGACGAGCTAGGAATGAGCATGTGTTGTGAGAGTCAACATCACGGAGTAGGAGCAGGGAGGAAGAGTAAGACAATGAAAACCGATACGATCACATTCAGATCCGGCTGCTTTCTGCACGCGCCATCCACATTCCAGCTGATTCTCTGCAGGAGTTACGATGGAGATGGTCTGGAAATGAGCTGACCTTTAGCAAGACAATGTGATTCTGATGACATGTTGTTGTACAGTGCATGAGCCTTTTACTGCACAGCTGCAACGTGTGTAGCTGTTACACATTCTGGTTGATAAAACGCACTTCTTACACCAAAAACTTATAGAATATATTTATTGTTTTAGTAGTTTAAAGGTCCAGTGTGTTGACGTCTAGCAGCACAAACTGCTAAATTCTTTCAGATGCAAACCTAAAATCATGATATGGTGTCTGTCAGAAACACAGACGACACACCCCGGAGTCAGTGTTGGTCTTTTTCCCTTCTGGGCTTCTGTAGTTACAATGCATTGCAACATGGAACCCGTGGCATCATCACATCTAACCTGCACGCTTGAACCTAAACGTATTTATGAATAATGATGCAGTTCAGCCAACAGATCAGCCTAGATGATACTCACTGGAGGACGTACTGTTAAATGTCTCAAAGTCAACTCCGAGTTGTTTTTTGTGAAAAGGGAACTTTCCCCTTTTCCAGCGGATGAATCTGAAGGGTGAAAATCTGCATCAGGATAACGAGTCTCTGCAGAGTGAAGCTCAAACAAGAAGGAATCTGTTTTTCTCACTTTGGGCTCTTGGAAAATAACCTTTTCCTCAATTATCGGACATTTTCCGACCTAAACTCACCAAAGTTGTGGCCACAGTTTTTCTACAAGCTGTCTGAAATACAGGTGAGACGGAGCACTAATCAGAACGTCTTCATGAAAGGTCAGAGGAGCTAACTTGTTCCTACAGGCTCTATTTGTGGATGGTGAATCCCCGGTGACTTTGCCAGCGAATAATCAGAGGCTCATGCAGGGTTTTCAGACTCGCGTCAGACTGATTGTAACCTCTGATTGGATCTGTGCTAATCTTCCAGTATGACATCCCTGCGATGGAATTTCCACCACGATAATTACATGACCCAAGAGATCTTCAATACCCTGATTAAGTAATGCAAGTGATGTAAGGATATTCTGTCTGGTTGCCGTGCAGCACCAGTAAACATTACGCACGTATCGGTGGGGTTGAAGTTGGAATGACCCTGCAGGATCCAGGGGTGTCACTTCATTTAAACATTAGGCCGCAAGCTCCCACGTCGAACGTAGCGCCCATCTTCTAGCTGCTAAACGTGTGTAGGGGTGGAAAAAGGCCAAATTCCCTTCCCTGCAGTTAAAATCTCAGACGGTGGTCTTTAACGCATTCTCCTACTCCAGCTCCCTCCCTCCTGCTCTCCCAATAAAAACCTCTGACCAACAGTTGACCTTTTTGCATGCTCCTCTCTCCACTCCCGTCTTTCCTTCCCTCTCTCCTTCGCTCCATCCATTCCTCCTTCCCTCTGCCACAGCGGCCCACGGCGGGCCAATGGGAACCAGCAGCTGCTGAAGGGGAAGGGTGGGTGTCAGGGTCAGGGGGGGTCACAGTACTGGTAAAGTCATCGCCGGGCCTCCGATGGAGGGGCATCGCATCCCCCTTCAAAGGCTACGCGGTGACGTCCATACACCGCTTGCACCCCATACCTCTCACTCCCTTGCAGCCCCCTTTGGCCCTGGTGTTCCTCGGCTCTCAGGGGTCAAGACAGCCGAGGGTTAATAAAGTGATACCAGGTGTTGGCCAGAGAGAAACGTCCCTCCCTCCCCGTTTTCTCTCTCTTAACTCCCACCAGCAGCAAACTGTGGGCCCCCCATTTCACACCACTGAATTCTGCTGGGACGTGGAGCCTGAGAGCGAGCCGCTGGACGGGTCGGCCGTGCATGTCAAAGTAAAAACAAGCCTCAGGTAGCACGTATAGGACATGCCCCTCGCTCTGTTTGCATGCATGTGCAAGGGCCATTCACCCCCCACATGTGTGTATGTGCATGTGTTTGCACCGAAGCTCTTAAAGAGGGCGGCGGGGGCGGGGGGAGATACCAGCAATCTGAGTGGCAACGAGATTCTGAGGGGCCTCTGGGACAAAAAAAGGTTAACCGACCCGACAAAGTGGCCGATTAAGTCTCAGAGGAGGAACTTTGGGAGCTAAAAAAGATCCCAAATCCGACCAATGTTATTCCCCTGGATCAGTGGACACAAAAAACACACACATGGGGAGGGGGAGGGGGCCCGGTTGGCTTTAAGGCTCTGCAAAGAAGTGGATGTGGAATGGTGGGTTTCTTCTCTTGACCAATAGAAAAAAGGAGGATGAATAGCTGTGAAGATCAAACCTAGTGAAAAGAAGTCATTGTGGCCTCGGACAACGAGCGAAGAGCGGACAGAAGAAAGCTGTCGCGGGATGAGTGCTACTCTGCTGAGACACGGAAATTAATGAGAAAGTGTCCTGGCTTGTGTTTGCAAGTGTGAAAAAGCATGTATGAGAATTTGACCATGTGTGCACAAACATGTGCCAGGAAATTTGCAGCTCTCCCCCCCCCCCCCCCCAGCTTTTTCATCCGAGCTGCTAAACGAAGGGAGTCCTAATTAACGCTAATTAACATCAACGACAACTCGAGGCCATTAGTCCAGCTAATCCCCCGCTTACATTTTCCACTCTCGCTGGAACCCTGCTGGCCAATTCTTACGCAGTCACAGAAAGGACGCTTTGTTAACGGACCCGGCATCAAAGATACGAGACCCCTTGAAATTAGTTGCCTCCATTAAGAGCCGAGAGGCCGGTCCCGATCCGAACACTCTGCTCAAACGACCTCGGGGGGGGGGGAAAGGGGAGGGGCACAGAGGTCAATCCCCACGTTTAGACTGCTCCATCCGATCCATCAATGACTTGTTTGCACTCTTTCATGATCCCTGACTGTGTGAAAAAAAGAAGAAACTACAACAAAGCATGAAAAGGACAGTGAGGGCTCTGATGGTGAAGAAAAGGACTAAACGATCTTTCAGCTTCACAGAAAAATGAGTCAAAGCATCGAACATACAGACGTCTGCAAAATGATTCGGCCCCTTCCATTAAAGAAAAGGCAAAATTCTTAACAGTAATTCAAATAACTGGAGACTGAAAAAAGTAATAATAAATAAAAATTTACAAAATTGTAATCTTGTGAAATAAGACTTTGTTTTTTAATTTGATTTAGTTGAAAAAATAATAAAAAAAACAAACAATACGTGGACCAATGAGAGCACTTGGCTGATGAGCAGTGACGTAGATTAATTTATCATATTTTTTGCTTGTTTTTTTAAAAATATTTCTATTGAACCACAATTCAAGAACAATGTCACTATTTTCATAAAATTTTTATATGTTATTACTTTTGTCAGTTTCAGCTGATTTCAGTGACGGCTGTTTGGGAGGATAGGAATAATCTGTATGCAACAATAAAGCAGCGAGACAAGGACCGCTTGGATCTAATTGGGGGGAAAAACTGCTGGATTTTTAGAAATAAATCAAAAAAAGCCTTTTGTCTGTTGGTGGAAATGTAAAAAATAGGAAGAATAGTTTCTATAAGGGTTTACTATCAGGGTTAAAAACTTTTCTATTTGCAGCCTTTTATGAAAACAAGTGATATTTTCTGAGAGTTTCTTTCTTTCTTTATTTGTTATTTCACTTTTGTTTTTAATTCTTCTAAATGCTTTCTGCACCCAACTTTAATGTCTCTAATGTTTTTATGTAAACCACCTTGAATTGTCCTGTACATGTAACGTTCTGTATAAATAAACTTGCCTTGCATTCGAACACTTATGGGTTAAAACCATAAATCCCAATAAAAAACCAGATTCCTCTGTGATGGACTTTCTTTTCCAGGTCTTTGCTTTCAAATGAAACCTGAAAGAAGGCTACCAGTTCCACCAGTTCTGCCGGGAAGTGGCATCAATTTGGGCTGAGACACTTTTGAGGACGATTTTCTAACAGAGTGAAGAAAAGCTGATTCTCTAAGTGCTAAAACAAGAGAGAGAGAAGTTATCCATGATGATGTAGCCCACACGAAACACTACGAGACCTCTGATGAGCATCTTAGTTTCATGATAGCAGACCGACCTGGTTAAAGCCCAGCTGGCTTTTCTTTAAGTTCTTATAAATTCTTCCTATAAACGTCCTTTACGGTCATTTAATGAAGCAAAAACTCTCTGGCAGGTGACCACTGAGTGAAATGAAGCTTCTCACAAACTCACAGAATAGATACAAAGCTGCATGTTATGGAGAAAATAACTTTTTTTATGAAGATAGATTTATTTATACAATGAATGAAAAAATAGGGGAAATGAATCAGCCAGTCAAGATGATTTGAGAGACTTCCTGACCTAAACGAAAGGAGGAGGAAGTTTGTCCCTTGTTGCAACCCATCCCATAATCCCACCATTAAACAACAACAACATCCAGGTTAGCTGGCTGTGAACTAAGACGCGACATAATCAGACTGGTTTCTGGGACAATATTTAACTGATGCACGGCTGAACATTTCCAGACCGACTCCTTCCACCGTAACTCGGTGGTATTTTGCATCGGCGTGTTTCGTGTCAGCGAAGGTGTTCTGATCATCGTTGTTTTCCTCTTCAGTGATGGGCTGGAGGGGTGTAAACCATGAGGGAGCAACGTCCTGGCTGCCAACACCAGCACTGCTGCTCGTTGCTTTGCTTTTTAGTTGGGAGTCACTGGGAGTCAGTGGGAGTCAGTGGGAGTCAGTGGGAGTCAGTGGGAGTCAGTGGGAGTCACTGGGAGTCAGTGGAGTCAGTGGGAGTCAGTGGGAGTCAGTGGGAGTCACTGGGAGTCAGTGGGAGTCAGTGGAGTCAGTGGAGTCAGTGGGAGTCACTGGGAGTCAGTGGAGTCAGTGGAGTCAGTGGGAGTCAGTGGGAGTCAGTGGGAGTCAGTGAAGTCAGTGGGAGTCAGTGGGAGTCCTGTTTTCGTTTCTGGTTCCTTATGAGCAGAGGTGTCAAGTAACAAAGTACAAATACTTTGTTACTTTACTTAAGTAGAAATTTGGGGTATTTATACTTTACTGAAGTCAAACGACTTTTTACTTCTTACATTTTTATGCAGTTTTTCTAAAACGGCCTCATTACTCCTCGTTTTCATTCCGGCTTGTTATTATTAAAGCAAAAACACAACAAAAAAAAGATGAATGGTGTCATCAGGATAGAGTGATTGTGATTGTGGTTGGATGAGCTGTATACCAGTCTGACACCCTGTTGGTTAAGCCCGGACTGGCCCACCTGAGGAGCGGGTTCATTCACAGCGGCCTGACTAGCTGCTTGTTGTGTTTGTGCTACGAACAGAACAGGAGCGAAGCACATGTAGGTGGAACAGCTGGAGGCAGAGGGACGTGGTGGCCAACGCATCACCGTATTACACACGTTACACCACAGTCCAGCAGGGACGTAGCAGACACATGTAGCCTGGTACAAAGATGAGCAGGTAGCCTCTAACATCCCCCATAGTTCAATATTAATATTCTAATATTAATGTCAGGACAAAAGCTTAACGTGTTGAGTAAAGGCTTCAGTTGATATTTTTAAACCCTGGTGTCTGTACTTCTACTTAAGTAATGAATGTGAATACTTTTGACACCTCTGCTTATAAGTTAGGTTTTGGGCTTTAGGTTAAGGGAGCAGCCCAGATCCAACGATCCTACGATCCAACGATCCTACGACCCTACGACCCTACGATCCAACGACCCTACGACCCTACGATTCAACGATCCAACGATTCAACGATCCTACGATCCTACGATCCTACGATTCAACGATCCTATGATCCTACGACCCAACGACCCTACGATCCAACGATCCTACGATCCAACGATCCTACGATCCAACGATCCAACGACCCAACGACCCTACGACCCAACGACCCTACGACCCAACGACCCTACGATCCAACGATCCTACGAACCTACGACCCAACGACCCAACGACCCTACGATCCAACGATCCTACGATCCAACGATCCTACGATCCAACGACCCAACGACCCAACGACCCTACGATCCAACGATCCAACGATCCTACGACCCTACGACCCAACGACCCAACGACCCTACGACCCAACGACCCAACGACCCAACGACCCTACGATCCAACGACCCAACGACCCTACGATCCAACGATCCAACGATCCTACGACCCTACGACCCAACGACCCTACGACCCAACGACCCTACGACCCTACGACCCAACGACCCTACGACCCAACGATCCTACGATCCTACGATCCAACGATCCTACGATCCAACGATCCAACGATCCAACGATCCTACGATCCTACGATCCTACGATCCAACGATCCTACGATCCAACGATCCAACGATCCTACGATCCAACGACCCAACGACCCTACGACCCTACGACCCTACGACCCTACGACCCTACGACCCTACGATCCAACGACCCTACGACCCTACGATTCAACGATCCAACGATCCAACGATCCAACGATCCAAAGATCCTACGATCCTACGATTCAACGATCCTACGATCCTACGACCCAACGACCCTACGATCCAACGATCCTACGATCCAACGATCCTACGATCCAACGATCCAACGACCCAACGACCCTACGACCCAACGACCCAACGACCCTACGATCCAACCATCCTACGAACCTACGACCCAACGACCCAACGACCCAACGACCCTACGATCCTACGATCCAACGATCCTACGATCCAACGATCCAACGACCCAACGACCCAACGACCCAACGACCCTACGATCCAACGATCCAACGACCCTACGACCCAACGACCCTACGACCCAACGACCCTACGACCCTACGACCCAACGACCCTACGACCCAACGACCCAACGATCCAACGATCCTACGATCCTAGGATCCTACGATCCAACGATCCTACGATCCAACGATCCAACGATCCTACGATCCTACGACCCTACGATCCAACGATCCTACGATCCAACGATCCTACGATCCTACGATCCAACGATCCAACGACCCTACGACCCAACGACCCAACGATCCAACGATCCTACGACCCTACGACCCTACGATCCAACGACCCAACGATCCAACGATCCAACGATCCTACGACCCTACGACCCAACGATCCTACGATCCAACGATCCAACGACCCTACGACCCTACGACCCAACGACCCAACGACCCAACGATCCAACGATCCTACGATCCAACGACCCTACGACCCTACGATCCAACGACCCTACGACCCTACGACCCAACGACCCAACGATCCTACGATCCAACGACCCTACGACCCAACGACCCAACGACCCAACGATCCTACGATCCTACGATCCTACGATCCAACGACCTTACGACCCTACGATCCTACGACCCTACGATCCAACGATCCTACGACCCTACGATCCTACGATCCAACGATCCTACGATCCTACGACCCTACGACCCTACGACCCAACAATCCTACGATCCTACGATCCAACGATCCAACGACCCTACGACCCTACGACCCAACGACCCAACGATCCAACGATCGTACGATCCAACGACCCTACGACCCTACGATCCAACGACCCAACGACCCTACGATCCTACGACCCTACGATCCTACGTCCCTACGACCCTACGACCCTACGATCCTACGATCCTACGATCCTACGACCCTACGATCCTACGACCCTACGATCCTACGACCCTACGATCCTACGACCCTACGATCCTATGATCCTACGACCCTACGATCCAACGATCCTATGGCCGTTACGTTGCTGGTTCACGGTCCCATCTCTTATTCCTCCTGGCCGCGGCTTCCTTCTTCCTCATTGGTTCACATTAAAAAGACGCTGCTGCTTGCTGGTGGTCTCTTAGGGTTCCTCTAGTTTGAGCTTTGTTTCATTTCATTTCAAATAAACTCATAATGATGTAGGAGTATGTTGTGGGATAAAATCCTCACTAAGCTGGGTGTTGGACATACATTTGTTAAAAGCACAACAGGTGAACCCACAATCAATCGGACGCATAGTGACAGGACCTCAACTGTCACATTTGCATGGATGCACAAAGCTGCACGTCAGCCTCAAATCAGGCTCCGCTCATAGAAGAGATGGGCGGAGGCGAGAGGCTAATTCCACCCTTCTAACTGAGAAGGACGTTTACTTTATTTCTGTGGTATTTAGACAAATTTATGTTCCAGACTCCTTTTAAGGCTGAACTCTAGTGTTATATATAAAAAAGTAGACCCTCTTTAAATGCTCAGGAAATAAGTCAACCATGACCCTTAGAAAACTAAGTCCGCCGATTCAACGTCATGTTTGAGCCACTATCAGATTTAATAAGTTCACTTTCTGTGTGAAGTTAATCTTTCTCATCATCATGGAGGAATTTTGCTCGGCTCTTCCTTCCAACACAACGTTGCTCCAGTTCATTGACCTATGCAGGATTCATTTATGCACATCTCTCTGAAGGTCCCACCACAGCATTTCAATCAGGTTGAGGTCTGGACTTCAGTGCATGTGTTTGGGATCATTGTCCTGCAGCATGAATCAGCTCCAGCCAACCTTTAGCTGTCAGACTTTGGGATTCAGAGGAGTTCATGATCCACCCAAAGACCGTGAGGCGTCCAGGTCGTGTAGCTGCAGAACAAGCCCAGTTATCACCCCCCTCTACTAGCTGGAATGAGCTGTTTGTGTTATTATGACGTGTTTAGTTTTCACCAGACGTTTAAATGCACATTATGGCCGCGTTGGTCTGGTCTGTCCAGAGGACACAGATCCAGAAGTCTTATGATTTGTTCAGACGCAGCTTTGCCAACCTAATCCTTGCTGGCCACGTCCTCCTGCAACCCTTCCAAACGAGCTTGTCCAGTCTTTTTTAGCTCTGCTGTCATGAACTTTAACATTTAACATGCTAACCGAGGCCTGGAGAGTCTGAGATGTAGCTCTTAGGGTTTATCTGAGCGTTGCACGGTCTGACCTCGGACTGAACTTTCTGGGATGTGTAGTTGTGGGAAGACTGGCAGCTGCGTCTTCTCTCACTTCTTTCTCTAAGATCGTTGCTGATGTCTTTCCTCCTTGGCGTTGAACAAACACCTGAAAGCTGCAAACCAAACCTCTGCTTTTATAGAGGAGCTCACACTGATGCTGATTAGATGCATTTAATTAGCAGCAACAGGCTGCTTACCTTTTATTGTCTATGGAAGCAGTAATAATGGATGCAGCTTTTTCCAATTTGCTGCACTGAGTCTGAGCTTGTTTTCATCTGGTTGGGGCCAGATTATTTATTTCATCGTGTTCTGACTGTTTTTATTATTTTATTTTATTCTATTTAGTTAGATTTTATCTGCTTTTTCTGATTGTAAGTGACGAGGCAGTTTGAGCTCGTTGTCACGGTAACAACCAACGCGTTCGTTGGGATTTTAATGACGTAGGATTTTGGTTTATTATGAAAAGATTTATGGTGCTGCAGGGAGAAATGTGCAAAAAGTAAGTCAAAGCCGATGCACTCAGATAAGACGCGAGCTAAAAACATGAATAATGACATATTCGTCTTTTATCTGAAGTGTTTGAAACCCGACTTCTTCTCACACAATCAAAGCTTCACACCAGATAAACGTGCTCCGAGCAGACATAGATCACTCTGTTTTTCACTTTCATAGAAGCGCTCTCATTATCCCCCCCCCCCCTCCTTCATGTTTCCTACGAGCCCGACCACTGCTGAGTTTTTTCTTTTTTTTCTTTCAACCTTTGCTTTTCTTTTTTTTACGCCCTGGAAAATAAATACAATAAATTCCAGCACATAGCCCGAGCCGGGGTGTTGTGTTATGCTTCGGCACCGCGGGTGAGCACAATAGAAACACAGCTGTGGTGATCAGTCCGGGCTCCCCGGGAGCCACCGGAGGCCCGGAGCACATGTTCGTTAATGATCAGTTACAAAGGCCACAATGGGAGCCGCTGCTTGCTGAGGCCTGTACTTCTCTTCATATCAATCCATTTGAATGACTGCGCCTTCTGTTAAATGTTTAAACCCGAGATGTGTCTCTGTGGATTGATTGCAGTCGACTCGACAGTACGAGTGAACTTTTAAAGCTTCTTTTTAGTTATAAACGCAGTGGAGACTTCCTAAAAAAGGGAGATTTTTCTAAAGTGTCTTTTTTTATATCAAATATATCGTTAAAAAAATGGTGAAACAGATGTTTAATACACATGTTTTACATATTCTGCTAATCGAAAGAGGTTTAATCTTTAATAATCAGCCTTGTTTTTAGTCACAAAAGACACAATACAGTTTTGTCTGAGCGGTCAAGAGGCTTTATGGTAATGAGGATGATTAATTCCTCGGAAGCAACATTGGAAAGAGAGGATGGCGGGATAAAACGATGAGCAATCGTTCTGTTTTATTCTGCAGGAAAGCTTTTGGAGTTTTTCTGGGGCTCAAAATGGAAGGAAAACTATTTAAATAGAAACTTTTAGGTCAGGCAGTTTAGGGGTTACCTTATGAGGAGTTAGTCTCCAACAACGCTGTTAACATCAAGAGAAAGTTCCAAATGCTCGACGCACTGAAGCTGCAAAAAGATGTTTTAAAAAAAGGATTTCCCAAACAAGCTCGGCACATAAACACGTATGTGTGCACGCCCAGGCCAAAACATGCACACATGCATGTTATGCACACATGGACACACAAGCACCTATCCCTCTAGGGCGATCCACGAACCTCCCCCAGCCCTGAAACCCGATCTGTCGGCATGCAGCGCGGAATTCTCCAATCGCCCTGACTTTTGACCTCTGCCCTTTTTGGCAGTGCACAGAAGAGAAGATGAAGTGCCCGAGCCTCTCTCTTCCCCAACACAAAAAATCCCCTGTTCTAGCAGCCCTCCCACACATGGACGGGCACATACAGACACACTGAGACCGCAGACGCACACACACCGATTCCCATTTAGGGACTCCTCATGCCAAACTCTCTCTCTCTGCTTCCCGTGAAGCACATGATCGAAATGATCCTCGATGTGTAGGAAGCAGATATGAGCCTTTACATGTGACACAAACAGGAGCTCTGCGTCATTTACAAACAAACAAACACCACCGACTGCAGCTTTAAAGGCTTTTGTTTGAGCGAAGGGCGACAACACAAGAGGCAGCTTTTGTCATTGACGTGGCAACCATCGTCACAGCTACCTTCACTGTCGTCACGACCAGAGAAGAGAGCAAAGAGTCAGACAGTGAAAGAGTGTTGTGGACATATGTTTCTGTCATTTACCCCCTCGCCCTGTTTCTGTGCGCCGTCAGTGTGAGTTTTGTGTTTTTGTAAATAACATTTCTGCGGGTTTTCAGTCTCACCTGATGGCCACGATGCACATCCTCATGTCTGCTTTATACAGACGTGTGCAGGTTAGTGACAAACATCAGTCCATAAGACACATGCAGTACACACGGTAGGGTCACTTTCCTGCTTTTCATTTGCCCAACTTTAAGAGTTCCCAGAGATTTCTGCTTCCGCCTCTATCAACCTCTTCCTCGCTTGGTGAGATCTGTGCAACACAAACCATTTCTGCAGGAGCAAGGAAGCAGCAACATGTAGCATGACAAAATGATGGGAAGGAGGCCAACTAAAAGACCCAAAACAAAACACAATTTCAAACTCTAAGCAGTCATATGGGTATGTAATAACAGGTCCAGTCCCAGAGAGCTGCTATCCTGCAACGTGCACATGCATCCCTTCTCCAACACACCTGAATCAAATGACCAGGCCGCTGCAGAGCTGAATGACATGCGGATGAAGGAATTCAGCCATTCGGTGTGTTGGAGAAGGGATGCATCTATAAGTTGCAGGATATGAGCGCTTGCTAACTGGACTTGGGCTCCCCTGCTTTAGAGCTTCTGCTAACTTCTCCTTTTCAGAGACTCTGCTGATAACAGAGACGTCTGTCTCATCACCGTGGGACTGAAACTCTGTGAACTAGCAGCCAAAGTGTAGCAAACCTTAAAGGAAGCCTTTCCTTTGCTGTTTATTTCATGAACTTTGGTCGATAGAGGCGTCAATTAGGAAAATCAACCTTTTTTTTTATCAGTGACATTTAGTTTTCCCACGAGGTTTGTGGTAAAATGGCATATTTTGGCACATTTACATGCTTCTTACATGTGTCTTTCATCTGTAAAACATTCACTTTTCCAGCTTCTACTTCTGCAGAGTTCCTCATCAGATATTCATTTACTAATTCCTGGACAAACTGCGCTACTAACTTGTGATTCAATCGTTACTTTTACTCTAAATATTGTGTTTTTATTCAGGAAGACATTCAAAATGTAAATTTTCTACGGCGTTCCAGGTGACTTTACTCTGACACAGTAACATCTTCTGTACTAATCTCACACGTCTCAGCTCTCTGTAGAGACCATGATCACACATACAGCCCCTATAAATGTAAAGATATAATTTATTTATTTTGCGTGAGTAGAAAAATGGTCCTTGTGATGAAGAGTTTAAACGGAAGTGAATATATTTAACATTTCTTTTCATATTTTAACTTTCTTTTAAACTCGATCATGTTTTTAATCTGTTGTCCTTTAATTCAGATTTTTAGATTCTTTTATTCTGTGTTTATCTAATTTCTTTCTTTTAAAAATTTGTTTTTAATGCAACGTAAAGCACTTTGAATGATCTCCTACATGAATCTTGCCTAAATTAGCAATATTAGAAGTAGCTTTCCCAGATTAAGGTAAAGATGATGTAGAAAATCAACCGGTAAAAGTAAAAATCATCTCTTTAAATTTCTACAAACCACGCAAATGCAAGATCTGAGTCTGTGTGAACCTTTCATGGAAAAAGTACAGACCATTAAAATATCAGCAGGATAAAAAAAATCTGTGTTTCACCATCTTTTCTGAGTGAAGCTTCAGCCAAGCAGATCAACACGAGGAGACGAGCGGCCCGATAAACCCTGTTGTTGACTCGTAGCTGCCAAATAAACACAGATTGGTCTGAACTCTTTGAAAATGGATTATTACGCAACTTTCATGTTGCAAATCTTGAGAGAATTTTGCAGCCTTGCAAGATAACGAAGCACCGGCCAAAGAGTTTGATGCAGGCGGCACATGCTCCAACAAGACGCGCAACAAGTGCACGCATCAACCAGTCATAAGAGCACATTAGGAGACTTTGACCCTTTTTTCTGTGGTTTTACTTGGACACAGCAGTTAAAGTTTCTTGTGAGAGTTGATTTTTGTTTTGCTCTTTCTCACTGCTAGCTTTAATGCTTCAAAGCTACATGTTAGGGTTAAGAACAGATCAGTTAAAACTGATTATGGGCTCTTTTATTCCACCCACTGGGGTCAACCACACACAAACAAACAAGGCACGCAACAGCCATGTATGCACACACCATATGGTCGATTTAGCATCACCAGGTAAGCTAACGTGTATGTTTTTAGACTGTAAACTGGAATATTTGGAGAAAACCAACGCATGCTAGCTCCACACAGAAAAGGCAAATCCTAGATTTGAACAAGAGACCTTGATACTTCCACCAACATGCAGTCCTGGATACACATCACGAATAATAATTATTCTTGTTTGCAGACATGGAAATGCTACAAACTCTGTTTAAATTATCTTTGGTTTAGTTGGAGAAAATCCAAAGAAAAGACATTAAAATAAGGACCAATCAATATCTAAGCTACATTGTGCTTTTTAATAAATCAATTCAGATGATATTTAAAATAACAAATATGAAATTTCACTTATTAAAGCAGCACTACTGAACGGCGCCCCCTATTGAAGCCCCCTATTTCTGCAGCTGTCTTGCATCCTGTCTCTTCTCTGAGCTCTCTCCAGCCAGTAAAAGTCAGTCTGTTGACTCTTGTCTTGTCTCTTGCTCTTTCTCCTTCTCTCTTTCTTTCCTCTCTACCTCCAATAATGTCCTCTTGGGTTTCTTTGCTGAATCATCTACTGTGTTGATATCCAGTTACTAGGGAGTGATGCTGTAAAGCAAAGAGCATCTGTCATGTGATGCCACAGGCTGGAGAAAACAGTTGTAAAGAGCAGTTTTTCAGCACCGGGATGTTGCAGGTCAATGACGACAAAGTTTTAAGGACATAAAATGTAAGTAGTACTGTGAACGAGTAAAGGGAAGGAAGCTAACTTGTCCAAAATGTCCTTCAGTTGGGTCTAAACAAACACAAAACCATAATAAATGTTTCCACTTTCTATTAGTTGAGGCTAAAGACAAGAGCGAGGAGATATTAGCAGACACTTCAGGAGAGCCTTGACATCAATGACTGTGACCAGGTGACCTGTAGGTTTCTGAGGAGCTGAGAAGAAGCTCATTGGGAGGTTCCCACCGTCGCCATCTTGGCAACGTTATGAGTCTTGTGACTCCGGGAAAACCCCAAAAAGGGGGACAAGGAGGTGCTGAGAGGGGGGGCTGAACTTTGAGCCGCCTGAAGCTACGACCTAACAAAGCTAACCCGGAGCTAACGGGAGCTAACCAGCCAACAGAGTTAGGCCGGCTAAAGCTAAGCCGCTGTTAGCCGGCTATAAACCACAGTTGTGCTACTCTGTGCCTCGTTTTTCAGGCACCTGTCAATCAAATGGACACACCCCTAATTATAAAGATTTTAAGATTAAATAACATTTAAAACGGATGAGTTATAAATTAATTCTGCAGGGAACTGCAGCCTCTAGTGGAGGAGGGGGGAACTGCAGCCTCTAGTGGAGGAGGGGGGAACTGTAGACTCTAGTGGAGGAGGGG
>JAOXYM010000006.1:1989624-2001500 GCA_028567055.1 Leptatherina wallacei
AGACTAGATTCGATGCAGTCTGTTGGTTTCCTTAGCTAGGCTATTTGTTATGAATTGGCTTGTATGAATCAATGAATACTACTTCTCCTGTTGATTGTCAGGTGTCTCAGTAAACAAAAGCGACCATAACTACAAGATGTGAATAATTCAAGCCAAAAGTGAAACTCAATCCCTGGTGATGTTGGAAATAAAGGCTAAATAACCGTCGTTAACGTGAGAGCCTGCGCGCGACGCCAGTGAACCCATAGGCCACCAATGCCCCTCGTATTACGCCAACGGAGGGTCTTGCCCATTAAAAACTAAACCCAATAGATCAAGTTAGTAAAAAAAAAAAACTCTACGTTAACTTAATGTAACTGATTTTATTCCGACTTGGGTGTCAGGGGGGGGATACACGTGAGTGTAAACAGTTACTTCTGGTAATTTCCCGCTAAGCTGGTGCTTTAAATACACGTTACATCACACCGTGCACCTTAAATACAAAAGCGGGGCTTGTATGTTCTGGATCCTGACTACCGGGGCTCTTAAGACATATGATTAAAACCTTAGGCTAGTCTCGAAGGTAATTAACAGAAAATAGGGGGGGTATATAAATAAATATACGCGTGTAATTAACGTTTTAAGCTAGTGTTGAGTAGCCAGTTGTGTCTAACCTGTATGCAAACAGATGCAGCTTCAGAGCTAAGACTCGTACCTCTACGTTTAGCTTCTGAGCCAAGCCATGACGACTTTACTCTGTGAAATATCGACGAACAATACACTTGCTTACATAAAATGCGTTTCTAGGCGTTCAAACGCATGAGCTGGTGCACCGTTTACACACACACACACACACACACACACACACATCCCCCCCACCTCCATGTCACTCCTCTCCTTAACTTTATTTGCACGTATCAAAACACACCGTCCTTCTATTATAACCTGCCATGCGTGCGCGTGAAAGCTCATCTTAAAGAAACATGTTTTGGGGTGCCCCCCACACACACACACACACACGTACACATAATTAGGACATCGAACCTTAACGTGAGGCTAGCAAGTGGCTACTTCATGCCTGGCTAATCAGAAGCTAACGTTAGCTAACGCTAGTAGCTGGAGTATCCTTTTACTGCTTACCTTTAGCGGCCTCGCAGATGTTGTTCCCATCGTCCCATTTAGTTTTCCTGCGAATACCAACTTGTAAATTGCAAATAAACTTCCAAAATCTATTATTTCTAACTTTTTTAACATATTCACGGGTGAGACTAAGCGTAAAATCCCAAACCGGACCACCAGCGACAAAGTAAATTCTCCACCACTTACAACAACAACGTCAAGCGAGGGGTTTAGGCCCGCCCCCCCCCCTTGTCACGCTCAAGCCGAGCCAATCAGAATGGGGCTTTTCCGTGATTGATGCGAGCACTGACCAATGGACGTGTTCGAGGGCTTTGAATGACGTTACCGAGCACGGTGAACATCAAATGAAATCAACAGAAAGTAAAACCGTCGCTTCCCAATTGGCTGCGGGAAAAAAGGGGGGGGCCAGTGGTTGTGTCCCAGTAGCCTATGACGGTGACATGGAAACCAGAGTGACAGGTGCTTTCGGGTTGATAAAATAACTCGGGCGTCACCATTTGACTCGGTGAGATCATCCTGGATGATGTAAACCCTACGTCATTAGCAATGCTAAATAAAAACACAACAGCAGACATATTAACCTTTTAAAAACTTTAATGTTCACCATGTTATACATATAAAAAAAAAACACTCAGAGTAAATGCAAATTACAATGAGTAAACAAACATTTAAGGGAATAAGAGAAAGCATAAAAATGTGCCCTACAAGTTGGCTTCATGTTACAGATCACCGTCGGCCCGCCTTTAAGCCAAATTATCTTCTATATTTCCTTCTCTCTACGTTTGCAGATGCAAAAACTATTACTCAAAAATATTGTACAAAAATTCAAGATTATGTGAGAAACTGTTGTGATGTGACAGACGTGGCCACCTCCGCTTCAACGCCGCCTCCTGTCTGGACTTCTGCTGCGCCTCCGGCCTCCGGCCCTGCAACACATTACACAACACAATAGTTGGTTTAAAAATATAACTATTTGTTCATTTTAGCATTTTTATTTTCTTTACTGCCCACACTAAAAACATCAGGGCTTGGGAGACTTAAAAATAAATATGTAATCACTCATGTTTCTATTATTCAGTCTTAATGTGTATTTTGAAATTAAATCTATATTAAAACAAAGATTTGACGCATATAAGAAAATATGGGAACATTATGTGCACCAAGGAAAAAGCAAATTGGACCGAGCTCAGCAGTACTGTGGTGTCTGCTATAAAAACATCCAGATAAATACGTCAGCCTCACCTTCTCTTGCTCTTGGGAGGCCCTCTGACAAATGCCCAGTCTACGCTGATAGGCTGGCCCATCATGTCCTGACCATTGAGCCCCTCCATGGCTGCCTGGGCCTCTTTGTACGTCTCATACTCCACCAGAGCGTAACCCTGAGGACAGATTATTGCAAATTTAACCGTTTTCATTCAACTTGTGTACATCAACTAAAATCCTTGTAAAGAAATGATCAATGATACAAATGACACACTCATGGTAACATAAATGAATATGGCCACAGTATTTAAACAATGCTGCCACCTTGTGGTTGAGAAAAGACATAGGTCTACTGTACGTGTTGGGCCTAATCTGCCATTATTTCCTAAGACTTCAGCAGCCGTACCTTCATTTTATTAAAAAAAAAGGCTGTTTGTTAAAAAAAAAACAATTAGTAGAGGTGGACATGACCTCTGGTGAAACCAACATGGTTATCCTCCTCACCTTCAGGTAGCCTGTTCGACGATCGAGGTTGAGATGCAGGTTCTTGATTTCTCCGAACTCTGAAAACTTGTCGTGGATGTCTTCTTCTGTGGCCTCCTCGTGCACGCCCGTCACAAACAGGATCCAGCCCTCGACAGCTGCAGCAGAGACGAGACATCACGGATCAAACATCGACACACTTGAGCTCACATATGCCCACATGGTGTCCAAGTCATAAACACGGGAGGACTGACAGTTAAAATATGGATGATTCAACATCGGTTAGCCAATAAATAAACCTCTTATCATCTTTTGAGCCAGACAAACAACACAGTGTGTTCATCTTAAATAATATACGGAGTTGATTTTTTTAAGTGTTTTGCAAAAAGCAGCTCAGTTTCATGCAAGTGAACCAGGATATAAAATAACTTTCACTTATTTTTCACTTATTATTCGGATAAGCGGAAGAGGACGGTACGGTACGGTTATTTTTCTGCTTCAATTTCACACTTTTCTTGCCTGTGACCAATCATAATGTCCAGTTAAAATGTTAACAGGATGACGCCTCCAAAGCTTTGTGTCAATACTGGCCGTCTGCACGTGGTCTCTTCTACACAAATAACAGAGGATCTGAAAATTAACCTCTTGATTCACCGCGTCTACTACAGTGGAGGTTAATTTTTTTAACGGAGACTGTCGGCGTGATTTCAGGAAGAGATGCAGAAAGCAGGTTGTGTTTCTGAAGCAGAAACAGACCCAGAACGGACAGTTCAGCTTTAAAGTTCTACAAGATGGTTTTCTGGACCAGACTGAGGGATTTTATCACCCAAGTTCTCCAGATGATGCAGGAGAAGGCGACTCAAACCGGCCACTGGTCGAGGAATAGAGGAACTAAGTGACGCAGACCTGTGATGCATTCAATGCAGCTCGGAAATCACAACTCAGTCTCCATCACACAATGACGACTACAATACCGAGAAATAAACAAACCAGGATTAATTACGTGTTTAGAGTCTATGTGGGCTTCCTATCAGCGTACATATTGTATTATAATAATAATATATCATTGTTAGAATATAAATATCCTGTTTTAAAATATCTTAAAATAAAAAAAATAAAACAAAACGATTAAAAAAGAAAGATTTGAAAAATTCTGGGATTAAAATGTGATTAGTTGAGAGTTAATACAGGAAACTCAAGCTATAAACACATACGTTGTAATTAGCAAGTCTGACTCGGTGATGAACACGACAAAAAAAATGACGCAGCTCTATTTTTATTATAGAAATATGACAACATATTTTATAAATATTTCCCTAGAAGAGATTAAAGAAACTAAATAAGCAGCTAAATAAGATTAAAAATAAACAAAAGCATCATTGTACATGTCTAGAAGTAAAATATTACAGCAGTTATTAATTAATTCATGCATCAGAAGTGTAAGCTTCCCAATCCCCACAAGGTAGAGAACTATAAACTGATAATCTAGTCGTTTACTTGGTGAAAAAGGTGAGTATGTGGAAATATGACTAGTCTGATGTGGAAGGAGAAGACAGACGAGACAATGTCTAAAGGATTTTCTGTTTCCTTTCATCTGTGCCTCCTCTCTCCTCCATCCTCCAGCCCGTGACCCAGAAACCGATCTTGACGAATGTCTCGATTTCTCAAAAAGTGCCTGGAGGCCGGAGGCTGCAGGTGGAGGATGGAGGCTGCAGGTGGAGGATGGAGGACGGAGGCTGCAGGTGGAGGATGGAGGACGGAGGCTGCAGGTGGAGGACGGAGGCTGCAGGTGGAGGATGGAGGCTGCAGGTGGAGGATGGAGGACGGAGGCTGCAGGTGGAGGATGGAGGACGGAGGCTGCAGGTGGAGGACGGAGGCTGCAGGTGGAGGATGGAGGACGGAGGCTGCAGGTGGAGCCGTGCCTGAGGAGGCATCATTCTTCTCGGACTCTGTCACGTTTAAAAGGTGCCATGTATGGGGTAAGATCACCGTCATAAAGACACGCGCATATTCATCTTAATGTCGAGCATAAATAGATAAAAAGTTAATTCTAATATTCTACAGACTGCCTCCATTTAAAGTTTGTTCAACCTCAGAGACCAAAACACTGACACGGAGCAACACCAGGTAACATGAAACAGTTCATGGATCTGTATGAAGTTGATTTAAAACCCCACTCTGATCTTCCTACGACGGTGGTGTCAGGAAAGCAACATGAAGTGCATTAATATGTTCTACCAGTGACCCAGACCAGTGTGCTGTCCTGCAACCCTGAAGCAGGTGTCGAGAAGCAGAAAACGTATAAAACACAGAGGGCAGCGGGTCTTGTTTTAGATCAGACGGGTTAATTAGTTCATTTCTAACACCACGAAACAAACGTGCTTGTTTACACGTCTGGATGTTTACTTTTACTTCTTAGTTTAAATCAACGATGAAGATCAGGGTATTATTTAAATAGGATCAAACGAATACTTGTGGTTTTGATTCGTCGTCGATCACGTTGTATTTCCGCTATGTTTTATTGAGCAGGACACATTGTTCCACACAGTTAATAAAATCTAAACCTTTCCTATTGTAACAGCATTTAACTCCAAGACTGACTTCACTGTTTGGTAAATGAGGTGCATTATCATCACTATCCTTGTTGTCTACCATCAATTAAAAATTTAAGCCTTTAAGTGCACCTTATATTCTTATCTTGTGAAAATAAAAACAGATAATCAAACAAACCAGAGCAGGAATATGGTGATATTTTTGGCTTTTTGGGGTGTGATGATCTTGTGGTTCGAGGTGGACTTAAAGCTGGAAGACCGAGGTTCAAGTCCCATTTACAGAGTAAAATACTTCCAAACAGTTTCTTAAATGATTTGTTGTCGAGATTTTCCTCAAAGGCAGTTTCTTATTTCTAGGATTCTCCATTTTAACAGCGATGTAGCAGATATAACGTTATCTTATTCTACTGAGACATTACCAGTGAAAGCTGATACTACAGCACCCTCTGCTGGATCAACATGTGAACTACTGACACTCTGATCCATCTACAGCAGGGGTGTCCAAGTCCAGTCCTCCAAAGCTACTATCCTGCAACTTTAACATGTACTTCTTCTCCAACACACTGGGATTTAGTGTTTAATGTTTGATCTTACACAGATCATAGCTGCTTCAGGTGAAAATCCATAATTTCCAGTAACTGGCTTATTCTTGTTAGACAGCCAGCAAAGTCTACATTCACACTGCAGGTCCTTATGTTCAAATTAGCATTTTTTAAATACCAAAATCCAAGTTTCTCTGCATGGTTATTCACATTATCACAGGCCTGTGCAGTATACCAGTTCGTACCTAAAACCGGTGTTTATTTTCGTTAGGATATACATTTTCCATATACCGCTACACCGGTGAATAGCCCAGGAACGTACGCAGTGGGAAAGTGTTTCAGTGGGGACCGATTTCACAGCTGGACACAAACACTTCAGCACGTGAAAAGGAAAGTTTCGAACTGAGACGAGCTGCCGGTGAGAGTGAAGCACGAGTTACTGACTCAGAGGAACTAGTTCCATAAAGAGGAGCCACGTCTGTGGTTTGGAAGTTCTTCGGCGTTCATCTAGTTTCTAAATGGGCGCGCATATAAGTGGAGCGCACACGCACGGTAAACACACGCGTGCACGTGATTCACGCGTGTAAACTTGTACTCGCGAGTGAGAACTCACATCGCGAAGAAGTATTTCTGCACTGAGAGGGAACAACAGAGTATCTGGAAGCAGAGAATCATCCTGGTCAGAACCCATCCACCCACCCGTCCATCCACCCACTGTGTCAAACATGAGGCCCAATAACCTCCTGCTGGTGACAAGCATGCTCTCTATTCTGTCCCTGCACGCTTCAAGATATTGTGTAGCATCATTGAACGGAGGAAAACTTTAAACTTTTCAATATTAACAATGATTGTTGGTTTACAAAGAAAATATTAGATTCCCTTCCTGCTTATTAGCAGGTGAAACAGCTCATAGGATGTTCAGTGATAAAGATAATTAATTGCACTGATTATTCAAACTATGTTAAATAAAAATGTTCTATTCTGACTGCAACTGTTATCTAATTCTTTAACTTAATGACTGTCTGCTACCCTGGTGGTCGCCTCTCTATTAAGGGGTTTTGCATCAGCCTGTCTAGACATGGAAACAACATGATTCAGTCCTTATTACAGTAAAATGGGCTGTTTAAAGCCCAAATGCAGAAATTCTTTTTTGGAGGATGATGTGGGTAAGAACACTTTTTCTTTTTTTAAATCCTATCGGTTTTACGGTATATGATGTTTTGTTTTTTTTAAATGCAAAAGGGATATGAAAATTTCGCCATACCGCCCAGCCCCACATTATCATTTCAATGCAACCTATGTAATCGTATTCTTTTACGGTTTTTTGGTGCCGATTTGATTTAAATTGATATTCTTCAATAATACAGATTTTTAGTTACTTTTTTAACAACAGACCATGTGAAAAAGTTGAATGATGATGATGATGTCCACAGACTATATCAGGAGCCATATTTCCCCCCAATAAATCCACATCACACGTGAGTCAGTTTTTAAGATTTATGCTGCAGAAATATTCCAACCAGCTGAAAATTAAGCATTTAAAATTGGGAAAAAAAAGAAAAAAAAATCGTGATATTTATGTAACTAAATTTTTTCCCCCACCCCTAGTATCAATTTGTAAGTACTTGTACCGTCAGAACAGACTAAATTACGCTCAATTCATGATTAAAATGATTCGATACGACTACATTCCTCTTCAACCGGTGCAGAATTGTGACTTTTGTCTCACTTCTGTGATGTCAAAGTCGGGTGATTACCGTCCAGACTGAGGCCACTTCCACACAGATTGGACATATAACCAAACTAGGACCACATATGAAAGTGGCATGGGTATTTGGGCTGTTCAGACTTTTGAACGGGCACAAAAAAATCATTGAAAAATAAAACAAAACAGTCTGAATTAAGTTGCAACCTTAAACTGTGTCTGGTTTTATTGAACCTGGAGGATCTAAGAAGAACGGTACTTGTTGCAGAAGTTGTTATAAATCATTTTTATTTTGGTAAACAAAACTGTGTAGCCATAATTTTGCAAACTAAAACAATATAAGTGGAGCTAATTGACCATAACAGACTTCACACCACTGGCTAGATTGTTAAAAACTAATTAACTTCACTGTGAATGGCAGCACTTACATCTCTGTGGACCTGGCTCATCCCCATCTTGTTCCACAGTATCGTAGTCCTCTTTGGTTCTGGACCTGGCTCCCTCATCTAGAATCCACGAGGAGAGAAATATGAACCTCACAAAACAAAAATGTCCCTGCAAGATTAAAAGCAGACGCAAACAAACATAACCAACCTGAGACAAAGCCTCGTCCTTTCCTCTTCTTGGCTTTCTCTTTCAGCTTGTGGATGCTCTCTGAGGACAGAAAGATGACGTCAGAGCCTGAAGATGTTGCCGTTTTAATTATTATCTGCCAGGAATCCCAGTTTTTGTGTCACTACTGGTTCATACCTGATTCTGACTGTTTTTAACAAGTTTTTTTTTTTACTTGGAAAGTTTTGCCTGACAACAATTAGCCGTTAGCTATCAGTTAGCATGCACGCGGCGGCTCATACGTGATTTCACGTATTTTTCGTATAAATGTTTATCTGTTACGCTAGCTGGAAATCGTTTTTACATTTTTAAACTTAGACTTCAGAAGTTTAGGTAGCCATCTCGGCTAGGTAGCTAAAATGCGCGGAGCGTTTGAATGGATGAACAGTACGCTGTTAGCATTTAGCATGTTAGCATCGCTCGGGCCTGCTACCACGCAGTCTCGCTTCTGTTGCATTTGCTGCCACAAACATGGAGAGACTGATCTAAAAAAATTACGAGAATATTTGGTCGCCAGGATTCTAAAAACCCTGGTATAAGTAATATAAATACCGTCACCATCCTCATCCATAGGAAAGTCTTCTCCTCCCGCTTCATGAAGATCCAACACGTCCGCCATGATGTCTCTGTGTACACTGACTGACTACGCGACGTACGTAACTTGAGCTGGAGAATTTGGCGTACGTGACTGTTTTGACGTAAACCAGATTAATGGACCTCATTAAGCGTTATGGGCCTGGACTGTAATGACAAGATAATGCAAGAGAGATCTGATTCATGAGGTTTGCTCTTGTTTGACTAGTAGCTGCTCCCTTTATTCATTAGAGCATGGAAACATTTTTATGGTGTTTATTTAGCCTCGAAGTGACATAATTTGTGTGTTAATGGCTCTTGGCCACTTATTTAGGTTCTTATATCACTTATTTCGAGATCACCTTCAGATTCTTCTTCTTCTTTTGTTTTTAATTGTGTTGTAATAACAACAAAACAGCTGACCAAAGTGCTGGAAAATAAAGGTGAAAGAGAGAAGATAAGTCTTTGTTTATAAAGCCCTTTTCATACAAAACAAATTACAATATTACGGAGCCATAAAAAATGTAATTAAATTAAAAAATCTTAACCCATCAAGTCCCTGGGACCACAAATCAACATAAAGACACATAGAGGACAAATCCCATGTATACATATAACCACACGCACACGCACACACACACACACACACACACACACTCACATATATATATATATATATATATATATGTGTGTATCTAATAAAACAAGTTAATTAATTATGTGAAAATTATTAATGTAAGTAAAACACCAAGTTTACCCTTTATAATATCCCCAGTGAAGGCTGAGGGTTTTAGTTCCCACCTCAGGAATAAATAAGAAACCAGCCCCCTGATTACCCGATGGCCTCTGGGAGGCTCATTAACAAAAAGCAAGTTAGATAGATACTTAGGAATAAAACCCTGAAGAGCTTTAAAAACGAATAAAAGTATTTTAAAATCATTTCGGAAGCACACAGGAAGCCAAAGCAGAGATTGTAATATTGGAGTAAAATGAGCATTAAAACGGCACATATGAAGAACAAGGATTAAAATGCAAAGAGAGATCAGATAGAATAATAAAACATCTATAAATGACCACATAGGAACTAATAGAATTAAGATTAGGAGCCGAACCTGCAGGAGGACATTTATCAACTACTAACGTGTGTACGACCAGCATGATTCATAAATATAGATTTGGTTTGTACTTACAAGATTTCATCCGATGAATAAAATCTAGAACATTTTCTTTGAAAGGTTTGAAAAGTGAGAGCCCAGAAGTTTCTATCTGCAGCTTCAGAGGAAGCTTTGTCGCCCTCTAGAGGTCAGTGTCGGAACAAGTCACAGCCAGAGCTGATTATATTAACACTTAGGCCCAGTCTCAATTCTCCCCCTTATCCCTTCCCCTCAACCCTTAGCCCTTCCCCATCACCTTTAAACAAAGTGTGCTTTGTTTTAGTCCTTCCCTTAGTCCTTCCCTTTAGTCCTTCCTTTAGTCCTTCCCCTTAGCCCTTCCCCTTAGTCTTTCCCCTTAGTCCTTCCCCTCAGCCCTTCCCCTTAGTCCTTCCTTTAGTCCTTCCCCTTAGTCCTTCCCTTTAGTCCTTCCTTTAGTCCTTCCCCTTAGTCATTCCCCTTAGACTTTCCCCTTAATCCTTCCCATTAGTCTTTCCCCTTAGACCTTCCCTTAGTCCTTCCCTTAGCCCTTCCCCTTAGTCCTTCCCCTTAGCCCTTCCCCTTAGTCCTTCCCCTTAGTCCTTTCCCTTAGCCCTTTACCTTAGTCTTTCCCCTTAGTCCTTCCCATTAGTCCTTCCCCTTAGCCCTGAAAGAGAATCAAGACACCCCTTCATGTCTCATGAACGCGTATAACGGAAGAGAAGGGCTAAGGGGGAGAATTGAGCTCAGTCATCCGCTGCGGAGGAGAAACAGGATGCCATGTGGTGGGTTCACTAAAGTTCAGTAAAACGCCTGAATACTTTAAAATCAACTTAATCTTGATCATAAATTTGTTTCCAGCCTTTAAGAAAAGTAAAACAAACACAACCTAACAGGAGATGAAATCTAAGCTGAACTTTACTCTTCTGCATGTTGACTGCATGTAACTGTAAAGCATGTATGACCAAACCAATGCAGCCGCACACGGTCCCTCCCCCAGTCACACATCCACCCATCACTCTTTAACTTAATGTGTCAAATATCCCCACTTTTAATGTTGACTAAATGTTCCAGTTTCAAAGCACCACAAGTAATTGTCACCTCCCAAAGTCTAACTTATCACGTAACTCTTATTATTATACTCATTATACCTGAAGCGGTGCAGAATATATAGAGGTACAAAACAAAGGAAATTCACAGGTCGCCATGGTGACGCTACAAATACACATGCCTAACCTTGCCTATGCTGTAACGATGCAAAAAAATAAGAAGAGAGGGATACATTTATACAGAAAAACAGGGTTAAAGAAGAAGTTTAGGCATTTAAAGGTTTGTTAAAGAATTACTCGCTGACAAAGATGGTTAACAAGACAAAGTTAAGTTTTATCTCCGCCTGTTTTCTCTCTGATGAGATTATCAGGTGCTCGTCTTCACCTGCTGAAGGTTGTTCGGTAACGGCTGATAACAGACAGTAAGTGGGATGTAATACTTTGTCAGCAGAACTGAGTGACTCATCGTATGACTGTCCTTTGAGCTGACATGACAACCTCCCCCCCCCCCATGCATGCAGAACATGAAAAAACTCAGGGTTAAAAAAACGGCATTTTCCCTTTTTTTCCTTCATCTATTTTCTCATTTTTTGCAGTGTATTTCTATAGTTTTGTCACCCAAAGCCACATTGAGAACTTTTCATATGCTTTTTGTAAACTTATGTAAGTATTAAGCTATTTAACTCACACAAAATTAGCAACAACTCAGAAAAGGGTACTGAGCTCGTCTGGTACCCTGGTACCCTAAGGTCCTCTGGTTCCCTGAGGCCCTCTGGTACCCTGAGGTTCTCTGGTTCCCTGAGGCCCTCTGGTTCTCTGGTACCCTG
The DNA here is from genome assembly GCA_028567055.1 of Leptatherina wallacei. Taxonomy (NCBI): domain Eukaryota; kingdom Metazoa; phylum Chordata; class Actinopteri; order Atheriniformes; family Atherinidae; genus Leptatherina; species Leptatherina wallacei. The sequence goes on from JAOXYM010000006.1 coordinate 2,001,420, forward strand.
AGGTCCTCTGGTACCCTGAGGTTCCCTGGTACCCTGAGGTTCTCTGGTACCCTGAGGTCCTCTGGTACCTTGAGGTCCTCT
>JAOXYM010000006.1:2168253-2180192 GCA_028567055.1 Leptatherina wallacei
TGAGAGCATGAAATGAAAAGCACTGAAGCTCCTGAAGACACAGCAGCATCATAAGATTTGAGGCTCAGCTGTTCAATAAGTTGACTTTTGGTCTGGTTTGTGAGGTTTGAGGGGGGGCTTTTACCCCCCCCCCAACATCTTGGACAGAAAAAACCATCCCAGACCCCAGATATGCTCAGACACCCAGCTCGAGTCTCCATAGCTGAGGAATGCAACCAGCAACAGTGTTTGATCTTCAAAGCTGGCTGTCATGTCGGCGGACGGATGGCAGTCAAACCCAAACACGGAGAACCGGGCGGGGACAGGGCAAGCCAATCAGAGGGGACCACACACACACACAGCAGACAAAATCATAACAACAGCAGGGGGAAAGGGGGGGGGAGAAAGCACGGGCCACCGTACGGACTCGACGAGAGAAGAAGCAGTCTCACAGACCTGATCAGCGAAAATCCGGGTTTTTGGCTCAAGAACGGGTCCTCCCCTTATCTCATCCTCCACAGCCATGAGTCTTAGAAGCAGAGAGAGAGAGAGAGAGAGAGAGAGAGGGGGGGAGAAAGAGGGAGGGTGACAGAAAGAGAGGGAGTATTATGATTTTTTTTGGTGTTTTTTTTTAGATTAACAAGATGTTGAGCAGGTGCACCTCCAACACAGCGCGCCGGTTACCTGGATCCCAAACCCTGATTAGCAGCCCAGGCTTTGAAGTCAGCAGCAGTAACCCAAGCCACGCTTTATAAGGCACTGCCAATTTTCACTGGTGGAGCCTTTTTCTCTTCCCCCCCCCCCCCCCCCCACACTCGCCTCCTCATGGGATTCATCAAAGCATTTGTATCCAATTTAAGGTGTTTACAAAGTGCAATACGTGGCCAACTGTGGGTAATTACGCTCAGTTTCCGGTGCAATAAAAGTATCCCAATCATCCCCAGGGAATTGCCCCCCCCCCCTCCGTTATCTTATGTAACACTAACTGACCAAGTCACGGGTGGAAAATCCTTTGACTAATCATTTCAAAGCCTCAGCTGGCAGATATGAGCGAGAGTCCTGCTGCAGTTTTCATGAGGTTTCCCAGCTCACGTGACACACACACACACACATCTATCTCATAGCCAGCTGGCTCATCTAAAGATACTAAATAAATAAAAATGACTCTGCAAAGTTTAATCTGTTACTGGAGAAATTTAACTTGGAATAAGTGAAGCTTTTACAAAAGTCGATTCTCCCGTTTCTGCTCATTTGATGCGGAAGAATGAGCCAAAAGATTTTCACTTGTGTATAAATCTATTAATCTGGACATTTAATCAATTTAGAATAAAAAAAACAAACAAAAAAAACCCCACTAGCGATCATAATGTGTCACTCGAGGGGGGGGGGGGGTGGACTTTGTTTTCATCGCATTCATATTGTTTAATGAAGAAGACAGAGGCACATGTTTGACAATAAAGAATGAAAATCCACAGGTAAAGTTTCAAACATAAGTGTTTGCATGTTTTATTCCATAAATAATGTACAGTGTCGAGAGTTTTTACAAAAGAAGAGAATAGGAAAGGAAGAGTCAATCATAAGCACAGACAGGAATATTTGCACTGTCCCAGAAAACAATGGATGTAACATGTGGGGGGGGTTACAGCATTAAGATCCGACATGACTTTAAAATGCAGACAATGATTCATGTGGGTGATATGTTACAAAAAAAGGGGGGAAAGGGAAAAGAAAGAGAAGATCCAGTTGTACTTCAAGTAGTGTGCTTTTGCTTTTGAGGTCGAGTCGTACATTGAACCAAAACAATATTTCTACCGACATGAGGTCACAATGTCTGAATATTTTGCTACAGAGAGAAAGAAAAAAAAAAGGTAAGAGACAAAAAGGATGTAAAGTTAATGTAAAGTCAAGAAAAAACACAGACCTGGATCAAAAAAAAGCAGCTGCAAATACTTTCTTTGTGTTTTCGTGTTGCCAGGCGACGGAGAGAGGAACCGTTTGATTGGTAACTCACCTCTCGCCGTCGCGCCGTCGCGCCGTCGTCGCGTCGCCGCTGCAGGCGCGCCGCCACCGCTGCGGGCGCGCCGCCGCTGCAGGCGCGTCGCGTCGTCCGGGCCAAACAAGAACTATTTGCAACCGTTTGACGCAGGTCTGCGCGGTAAGGACGTACGACACCCGGGCTTGTTGCTATAAGCCGTGTCGATCGCACACACATCAAGCCAAAAAACTCATCACCACTATGAATTCATTTGCATGTTTTGGAACAGAAGACTTGCCGTAGTACAATCTATACAGCCTGTCAATATATTCTTGCTACAAAAGAGAGGCAGATATACCGACACCAGAATGTTCTCCGCTTCTCTGAGGAGGGAGAAAGAAAATAAGACCGTTTTCCTTTAAATGATGATTATAATAATAATAATAATAATAAAATCATACTGTAACTGCACATGTCAAGTGACAGTACTCTCTAACGTTCGTTAAAACACCTATTCTGATCACCACGTCACCACCAATGACGGACTGCATGTCAAAAGTCATACCAAGCATTTACAGCAAAATCATACAAGGAAAAAAAAAAGAAGAAATTCCAGTTTGCTTTAATTAATAAATAATAATATCCATTGCAGGCTTTCATTTAAAAAGATAGAATTCACAAACACCATACAGAGAAGGAAAAGCCAGAAAAACAAGGTAAAGAACTTAAATACATACTTTGCAGAGTTTGTCAAAGAGTCGCATCATCGCCATCGTCGTCGTCGCCGCCGTCGTCGTCGCCGTTGTCGTCGCCGTCGTTGTCGCCGTTGTCGTCGCCGTTGTCGTCGCCGTCGTCGTCATCATCATCATCGTCGTCATCATCGTCATCATCGTCGTCGTCATCGTCGTCGTCATCGCCATCGTCGCCGTCGTCATCGTCGTCATCGCCATCGTCGCCGTCGTCGCCGTCGTCGCCGTCGTCGTCATCGCCATCGTCGTCGTCATCATCGTCATCGTCGTCATCATCGTCATCATCGTCGTCGTCATCGTCGTCGTCATCGCCATCGTCGCCGTCGTCATCATCGTCATCGCCATCGTCGCCGTCGTCATCGCCGCCGTCGTCACCGTCGTCGTCGCCGTCATCATCGTTGTCGTCGCCGCCGTCGTCGTCACCGTTGTCGTCGTCGTCATCGTCGCCAGGTCTGTTTTTTCATAGTCTGTCTGTTTCGATGCTGCAGGTGGCAGCTGGTAGAGGAGTTTGGCAGGAAGTTGCCGTTTCTTTATGTACACATGATGCATACAATACATCAGGATCCCGCGTGTGCGTGTGCACACGTAGACATATTGTATGTGTTATTGCGCTTTTCCTGCTAAAAACTTAGCTATTGCAAGGTTAAAATAGTTACAATCTCACTCTCAATAGAATTCATATACATCTCATATAATATTATTGTTTATGGCTCTTGCATCACTGGATTTATTTTGCTATGGATAATAGTTAAAAATAGATTATTACTATGACAGGTGCAACAAAGACTATAGTCGCTGCTTTTCTTAAACATAAATCTCTTTTCAGTTTCACAGCAAACAGCTCGGGGAAGATAAATACTTTCATAAATATTTATAATTCATTTATTGTGACTTAAAAAGAAAAGAAAAAGGAGAGCCTGTAGCCAACTAATGGGATCTAGCTTAAAGACGAAAAAATATATATAGATGCAAGTGCTACAGGTAAAGTGGATTCAGTGGATTTAAAGTAGCATGACCTAAAACTTAATATGTGGCTTTGGTTTAAATCAGATTGTTGAGAACAGAAAGGTGGACCTGCTAACGACACATATCCGACTTGCTCTGAGCTTAAAGTAAAAGTTTACGCACAGAACATTAAGGCTTCTCTGAAAGGAAACATCTCGACTCTACGCCAAGTGTGTTAGTTCTGCAGGAAAGAGAAAAAAAAAAAGATTTCTTTTGCGCCTACGCAGGAGACGTGATGTGAAGCTGTCATTGTGCATCCGGCTGCAGAACCTGAGCTCGCGTTTTTACCAACGTCATAAATCTGAGTGGGAAAAGTTGAACAGAAAAGTCAGTTGAGGATGGAAGTTAAAACATAAGGCTGCGGTTGCACTTGTTAATTCACGAAGATCCTGGAGTCCAGTCAGTCCAACCGGATGGCCTGAGACGGTACTTCTTGGCGTCCGCTCTCTCTCTCTCTCTCTCTCTCTCTCTCTCTCTGCACTCTTTGCATTGCTCATTTTGTGCATTAAAATTCCTAACGTGTCCAGATGATGCACAAGTTTTGCAATGCATGGTCTGGCTCAGTCAGCTGTGAGTAAAACGGACTTGGAAGCATCCAGATCTGCTACTTAACTCATCCTTGTGTGGTCAAGATGATCAAGGTAGGTCACAAGTGTTAAGCCTCGACAATGAGTTTCCTGCACGGTGTGCTTTATGTGTGCAGATTTATGAGTTCTCTTTAAGTTTATACCCCAAGAGGAAGGATAAGCAAGGGTCTGTGTGTCGCACGGCATAGTTGTTCTACGCCTTCCTGCTTGAATCTTCACCGTTCACACCGACTGATTCAAGTTTAGTCTGTGATGTTCTTCTCTCCTCACATTACAGCGTTCTTATGTATATATATTAAAAAAAAAAAAGAGAGAGGTATGAGTCCCCACGTTCCTTGTGCAGAAAGAAACACCAGCAGTCCTTCAGTGAAGAGGCTTCACCTCGATTTAAAATGGAAGAGCTAATATCAAACCGGGGTCTTCCACAGTCCTGTGCATGAAAGTCCCAAAGCCATTCTTTAAAAAGTGCAGGCATGTTTTTTTTTCTTTTTTTCCTCTTTAAAAACGATCAAATTCTTAATCCTGTTGTGCTTTACTGTGCAACCTGGTGGCAGATTCAGTTAAAAACTAAGTGGATCTCTTACATGATCCCAGAATCCGGTTAAACAGCAGAACTGTGTTCATAGGAAAAAATGGCTGCTGGTGGGTGCAACAGCACAGGATGAGGGAGGATGTGTTAATGGTGTTTTATATACAAGGTTAAAGATGCTTTCCCTTAAAAGATGAGCAGGACTCTCTGTCTTCATTCCAAGTCTTCTTCCCTGGAGTGGATTAGAAGTGGCAACATTCTCTGTCACAGATATCCACCCTTCAGTTGCAGACCACAGACATATTGCACTATTTCCCCCTTTTAACTCCTCCAATAACAAATACAGCTAAGCTAGACAGCAGTGCTAACGTGCAGTCACACAAAATTCTGCAGGAATCCTGAAAACAGGGCAAATATTTGGCTTTCGTGCTTGAATACAACTGAGAAGCGATCGATATTCCACTCTTTTTCCCCTTCAACTACTTAATTAGTTGGCAATCAATAAAAACTAAAGACTGCACTCAAACACTGCCCCGTTACGATTAAAGAACAAAAAAAAAAAACAATCAATAAATTAAGACTCGAGTTTTCTGCTGGTCTCCAAATGCAACGTCCTAACAACAAATAAGCCGTGTTGCGGGGTCGTGACAGCTGATCGGCTGCAACAAGAGCTTAGAGGACAATCAGACTCTTTTTGTTGAGCTTGAAAAGAAGCAGCCACAGGGGAGCAGGCCCTGCATGCTTATCCAAGAAGATATAGATCTCTGTCCTCCATATTATAGTCTCTCATTTAATTTGCCACTCATTACATGTCGGCAGCTTTGGCTTTCAATATACAGCTCCCTGCCTTGCTCCCAGGGCTACAGTACTTAATGAAACTGAAACCAGCCTCCCACCCTGCAATATTCTGTGCAAGATAACAACCTCTGGTAAATAGAGTCCTTTTTTCCAATATGCAATATATGCATTTTTAAGCAATAACTGCTTCAAGTTCATGTTTCATCTTGTTAAACAGAATGCAATAAGCTAAAGTTGCACAGTGGAAGCCCTCTGCCTCCACTTAGTTCTCAGAAGAATGATGGTTTTAATTACTGTTACCCATCAGAGTCTTAGAAACTGGGAGAAACTTGCAGTATGTACACCAAATGCTGCATGAAAAGCAAAAAAGCAAGAATGTGGCCAGCTCATGGCATCACTACAAAAAAAAAGAAAAAAGACATGATGTCTTAAGCTGTCTTTTGCCCTCCATCCCAACAACAGCCTCCATTTACCTGCTAATTATTCCTTTAATTTGGGAGTCTTTTTCCACTTGCTGTAGCCGTAGCCTCCTCTCACTGTCATCGAGTCGATTCTGGTACTGAAGCAGGATCTTATTGGTCTGCTGCTCCTGCATGAGGAGCCTCCGCTCGTACTCCTCCAGCTTTTTGTGGGACATCACCAGGCGCTCCTTCAGGGAGTGGATCTCCTCCTCATACTCCCGTACCTGAGGAAGAGATGCGGAGAGGTAAACATGACATGTTGGATGGGGATTTATGAACATTTGGCTCATGGCTGCGTTAAGATCTGCTCAGCGATGACAAGTATGACTCAAACGAATAAAAAGTGACACCTCAGGGTTGGTAAAATATTATGACTTCCATAAAAATGGAGACTTTAAAAGGTTTTGAGGAGCTGAGAGAAGAAGGTTTAATAAATCTTGACTTTTATTGGGTTGCTACGACATAGAGGGAACGTTTAAGAGACAGGAAGTAAACCGGGTTGGTTCTGAACGTCTTCCTAACGGCATTACATCCACCCCAGGAGTTACATACGTCTTTAACCTTATATCGTGTTTGGGTTGGATTTTTCAAGTTTAGGTAAAAATTACCATTAGCTTTTTTTTCTTTCTTTTTTTTAATTGAAACTTGATTTTTTGGGTTTTTTAATGTGCAATCTTTATGCATATATATATATATATATATAAACACATGCACACACGCACTAATTTTGTTCTCCATCCTTGTATTATGACAATAAAGCATCTCCTGTCCTATTTCATGATATTCTCAGTAGCAGCTATTTTAAGCCAAGACAGGAAATTATCACAATTTTGGTCAACTCTGACCTTGTCTTTAAAAAAAAAGTGACCTTTGTGGTGGTAAAACAAACATAAGCAATGTTTTTTGGGTATTGTGCTGTAATATTAGCCTATTGCACTCAGATAATAATCTAACCTGTTGTGTTCACAGCAGGAAATATAAGGACTGGATTTAAACTATTTTAATGAGCAGTATATTGTGAGATGAAAGGTCCACGTGGCCAAAAATGAACATTTAAAACCGTATTTACATGGCTATGTAAACATATCAAGTCAGCCATGAGGAGAAAAACAATGCAGGAGAATGTTGGGTTGAGTTAAATCCCAGGTCACATTTGATCCACTAACACTAAACACATGAGCCACATTTGAACACATTACATGGGCTAAACGAAATAATGAAGTTTCTGTCACTTTTCTCTTTTTGTGCTCATTGTGTTACTGAATAAGAACAGGGATCGTCTGTAATCACGTCCGATGCATTCAGAGTATAAGAAGTAAGATAACGACACCTACCCTGTCCATGCGCGACTCATCCATGCTCTTCGAGTACTCCTTCAGTTTGAATTCTTCACGGTCGATCCGGGAGCTTTCGATGTCAGCCGACAGATGGGGCATGTTGGAGACCCACGCCACGGTTCGCTCATTGGCCGGGGTCGGTGGGTTGAGTGTGGATGGAGACTGGGAGCCCTGCAAACAAAGGGCAGCGCGCTGAATATGAGAATATGACTTATTGAGTGGATGAAAGTCACTTTCTTATTCAGGCTTAATGTGCAGGATGTTGTCCGACGTGCCTCGGAGCGACGTGGATACGTGCACGTGGTACCAGATTGTACTAAAGAAGCTGCAAACACAGTCAAGATTCTTAAAAACAGTACCTGTTTGCTCATGGAGGGTTTAAGAAGGTGCTGTTGAGACTGCTGCTGTGGCGATTGCTGAGTGCTCTGATTGGTCGTTCCTTGTGGACTCCCACTCTCCCTGACGGAGCTCTGCTGGTGCGGAAGCCCCGGGGCGGTGTTGTCTTTGACCGACAGCTGCCGGGGGCCTTGCTGCCTGCCGCTGTATCCGGACTCCGGCGACTGAAGGAGGTTCCCGCTCTGCGGGCGGTTTTTACCGGAAGCGGCGGGCGCGGCGGCGGCGCTGACGGACAGCTGATGGGAGGTCTGGGACTTGACGCGCTGGGTGGGAGGCGGAGCGACAGAACTCTGGCGCATGGGTTGGACTGTGGAAGGAGGCGTGGTGGCCAGGGAGGAGTGAGAGGTTCCTGTCTGGGACATCATGCCCATCATTGGTTGTTGCTGCTGCTGGAAATTATCCTGAGAAAGAGGGAAATAATAAATAAGAACTTCTTTGTTTTTCTTTATTTTCAGCAGAAAACCCAGGGATTGAACCTGGGAAATCTAGCTACATGTGACAGATTGTTAAGTTTGAACCCTCTCACTTGATAAAATCCTGCATATTTGGTCTTTTGGTGTGACAATTATAGCAGCATTCCTGCAAAATTTAGGGTTAATTAATTTTTTTTAGCCTTTTTTAGCCACAAAGTTTTTTATTTTAGGAAAAAAAATCAGACCAACCTAGTACGGTAGCTGCTGTATAATGACTATGTTTGTAGCGACTGTGAGCGTCAGCTGCTTGTGTGCATGCATGTGCACGGAGGGAAAAGGCGAACAGGATGGAGGATGTCACCATTGATCCTGCTAACTCTTTACCTAGAGATGTTTGCATATGTATGTGTCAGGGTTCTACAGGATTTTCCTTAAACATTAGCTAACGTAGCCTTCAGCACTGAAAACTCTGGAGTAGATACCATCACCTTGACGACATCAACATTGGGCTCAGGAATTTCTGATGATAATCTCTAATTATCTATGGACGCATTCACAGTGCGTGGCTTCGTAGGTAAACACAACCAAAACATACGTGTGTGTGTGGGAGGATAGTCGGAGAAATGCCTCACAGTCAGATGTGGAAGAATGTTTGGATAGAATTATGATCGACCCAAGAACCCCCCCCCACCGAACCGAGTCCCCAACCGAACCGAGTCTAGTGGACTATCCTGGTATGAATGCACCATTCAAGCTTAGAAAACAGAGCAATCCAATGCAGTTCTAAGATATAAAAACATTGTTGTAAAGACTTGAAGCGAACGTTTACCTGCATGTGCATGGACATCTGCCTGCGTCCATATTCCGCCCTGCTGTAGTCGTCACTGTAGCTGTGTGAGTGGATGATGCTGGGTTGGCCCAGGTGACCGTCCCTGGTCCTGAGCGTGGACAGATCTTCACTGCGAGAGAATCCCCCATGGGCAAACTGTGGGATGTAGGTCTGATGAGAAGGCTCAGGCTCTGGGGCCAGGAGGAGAGGTGCTGGGGGTTGAGCCCGGCTGTGCTGGTGATGGAGCTGTTGCTGTTGAGGCCCGTCAGCCGTCGCCAGATGAAAGAGTGGATTCTGGAAGGAAAGCGGGTAGCGCATGGCGGCGGCCTGCTGTTGCTGCTGCTGGGATAGCGAGTCGGTGGTGGTGCCCATCTGGCTCAGCTGGCTCAGCCGGAGGCCGCCGGACATGCTGGAGCCGCCAGAGCCAGCTGACAACCTCCCACCGGCCCGCAGCTGGCTGCTCAGGCCCGACCCCAGGCCGCCACCGCCTCCGCTGCTCAGCCCTCCGAAGCTGCCCATACCGGCGATGGAGGCCTGGGAGGAGTTGAGCATGTCCACCGACTGCAGGTTAGACACGCTGTTCATTCGGGAATCCTGGAGGTCCATCATAGATACGCTTTTACTGACACTGAGCACCTAAATAGTAAGGGATATGAGAGGCTAGTGCGCCCCTGTTATTTTGTTATGTTAGGTGGCCACGGATGATATGGGTGAGGGTGGTGCAGGTGTTTTTACCGCGAGGCCTGCTTGGGTATCGGAATGCCTGAAAGTATTTCCCAGGAAATACCGCTAGGATGAGTAGCGAGGTGAATCATTGAAAAAAAAGCAGATGCCATGATAAACTAGAGCCTCAACAACACGATGGCAGATTCTCAGAAGTATGACTAACATGCACGTCATACTGACCTCACTTTTGGGTTAGGATTAAACTAGTGGATGGGATGATGGTTCCCCAGTTCAGAGTGACACAACTCACCTTAGGGTCTGGTTCTGTGATGTCCGAACTGCTCGTGCAGTACGCCGGGCTGGAGCGGGCCAGGGGAGGGCGGGAGACGTAAAACATGTCTTTGGAGGCTCGATGAGGATGGTCGCGGTCCTGAAAACTCATCTGGGAGCGGGATTGCATGACCCCTCCGGTGGAGGTGGGGGAAGGCAAACGAGTGATATCTATAGAGCTGGAGAAGAGCGGTGAGTAAGGCCGGCTGTAGCCGAGGGGTAGAAACTGCTCACTTATGTAATTCTGTACTAAAAAAACGAGAAGAATGAGGGGAAATTAAACAAATCCACATAAAAAGTGAATTAAATCTAAAAGCATCTTTTCCTTGATTAGTCCAAACTCTGCGGAGTGAAAGCAAAGTTTTACCAGATCTGATGGTCATAAGATCTGAAATGCACTGTGGTCCAAGAGAGCTGCAGTCCTGCAGGTTTTAGATGTTTCCCTGATTCAAATCAAGTTCATTTGAATCAGGTTGAAGTAAGAAAACATGTAAAACTTGCAGGACTGTGGCCCCTGTATAAGGCCGTTTAATGCTTTATAGACCGACGGCAGTAAAATCCTTTCTTTGCTGGACAGGGAGCAAGTGGGAAAGGTCTCAGAGCTGGAGTGATGGGATCTGCTTTCTGGCTCTGAGTGAGGAGCTGAGCAGTGAATCAGCTGCAGCCGACCCGTAAATAAGCAGTTACAGTCGGCCGAAAATGAACAAATGAACAGTAGCCCTTTGATTCTTGAAGAAACTGTGTAACTAACTAAATGTTGGTGTTGATCTTCAGGTCTCAGAATACACAGATTTACAGCTTGGTCTTTTTAACATTAAGCACAGTTCTTGAAGCCAAATAAGAGTCATTGTTTACGGCAAAGAAAACTGGAAGTCATGTAAACTATGTAAAAAAAAAGAAGAAGTCTACATTTATTTAATTGCTGTATAAAACTTGAGACATTTTATCATCGATCATTTGCAGCCAAACTCAAAGCAACAACAAAGAAGCATCAGTGTAAGTTTTTGGGATCATGACCAGAATAAAAACTTCTGAATGGGACAAAGTAACAAATCAACTCTGGTGGTTCGGAGGAAAGATTATTTACAAGAAGCCACTAAATGCATCCTGCAACCGCTGTTCTTATCTGCAGCAGATGAATGCATTAGTGTGTGCAGCAGACTAAAGGCCCATTTATGCTCGACGCAGAAGACGGATACGCAGATAGACGGACAGTTTCGTCCGTCTCCTGCGTCGGTTACGCGCCTAATTTGGTGGGTTTTCAGGGTCCCTGCACATCCAACACTCGACGCAGAGGACGGAGCAATACCACCAGTAACCACGGTGGCAGTGTTGAGCAGAAACAAACCTTTTGAAATAAGGCTACGCGAGCGTTAAAGACGTGTTGGGTGGTTAGAAACAACTTGGGGTCATTTTCTTAAACAGCCTTTGGAAATCGAAAGCAACCCATGTGCCAACTTTATCGATCTGTATGTACATCTCTAAATACTTCCTTACTTAAAACTCATATGCAAGGTCTTCTGCAGCCATTACACACATCTGCAGTTATTTATAGCATCTGCATTTAAATAAGAGTATATTATAAAAAAGCTAATCATATGAGACAAAAAATCTCAGTACTTAATTGTTTTATGGTCAATTTTGATGCTTTCATTCATTTTGACACGTGTGTGGCTACCATATTCTCACCTCATGTTCTTTATATACTTTATAAACTTACACTTGCTTTTTGCATGTATGCATGTAAGCATCCGATGTGCGATGACATACGATGCTTCTGTGATGTTCCTGAAATGTGTTTTGGTGTGTCTGGTTGACTCATAAGGGTTGAAGGGGTGTCCAAAGCCAGTCAGGGCCGCTGTCCTGCAGGTCTACCAAGTTTTTC
>JAOXYM010000006.1:2236411-2250696 GCA_028567055.1 Leptatherina wallacei
CTGTGTTCAATAACTTTGCAGCCAGTGAATCATGCAATAGAAATACTTTTTACTTTTAAAATTACTTTTGAGTACATCTATGATCTATGACAAACGAGGCCTCGCATAGTCTGGATGGTGTGGTTTTTCAAAATAAAAGTGCGGTAACACTGTTGAGCTTTGTGAGTTGTTGTAGACGGGTGCTTTAGTAACTCTTGGAGGATTGTGTGAGGTCATCCTGGGGTTATTGTCTAAATATAAGGTTGAAAACCATCAGAATCTTCATAAATAAGGAGGATAAAGTGTTTCTTGGTGCATTCACAAATCAGCTTCTCTTGCTAAAATATTGACATTTTTAATATGACATGAGTAATAACTTTGTTGTTTTGCAGCAGTTGAGATTACTTGAGGATTTGTTTGCATTGCGCACTCATAAAACAAATACTTTGAAGGAATCACGAGTCCATGATGTCAGGAAAAGCAGAAAAACCACAAAAAAGTGATCAAAGGGTTTTTATAAAGCTTGTAATACTAAAATCTGTTTGACAGATTCAACAGTCGCAATTCAAGTCCAGCAGTAGGTGGCGCTGACGTGAGCTATGGAGGAAGCTTTGAATAATGAGCCTTTTTAGTGAAGTAATGGGAAGTAATGAGCCTCATAGCTTCAGGAAGTTTCATTCGGCCATCACTAGCAGGAGGTAGACAGAATATAGCAATGATGATGATTTAAATAATCTCAGAATAAACAGAGCACAAGTCCAAGACGGTGCAGAGAAAACCGACGGGACGATCTGACAACGCCAACTGAAAACCAGAGGACTATAAATACACAGGTAACAAGGAACAGGTGAAGTGAATGAGCTAAATGAAACCAGGTGAACTGATTAACAGGAAACAGGAAGCTAAAAACACAAGGGAAGAAATTAACAAAATAAAACAGGAAACCAAATGTAAACCTGACCAGAACTCAAAGCAAACCAAAACCATGTTATCAGAGGTTTACCTGGTAGTTGTACGATGATGTTGCCTCATTCTCCCTCTTAGACTTACACATATTACATATACTTATATACAATAGTGCGTCTTTAAGAAGGAGAGTCTGTTCTGTCCTTTTGTTGTCCAGCTAAACTCTGAGCTACTGGTCTTCCTCCACCACCTCCACCTCTTCTCCCAGGATGTAAACAGTGCTTTGTTTACTCCTGCTCCTCCTGAGGTCAACAATCGTCCCTTTTATTTAGTTTGTTTTCAAGATGAAGTGATTGTTTTTGCTCCATATCAGTTCTCCTCCATCACTGATACGCCCCACAACTGCAGAGTAATCAGAGTATTTCTGCAGACGACAGGACTCAAGAGTTGTACTGGAAGTCTGAGGTGTACAGCGTGAAGAGAAATGGTGAGAGTACAGCGCCTTGTGGTGCTCCAGATCTGCTGACCACCATCTCAGACACACAACCTGTCAGTCTCACAGAGCAGGAGGCTGTGGAAGTATCCACATGGAATTTATGGAGCTTCTCACATAACAAAGCATCTGAATTGTATTAAAAGCACTTAAGAAATCAAAGTACATGATCCTCAAAGTGCTGCCTGATTGGTCCAGATGATGCAGATAGATAATAGCATCTTCAACCCCCAAGCCCATTACCATATGTAATGAGTCCTGAAAGGTGTTCACCTGCTTATTGAGGCGAGCCAATAACAGTCTCTGAAGGACTTTTATGATGTAAGATGTTCAGACTTTTGCCCCTTGTCAACAGGAATGTGAAACTAGTGACGACGTCTGCACCAGTCAGACATTCTAGGAGACAAAAAATTAATTTAATGAGGAGGGATCTTTAAAAAAAGCTCCCAGTGTGGGGAGCAAAAGGTCCATCGATATGGTGGTGCAACCAACGTCTCTGCTTCTGTTACGTTTAGTCATCACAGCTCCGAAGATTTATGACAGATTATTGATCCGATGCAGCAATTAATCAGTCAGTCAGCTAAATACCCGTCTGTGGTGGGGAACACCCAGAATGCAACCTGTCTTTGGACTGTGGGAGGAAACAAGAGCAAGCACAAGGAGAAAATGGAAAGACCATGGTAAAACAAATGATAAAACTAAAGTTAGGCATGTAATCCCCCCCCACCCCATGCTTAGTCTGATTTCAGAAGCAGCAATATGACTGACCTAAACAAGTCAAATACCTTCAGTGTAAATGTTCCAGAGCCTAAAGAAGAAAAGAAAACACCCAAATGAGCTAAAAGCTGAGACTTCCCGTCATTCTTACTGAAAACTGAAAGATATGACACAGAGTGGGATAGAGGCAGCAGCCAGCAGTCTAACCACGACACATTTTGACTGCTGATCACAAGTTTCTTCTCTCTACATGACCATTATGAGCCAACTTGGATGTTTACCAATACTCTGGACAAGCCTTTGTACTTGCAAAGCTGATTTGCTTGGAGGGGGAAAAAAATGTTTTAATTAGCACATGCCACCAGTCACAAACAACAATAAAATGTTTCTATTACTGCTGTTGCTTTTACTGAGTTTTATAGGTTGGCATTTTCCTGGAATCAGACAGAAATAGTTCCCATGCTGTGTGAAGAGAAATGAGGAATATAACGTCAGAGCCTTGATTTCACTGATCAAGCTATTTTGCTGCTATTAATGCTGTTCTGGGACTCTGAGGTAAACTTCATCCAGAGCTGTCAATCAGCTGCAAACTGATTGCTTTTGCCTCTGCTTTGGTGGGAAGTGGAGATATTTCAGCTTTCCTGCAAACACAACTCCTGCAGCTTTAAAACAAAGAAATGAAAGGTCTAATTTTGGCTCCAGCTCGGCTTTATTGTGGCAGACTACAGTCTGATACGGTTTACCCTGTTAATGCTTGTCATGCATTATTTACCGAACGTGTTATCCTCCCTTTCATATGCAACACAAGGACATCAGGAGCCACCAGGCATTTAATGACTTTTCTCAAGTGAAAAGTCAGCCATCGAGCGTTTAGTTGGGGTAAAGTGTTGATGTATGATGTTATGTTAATGTTGGGATGTATTGACTCAGCTGGCCTGCGTGAAATGAGGCATATTTTTACTGTTAAATGCAGAGTTTTTTTGCTTGCATGTGAGGAGACGTTACACGGAAAGCGGTGCATTATTTATGCTCTTGAGCTTGAGGACAAACCCACTGAAACACAAGGATAGAAGTGATGTCATGCAAGAGATGAGAGCAAATAAGGTGAAGATTAGAGTAACTCAGAAACTATGGCGGCAGGAATTATAAAAGCATACTTTGTGTTAACGTGACGTCTTTTCGGTTTATGTTTTGAGAACAATCTGCAGGTTTTTATTTTTTGCTTTTGGTTTGGATGGTTTCAGACAGAAGGATGAACATGTCCTACCTAGATCAAGCGGGGTCTCTCGTGCTTTGCGTCCAAACTCCCAAAGACTTTGTCTCTGAGCTTCCAGGTTCCAGCGCTGGACTCCACAGAAAGCTGGCGCTGAGGACGACTTCAGCCTGAATTCCACAGAGTCTCCGTATCTATCCGAAACTTCTGCAGCTCCTCAGATTGTATTACATTCCGTCAAGCATCGCCACTTGCTCTGAACCCATACTCCAAAAGCACACAGTGATATTGACGTCTATAAATAACTTGAGCGTGTCTGCAAACCGCACCTGCCAGCAAGTATTATGACACCGAGGCGTTTCTCTGCCCGTCTGATTAGCAGGTGATCATCCTCCGGTGGGTTTATAAGGCCGTGTAAAAGTTCCAGACAGAAGTATTGCTCCCCGGAAAAAAAAAGAAGAGTCAAGCACGCAATTCAGTCTAGAAGAAAAGTTGCACTAAAGCAAAGCAAAAGGGAATCAATCCCACTAGAAAAGCTCAGTACAGCAAAAACATTTCCATGTTGCAAAAAGATAAATGTTGGTCTTAAATCAGTCCGTGACCTTTAAACGTGTCTCGGGCACATAGATGAAAAATAAAAAAGACAAATCACCTACCTCCCTCCACTACCAAGGCACCTGGAAGCAGGGCTCCTTCAAGGTATTTGGATATATCCCAGTAGGTGATTAGAAAAAGGATCGTGTACTAAATTGAAGTAAAATGCTCTACAAACAATACATAAAATTATAAACTATATATTTATTGAATATCTTAAAGACATAGCAATCAATATTTACGAAATTAAAAAATATCAAGTGCAATAAACTCACTCCTGAGCATGACACACACACACTATATGAAGATTATTAGGATTTTTCTATCGACTTTTTAACCACAAACAGGTGAAAAAAAGAGGCAAGGTTGAGCTGCTGTTGGTTATGTGGTGTGCTGGTGGGAGAATGTCCTTCCAAAAAGGTAAATCCACCACCCCACACCCACAACTTCAGGCTTTTACTTCTCCAAAGTGCTGAATTTTACTTGTAAGGTGACCCAAAAGTGCCACAGTGAGAAGAGTACAGGGTGACAGTTATTAAGTAGGCCGCTGCTCGTTATCTGGCATCCCTCAGATTAATTAGTGAGAGGTAAGAAGACAGAAAAACAAACACTCCCAAAGCCAGCTGAGTGTTATAATTTCACACCGAGGGGCTGGTCGTCGTCCCCCCGCCTCCCTCCGGCAGCAGCAGCCTGCTTCTCGAGCACCGGCAGCAGCGGCAAGTCCGCAGCGGGCACCCCGGATGTCAGCTCCTCCTCCCCGGCCTCTTCCTGTCCTCTCTCCCCGATGCCCTCCGGCCCAACCCTACACTCGCAATCCCGGTGACCGACGACAGATCCGCTGAGACCAATTTCTCTCATCTTTTAGATGGGAATGTTTCTGAGAGATGCTTTTCCTTTGCGCGCGCGCGCCCGCCCAACCTGTGCGTTGTCAACTACGAACTTGGCAAAGATGGGCGGGTGAGAGGTGAGCCGGCAGTTTAATTGCGATCAAAAGCTACGGGAGGAGGGGGGAGAAATGCGGGTGAGGCCATGTGCGTATGGTGCACGTGCATATCCGAGTAAATGTGTGCGCGTCAAGGAGCAGAAGAATCCGCCGATCTGTGCGCCAAAGACTGCGCCAACTCGCTCCGCTTCTATCTGCTGCGTCTTTCTGAAGCAGCCTCGCGGGAACTCAGAGCTTCAGTTTCCAGAAGTCTAAAAAAACTAAAAAAAAACTGCCGTGCGTAATCTGAATGCATCCAAGAAGACAGGCGGCAAAATCATGAGGCGGCGATGGTAACTTAGTCCCTCATCCTCATATAATCCGCTTGGCTGTTGTAGCGTCTCCTGTCCTCTCTGCCCGGACGGAGATGATCCCGCGCAGGTGGACAGCAGGACAGGCTTTTGGGGAGGCAGAAGCAGCAGCAGCAGCAGCAGCAGCGCACTCGTGCCCTGCGCTTCCGTCTCTCCCCGCTTCTCTCTCCGAGTTATCTCCAGCGATACAGCCAGAGAGGGAGAGGCTGGAAAGAGAGAGGATGTTCAGGAGGGGTGGGGCTGGATGGGTCCCTGCTGGGACCGCGAGTGATTTTAAGCGCTCATCACTTTTTTTCCACCTCCCTTTCTTCCTCTCATCCTTTTTCCCCCTCCAGCCTCTCTTGTCATTTTCTACTTACCTGAAACCTTGCGCTGTCACGCACGCATGCGCGCTAAGTGTGAAGTTCAGAGCCAAGGGCAAACGCGTGGGAAGTTTTGCGCGCCTATTATTACCCACATCGTTTCCATCCTCAGAGCCCGGTTCATACCTCCTTTACTCACCCACAGGCAAATAATGACCGTTCAGAATTAAAATGAAGGAATATGTTGATGATTTCTAGACCCGAGCATCAACCGACCCCCGCTGATTTCATGCAACATGCAGCTCTGGATAAATATAAAACTAAGGCAAATACGTGTAATTACTTACGCCTGCTAATGACTTTGCTTTACATCTCAGTGTGGGCTGCAGGTAACTTTGTGTGACTGATGCGAGCGGCATTAAGCATATTTTCTAGCCTATTAACATCAACATCGATTGAGCTTTCAGTAAATATAAGCAAAGGGTAAAGGGTATCTTAGATCTGTTTCCATGACAACAAGGGGGTTTGAGGCGACTTTCTTTTTAGCCATCATATTATGAGTGCTGCTATGTTCAATACAAAAAAAGTCATTCATGGCTTCTCTGTCTTGCATGTAAGGTGGTAAATGTTGCTGCAGCCTCTGCAAGGTGCTTGAACATGCTTGAACATCCGCCTCAGCCTCACTTCTTTGATCTCTGAGCAGTTTCTGATCGTCGCCATCTGCCGAGACAGTTTCAGGATTCCAACTAACGTTTCAGCTACTTTGCCCCCCTGCAGATCCCTTCTTCTCCTCCTCTCCTGTTGTCCCCCCCCCTCCTTCATGCTTCCCTTTCTTCCTCTGCAGCTCACTCTCTCCACACAGTCTGTCTGCTCTATAATTATTTCCATGGTTACCATTAAAGATGGCAAGCGAAGCCTGATGTACTATGGTAGTAATCTTGTCCTCTCGTGTGTCGCTTCTTCCTCTTCTTCTTATGCTGCGTTGCCATGTGAGTTCCTGCAGCCTCTTCTTATCTCCCGACACTTTTTCCGTTGCTACATGTGAAATCTACTTAAAACCAATATTTAATTTAGAAGCTTACGCAGCTCCAGCATATGAACAAACACACACTCGTGTAATCCACATGGAAGCAAAAGCATTAATCACATCATGTCATATTGATGAATCCTTACAAAGACACTGCAGTGATGCTGCATGCATTTATTCTTTATAAACTATCTGGTCAGTTTAAGGGTCATGGGATGCTCCGCTTCATCGTAGTCATTAGAAATACTGTACAAAGAGAGCAGCAAAGAGGAAAAGAAATGACTTTGGGCTCAATTTCACAAGTTTGTAAACTGCAGTTGGCACAAAGAGATAAGTGCCTTTGTCTCGTGTTAATTTTCACGCATTTCCCGACTCCTGCGTGTGAGCTCACAAGTTGCTTTTGTGAAATGAGCCCCGGGGTTCTGCAGGAAAAAGCTGCTCAGTTTGAAAACACAAACAATGTGAGATGACTCGCTAAGATGCTCACGAACCTTCGGGATAAACCGTGAGAAGATGTTCTTTGACAAATAGTCAAAAGGAATAATAATGAGTGCATATATGTAAAAAAAAAAAATAGTTTGTTCATTTTTCTTGCCAGTTGTTACATCAGATGAGAAGATTATTAACAGATTGTTGGCAACACGGAGACGTTATTTTAATGCTGGAATTGTAAAAGAACTAAAACATACTGAATAAAAAACAGTAAACAGAGGCTATTAACTCTAAATTGAGAGAAGAAAAAAAAATCAGAAGGACACCGGCAGATGGTTCGTGACAAAGCCCTTCAACAACAAACTGTTTATACATCCGGCCCCCCCGATCTTTACTGTTTCAGTTCATTTGAGATTTAATTGGTCTTTTAATTAAATAATTCTGGGCCTCCTTCATCCGCACTGCTGCTACGGTTCTTGACTTGAGAGTCAGCCACTGGCAGTTTAAATGAATGCACTCGCTCTCACTGTTCACGTAACAACCGAGCGTAAAGCATCTTTATTCAGCTCTATGTTTTACTGATGCTTCAGAAATTATTCTAAAAATTGTGTGGACAGATTGGATAAAAGAAATGAAGCAAACATCTAGTATAATCAAGGTTTCTTGCTCTGATTTCCTTTATCTGAGGACAGTGACTGTATTGGACCTGTGTGCTGCTCAGTGCTGATGTTTTGCATCATGGCCTTGAAGAAATGCATTCTGGTTAAAAATCTCTCCTGACTCTTGGCTCCACAGAGATGAGCTTGTCACATGACATGAAAAGCTTGTGACGTTTGTTCACTTCCAGCTGCAAACCACCTCAATGTTGGCACAACTCTACCCTGATTGGCTGAAAGGGTCACTGAGATTCATTTTTATCCCCTTTTCTCTCCTTATGGGATTCCACTGGTCTGATTTCTTTTCTGGCATCTCTGCCAGTATTCATGGACACCGACTGTGTCCATTTCCAGCAGGAAAGCTATAAGAAGCTGGATGAATATGATACTGTTAATACTGGAGATCCTTAATCTTTAGGCACATCAGGAGCATGTTATCATTGGTTGATGGTTTGATCCTGGCTTCTCCAGACTACATGTAAAAGTAACCTTGGGAAAGATACTGAACCCCAAATTGCCTCCGATGTGCTCATCGGTGTGTGAATGTGACTTGCAGTGATGTTTGAGTTGTCATAATGACTAGAAAAGAGCTATACAGTAGCAGGAAAATCCATTTACCAAGACTAAGGGAAATTAAGATTGGACATTGTGGAACCTTGAAGCAATTAAATGTATTTTAATGTGGTTTTATATGAAGTAAAAAAAAATTTTTTTCTTTTTTGCTACATCTTTGGCATGTAACTTTGAGTTAGTAGCACTTTCAGTCCTGACTATGATGATTATTAATTATAGTTCACTTTAGTTAGATGAAAATAGAAGCATTTAACAATATTTCAGGGCTACTCAATTATTCTACTTTTCTATTCTACATTTATCACAGAGTACATCACAGTCGTGTACTATGGAAGTACAGTCTGTCTGTAAGATGCAATCAGCCTGCACCTCTGCAGCCCTCTCCTGGGATCCCCCGGGATGTTTGCACGGATTGTCTGATGTTCCTCAACGTAATGCCTCCTCACATTGTGATCTTTAATCACCGCCATGCACTCATTGCAAAATTAAACACATTAGTTTTTGCACTTGAATGTGGTGGTAAAATAAATGTTTGTCAGTCCAGGCGGGGTTAAATCTACGGTTTTTCCTTTCAGGGTGGAGAAAGACATGTTTTGATCATGCTAATGCTAATGTCGCTACTTCGAGACACAACGAGACGCTGCATTATGGGCTTACTGTCGCTAGGCTAACGAGTGTTGCATTCATGGTCCATACTGCAGTAGGACATTTCGCAATCAATGTAGAAATTTCTGAAGTCTTTAGATTTTTTTTTCTTGGCATAATCAGACTGGGCCACATGGAAGTTGGTTCTGGGCCACATGTGGCTCACGGACCGACAGTTGAAGAGCCCTGCTATATTTACTTGCCTGTTCTTCTAAACAAAAAAAAATTATGGCACCCACATTTTACCCCCATGAACATAGACAATTATGTGAACACGGTCAAAATTAGGTCTAATAATGATAATATTATCAAAGTCAAGCACAGTGTTAAGTACTAAATGCATGATTGTAGCATTTATGCTAGCTGTGTAGTATCAGCTGTACCATATGTAAGCTATCTAAAGCACTGACATGTTTCTATTTTTCATCATTTTGAATGACTCCATGACACATTTTTAGTATAAATGTCCCAAAAATAGCCCAATATGACATTTTTTATGTAAAGCCAACACATGAAGCTTCAGACTTCCAGTCCGTTACATCTATAGCATGTTTAGCTACGTTGCCTTGGTTAATGCCAACCTGTCACCTACTACACGCATCACCGGTGGTGAACGTTCATAAAAGACTCGTTCATGTTCATGTCATGTTAACGGCAGTGTTGTGAGTTTAATGGACATCCCTTCAAAGTGGGTGTTACTGAGAACTGAAAACAGCCTCCGGAGAAGAACCGAAGCACAATCAGCTGTGCTGTGTAACAACAAGATGTCCTGTGTATGCACAGATATGTGCACAGATGACCCAAACTATCGCTCAGCACAGCCCAAGCTAGCTGTTTAACTTAGTTTCAGTTTGCTTTATGGGTATAAATTACATGTAGTTTATTAATATGTCATACTGAAAGCATTGTGTCATGTTTACTCTTGATATTGGACGAGTAAGAGCAGTTCAGTTTTCCCTTGTTAGACTGTTTCAGATGTTTTGGATCAGCTGGAGAACATCTCTGTTTCATGAGTTAAAGATGAATCATTTATCACAATAAGAGACGTAGAACAGTTTGGACTTCAAAGTTATCTGCTGGCAACCAGACTCAGACTCCCAGGAAACCAGTGTTTTAATCACAGGTCGTATGACTTAAAATGGAAATGATCTCACGCTGCCATGTCTACCGGACCCCCCCCCCACCGCTTCACTGTCAGTCCAAGCTCGACCGAGCGATCAGATCCACTTCCAGTGGAAGTGCTGCAGAGCAGACAGCAGCTCGTGTCAGCCTCTGTGTTTCAGATGGATAGATAACGGGGGGGGGGGGGGGGGGGGGGCTGACAGCAGAGGAACGAACCAGAGGGGCTGTAACAGGAATCACACTGTGACAGCCAGACTCCTGAAGAGTTGGAGTAGAAAATGGAAAGATGGGAGGGGGGCCGAGCGTTGCATTGCAAAAAAAAAAACAAGGAGTGCAGAGAAAGTCTTGTATCCAGCGACGGGATGATGGATGGCTGAACAGGGAGGACAGGACTATACATGTGCACGCCGCCACCGTGCTGGGACTCGTGCCAAACCACGGTGACAACCCGGCCCATGGCGTGCAGGTGTGCAGCATGCTGCCAGGTACACGGAGGCATTTCCCTCCATTTTCACATCTGTCTGGCCCGTAGGAATCCAATGATCTACCCTGCAGTAGCTGGCCAGCAGTCCTCATTATTTCAACGACTGTTTCAAAGAGATTATACGATAGCTTCGAGCAGATGAATATATTCATTCAGATTCTCAGAGCCGAGACCATCATGACTCGCCAGTCTGCAACATACTGGTATTTAGATCATCTTCTGTAACCTTGTCTCACAGGGATCAAAGATGGTGCTGAGAGCTGCGTGAGACTCACAAATATGAGCAGCTACACTGTTAATGTTCTGGTCTGAGCCTGAGCAAGCTACAAGCTCAAATGTCAGTGCAGTCAAGCAGGTCATGGTCACCCTAGAAGCCCAGATCTTTGTGCTATAAATGAACTGGATAAGGGAAAAATTCTGGGAGATCAAAAATAAAAACAGGGGCTGGTAGGACTACTGACTGGTTCAGACTGCACGATTTGTTTTAGTCGTTCACGACGGTCATAAATCAGATTAACCGACATAAATGTCATAAATTCGCTGGGTGTCGTGTGCCGGCAAGTGGCCACACTACAAGAACGACCCCCCGATCGTCCCGTGTTGTCCGGCGCCTTCAGAGCGCACAAGACGGGAGGCGGGACGAGCAGCTGTCAGTCATGGCAACAGACGCACTTTGGGTGAGAGTGGCTGGCGGGGGGGGGGGGGGGGGGGGGGGGCGTTATGGGCCGTATATCTTGCAGAACTTTACGCAGCTGATTTATTAACATGTTTAAAACACTGCAACGTTTTAATGCTAGCTTGTATTGTGTCAGTAGCTACAGGGTGGTTATAAACAGGAGGGAAGTATTCAGGATTTGGGTTACGAGAAGTAGCGTTAATCTATTAATATTGACCAGGAAGCTGCACTCTGTCTTCCTATTGGTCAACATGTAGGAACTCGTCGTCGGACAAAAAAAGACTTTCTGTGTCGTGGTCGTGAAGCGTCCCAGACGCCGGATCGCCGATCTTTCATCATGTCCCACTATACGGGGTAAAGACGCTGGTCCTGCGACTCGACATCCCATAATCGGGCACAACAGTGAACGTTTGTCTGCGACGTGTTTGTCGGGTGAAAATCGGGCTGAATTCGTGTCGTCTGAACCAGGAATTGAACTGTTAAGAAGCAATGCATTACCTACACTTCTGTGTTAAAATATCGGCCCACTCCTCGTTTCTTCATATTTTGCATCCAAGCTTATAATCTTTGAAAGTGGTCCTGAGGAGGAGTTCTGACTTTTTGAAGGTCAGCATTTTTGCACCAACAAGGTGATTCCCAAAGAGCTATTAGCTAAAAACTTGGCATATCTCAGCATGGTCTTGGGTGCCCTGAAAGAAGGGAACTGGGGATGGGCATTTGATTAAATTGTCTTAATCTTCGGGAGAATTAGCGATCGATTTTCAGATAAATTTTTATAATAAAATGTAGTATTTACAGGCTATGTTAAAATGTTAAAAACACAGATCTTTATTACAAGATGAACGACAGTTAAATGGGATTCATTCAGTGGTTACATTGAAATATATGCGCTCACATACAACTTCAGCACCGGTGCAAAGATGCAGTAGTTTTATCAATTAAAAAATAATGTCATAGAGGAAATTCTTAACGATCGATTAAAATGAATTATGCGAATCCCTTCTGAATAAATAGGAACAAATCCAGCAAAGACCTGAACCAGGACCTGAGATATGCATCTGGACCTTCAGGTGATCTATTTACTGTTGGCTGAAGCCTTATCAGAAATGGTCTCCATGGAAACATGGTCCTCAACTGGGTCTGACGGAGGAATGGATCCTCCCAGAACCCGGATAACAACATTACTGAAGCAGTTTGGGGTCAGAGAACGGAACAAAAGGCAGAGACATCCAAAGAAGAGCTGCAAGAAGCCTGGAGAACTATTCCTGAAGAGTACATAAAGAAATGACGGACAGCTTGTCTGACTGGGTTCAGACTGGGTTCAGACTGGGCGGAAGAATAAGGGCACACTCATCCTGGTTCAATTATGAAAACTGTTCTTTTGGTTTGGTTTATCCAAACGGACCAAACCGCTTGGACGACATCACACAGTTCAAACAACTACTCGCTAGGGGGTGACGTTCCCACGGCGACCACTCACCGAGAAGAAGAAAACCTGCCTCATTGATGGGCCAGGACTGAAAACGGATGTCCCTCTGCTCAGTAGGTAAACAATGGAGCACTAAGTTTAAGCAGTCTTGGAGTTTCTGTTTTTACTTTGGTGTTAAAACCTAGTACGGTTCTCACAAGGATCTGCCCAGTATGAGCAGTAGGCGACGCTTTACATCTCTTCCTTTCACACTGTAAGCAAACTGCACCAAGGTTCAGTTTGCAAGTGAACCGAGACCCCCGGTTTGTAAGCAGAGCAGTGTGAACGAGCACTACTCCAAACGAACGGTACTATCCCTGGAAGCAGACCAGGGTTCGTTTAAAGGGGCCCTTTTATGCTGTTTTTGACTTTTCTGAGCTTTCTCTAGAGTTATAGTGATGAATAATCATCAGACAAGTGAGTGGTGCTGTTTTTTATCACATAAACGCATGTTGGAGTTTCCATGGTGATGAAAACAACTGGTTCTTTCTACTTAGATATTTTAGTAAGTAAGGTTATATCGGACTACGGCTGGTAAGCAGAGTGTTTACCAAACGGATACATTCTGCTGCATTCGTTGCTGAGTTCACCCTCGTTTTTGGGGTCAGATTTGGGCTCGAACATGTACGGCTGTATGATTTGTTTTGACATTTTTTTACTGACTATTTATTTTTTCTTCCTTTTGTTAATGAGTTCTGCTGGTGTTTTCTGTCTGACGGTGCTCCCGACAACTACTGACCAATCAGAGGCAGTCTGCATCATTAAATTTAAGGGTGGAGGCGGGGCTTAGTGCAGATGAGTCTCACTCTTCTTGTTTCTGGCAGAGGCTGATCTGAGGGCCTACGGAGAGGATCGATCTAAAATAAATAAACAGGTTTTTTTTTAAATGCTTGAACAACTCCTGCGCTTGTGGACTCGTAAAAATAAATTAGCCTGAAATGAGCATAATAGGGCCCCTTTAAACATCACCAGTGTGAATGCATCCTTAATGTACTCATACCTAACACTGACTTTCTTTCAAGCTCCTTAGAATTGAACAAACTCTATTTTTGCTGTACAGACTGTATATATATATATATATATATTTTTTTATGCAGTGCTGTATTTTACCTGTTAAATAATGCTTTTTACATAAATCCCTGCTGAATCTTAAAGAGCTGGAGGTAACAAGCATCAGTCTGTATGATGTCCATGTTCCCAAAGATTGAACAGTTTTCACTTTCTCATGAAATGAATAGCTGCCTCCTTTTGATGGCCTGTTACTTTTGAAGGCAGAAGGGCAGACGGAGAGCGCAGCCTCCTTTGAGACCAGTTTAATGGAAGTGATCCCGATTTAAACTAAAATGTAATGGGGTTTCTTTGCCCGGCTCTCCATATAGTTGGATGAAATTCAGCTTTTTCTTGCTGCAGCAGAGGTTTCTGTAACAGCTGAAGCCTTTTATGTGAGTGCCAGTTTGAACTTATACAACAACAGGCATAATAAAAAAGAAGTTTAAATTGTGGATTTTATGAATAAATTTATATATTTGACATCATCTACGTGGGGGCTGCACGGTGGTGTGGTGTTTAGCACCGCAGCCTCACAGCAAGAAGGTTGCTGGTTCGAGTCCAGGCTGAGTTTGAGCCAGAGGAGGGGTTTGAAACAGTGGCCTTTCTGTGTGGAGTTTGCATGTTCTCCCCGTGTATGCGTGGGTTCTCACCGGGT
>JAOXYM010000006.1:2298914-2316875 GCA_028567055.1 Leptatherina wallacei
TCTAGTTCGCAATGAATTATGGGATAGCAGAGGCCGCGGAGGATACATCGCATGCAGCCTTCGTTTCAAGCTAAACGGAGTGCGGGTTTGGAGGGTGGATTCGGAGGCTCCTTCGAAGGCTGGTGAATCGGGACAGTACTTCGCGCGCCGCTGTGACGTATGCACCCTCCGAATCCACACTTCGTAGTGCGCAGACCCTTAAATGAGACACACCCAATGTAACAGACACATTACACACCAAAATGTATAAAAACTGATAAGTTAGCTTAATGCTAACGTCTATGGAAAATATCATTGGCAAGCTAGCGGTTAGCATGCGCGAACGGACTAAAAAAAAATTAAACAACTTTATCCTTAAAAAAATGTTTGCTTCAACAATATTCTCTGTGTTCTTTTATAAACGGACTAGAATACTTACAGGCAAATGTTTTCTGGTCATAAAGGAGAACATGAAAAACATTTTCACGTCTTAGCTGTCTGAACTAAGTACGGAAGGACTGAAGGGACAAAACACACAGATTTTACTGCAAGAAATCTCAGCACCAGAGGACTGCTGAACCATTTTTGATAACAGAACACAGTATAGTAATGATATTTCTTGATTGTCTGGCAATGGAGCAAAAGGTAACAGGTAGGTCATAATTATCTGACGGCTAAAAGAAAGTAGCAATGTGCAGTAAGAAAGAAAATTGAGGATGAAGCACATCGTGATGAATCGACAAGATAATCATAATCAAATCGAATTGTGAGACGAGTGAAGATGCACAGCCCTAAACATGTGGAGATTTACTTACGTTATGGACACGTTATAGACAAGATGCAGCTTTTAACTCAATTTTTCTTTGGCTTTTTTTATTTATTTCATATTTACTTTATCACTATTTTTGTTTGCTTATTAATTGCTTTTATTCTACTGTTTTATTCGAGTACGTTGCTCTGATTTTTTTTCTTTATATTTCATACCTGTTGCTTTATTTTGATCTTACTGTTTATCACAAACTGCAGTGGTTTCCTCATGGGGATCCTTCACACCGGGGGCTATGGCTGCACAGTCCATGGGGTTGCTGTTGCAGGGACTGCCTTTGACTGGTTGGCCGGGGGGTGGTCTTGGGTGGGCTGGCTCCTTGGTGTGAATGGATCCCCAACATATTGTTTCCTCATTGCAGAGTCAAGCCAGATAAAGAGACAGAAGGGTGGGAGTGGGGGATTTGAATGCATGTTGTGTGTGCATGAATGTATGTCAGTGAGAGTATGGTCAGGTGGGGGATTTTACAACCGTTAGAACTGTTTTTCGTTGTTTTGTTTTTTATGGAAAGCACTTTGTGTTGCTTATATGTATGAAAAGTGGTCTATAAATTGATAAATAAATAAAAAATCATGAATTAGACCAGTTTAACCAGCAGGATAATTGCCGTCTTTTATATTTTGCAGTGTAGATCAAATTAACACTTTGGTTGCCACTAATAATAATTTACCCTTTTTGCCAACAAACCCCTTCTAGCCTTTGTTTATTTTATTTCTATCTAACTTATTCATTTTTATCTATTTGTTTTTAATCACTCGTATTTATGCATTTATCATTTTATTATTATTTAGTATCTATCTGTATTTATTAATTATTAACTTATTCAATATTTAATTGTATTTTAACTTTATTCAAGTCTAATATTTTGGGGTTTTTTCCTGATTGTTTGCTGTATTTATTTTCTTATATGATTGGAAATAAATTAAAGCGTGAAGAGGTTAATATACAATTTTTTGATAATTATTTGGGGTATATAAAATAAATGTATTTTTTGGGGGGGAGGTATCAGAAATTGTTAAATTGTCTATCGCAAGCAAAGACAGACCAAGAAAAAGAACCTGGCCCCATGAAATACATTTCATAAGAAAAGAAAAGAAAAGAAAAGAAAAGAAAAGAATTTATTTCTGGACTAAGAGTTTGTCTTCTAAACAACCTTTTTTTTTCCTAACCTGAACCAAGAAGTTTTAATGCCTATCCTCTGAATCCACACGGTTGACCAAATACTCTTAACCCTATCCATCCATGCTTATCAGTTTCTGAGACCTATTGCATCACCGTATGGTAAAAAATTCTGCTTGAATCCCTGCTGGATACAATCTGATTAATGTCTTTTATGGTGGATATTTTTTGCACTACAATTATTTGGACTCATCACATGGTAATAAACCTTACGTGTGTGCATTTTTGAATTTTTTTTAAAATACATTTTGTTAAAAGGTCAATGGATGAAAGAAAATAATTTTCTGGCCATTATTTCCTGGGTCAGGCTTTAAAGGGTTAAAGTGTACAAACTAGTGCTGTTGTAGAGCTAAAAAGTAAAATACAGACATGACGACAACAAAAAAATGAAGTAAAACATTAGTGTCCAGATTGGATTCGAACATGAGGCTTATGATGGGAATCAGGTGTTTTATAATCCCCCCCCTTCCCCCCTGACTTCAATGTCTCCACACAGTCCATGTTAAACGTCGATAAGCCAGCGTGACCACAGAGGGTGACCTCGCAACATGCAGATCTGGAGCAGTTTCCTGTACATTGGAAAGTGATGGTAAAGCAATGCAGTACCCCCCATGCATCAAAAACTCCTGACCAAGCATTGGTCAGTAAATCCCATCCATCCATTTTCAATCCCTGCTTGATCCAAAGCAGAATCCCGGGGGACCCTGGACAAATCGCCAGTCCAACACAGAGCCACAGAGACAAACAACCACTCATGCTCATGCATAGGAAGCTTACAATCACCACGAATAATTACAAGCATTAACACAGGTTTTTAAACCGTGGGAGGAATCCCAGAGTACCTGGAGAAAACCCATGCACGGACAGAACATACAAGCTCTACACAGAAAGGCCTTAGCCGAGGTTCCTACCAGGAACCTCCTTTCTGCGAAGCAATGACGCAACCTCTATGTCTTAGGATGACGGCGCTTTAAAACATGATCACTCGTGTTTAAATAGTGTGACTTTACATGATGTTCTCTGATGCTCTCGCTTGTTAAGAGTGCTGAGTGACTTTCTCTGTTGCCATTAAATGTTAATGTAGGCCAACAAGAGCGAAAGGCGACCTCTAGGTAGCAGGATTAGTATCCTTCCTGAAGCCTCTGGTTTAGGGTTAAAAGACAAATATTCTCTGTAATTTCACAGTTTTTATCTGGAGGAAGTAAAGTCAATCTTTCCTGAAGATGGAGAAACACAAAGACTTACAACATTTCAAAAAGTGGTCCTTTGCTGAAATCAAACTAGCCCACAGCTTGAAGGGTGAATCATAGCAATACAGATCCCACCTTAAAGTCATATAGATTAGGTTTGCTTCCGTTTGAGCTTCTCAGCATCTACCCCACACAGTATTGTTTTATTTATAGACGACAGATAGTCAGGGTCATTTCGCTGATTCTACTCTATGTTGTTTGCCATTCTGTGCAGGTTTGTTGACTTGAAGCTAAACTGCAAACGGAGATTTGATAGATGCTGAGTAAGTGCACTATGAATCCCAGCTCATTACCACAAAGCTCAGGGGAAGTTAAGCAGTGTGTGGCACGCTGTCTCCAAAAAGCAACTAAGCCCCCGAATCCAAACTTTGCAAATGTGCAGTGCAAAGTCATGATGCTGAGATATTCACCATGGGATGGAAGCATGAGTCATCCACAGCCCAATCTGCACTACTCTACTGTAGGCCTACCTCTCCACCCCCGAGGCTGTCTATTAAGGGCCTGTGAAGCACAGTGGACAGAATTTCAATGAGCACACTCTTTCTTCTGTCTGTCCGTTCGTACACACAGGGAGCACAGGCACAGCTCTAGGTTGCATGAATATACTTTAACGGTTTAGCACAAGGAGAAATGCTGAGATGCCTCTTTTCTATGCTCATCTTCCCCTTCCTCACTCTGTCTTTCATTTACTCTCTACAGTCTGCTCCCTTTATTTCTTTCTCTGCCTTTGTTCCACTCTTCCTTCCCTCTCGGTGGGCTCTTTTCCTTTTTCTGCTGTCCTTAGCAGTTTACAAAGAGGAGTGCCATGCACCAATCAGATGACTGGTCAGCCCCAGTCAACGCTGTCATTACTGGAACCCAACAGACCTAATGTTGATTTATACGCATCACTGATCCCCAAAACAGGGCTAAAAATAAAGCTAGCAATATCCCAGGGCCGCCCGGGGCAGATAATGCACTTCTGTGAGCATATTGAGCTGAAGCATCTTACTTTCTTGGCAAGAAAGCTTCCCATAATGCACTTGTCTTTACTGAGACCTCAGCTGAAAGACCACCCCTTATCATTGCATGCGAATGGATCCCGATGAAGTGCAGAAGTAGGAATAGAGATGTGCTTTAACCGAGGACGAATATGCGGATGGCCATGAGAAAATGATGCAGCGCTGCACTTTGACAGGCTGTGAGACAGAGCGGTGCATGTGTGCAGAGCGGTATATGCTGCTGTCAGAGCCAAGTCAAGGGGGGATGTCAAGTGTCAGCCGTGGGGGGTCGCAGAGGCCCAGGAGTACGAGGCCTTTTGCTGAAATGCACACGAGCTGATGCCCCTCAATCTGCTGCACCAAAACCGGCTCGCTAGGAGGTCCAAACTGGCCCCGCGGGGTGAATTTGGTAAATATGAAAATAGAAAATATTAACAGGAATTTTAAAAAGAAGTCATTATAATATCTGATTTGTCTCAATGTTCAGCTTAAGCTGTTATATCTTTTATATCTTACTTAATAAATATGAACTCAGTTTGTATTATGAGATGAGTGAGGATTACAATACAGATGTGGAAATGTACACGTATGTTATAGTTCCCCACTCTCTTGGACACCGAGGAGCAGGAGGGGGAGGGGAAGAGTAACACGGACTTTGTGCCAAACTGTGACGAGTGTGCGCAACTCACCCTCCTCATTCACCCGTTTCCCAGTGAGAGGGCTAACTCCCTCACTTTCTCTGCAGTCTTGCACAAACACCTATTTTCTTTTTTTTTATACTTTATTTTTATTTAAGGAAATTTCTCCTTTTTTTTAAACAGGATGGTCAAACATTACAAATATAGACAAGATTCGACTGAAAGGAATCATACGGCAAAACACAAAAACACAAACATAAATGACAGACATACATGTAAATGAATAATAATGGGGGGGAGTTGGATTATAGTGTATAATGTATAGGGGTTAAGTCAATTAGTGAATAAGCCGTCACCTCTTTTTGCAGAATAAGTGTTCCTCTTTTCCCAGATAGTCACATTTATCTTTCTGAAGCCTTAAGCTGAAAGTCATACATTCCTGCATCGTATGTGTAATCATGGCCACCCAAACAAACACCTTTAAACGAGGAACTGAAGAGCAGGTTCATGCTTGGGACTGACGGCCTGACGGTTGGGGAAAAAAGCTGTTCGGAAGTTTGAGATTTGAGCGTCCAGTATCTTAAAGCTCGAAAATGCATGAACGTAAAATGTAAATTCACAAACAAACTGCAGGTAAAATGAACATTTTTCTCCCGGTGGTGATGCATGGGAAGTTCTGAGCATGACATGCAAAGCAGGAAGCTGGAAGTTGACATCAGTTCTGCATAAAGATGGTTTTTTTTCTTTTTTTTGTGTGTGTGTGTGTTTATATACCTTTAATGCACGCATCCTCTCCACCACACGGAAAGTGGACTGAATGCCACAGTATTTCTTTCACACATTTAGGCTGACACTTTACTGTAGTTGTTTATGTAGAAGATAGAAATTCAGTAAAAAATGTCAAAACATTCGTGCAAAGTCGGCTTGTTGGGCACAATGTTCTTCAAGGTGAATGAAGCTCTTCATCGTGTAGTACCCATGAATGTGGACGCGTCTGTATGTATCCGATGCCGTTAGTCTCATAGCATAAGTGCTAAGTCATATTTTGGCTAAATTGTGACATCTGTGTAACTGTATTCTCCAAATATTGCTGATTAACTGTGTACAGATGTCTATAAAACTTTAAAATATAACTTAGGCAATCATGCTAGGAGGCTAACGATACACTACACCCAAATATCCCCATCCCCCCCGACTAAAGTGTCCTCTCTTTCACCAACTCGTCTGGTCACCCTATTGAAAATAACATCTAGATGTTGAATAGTAACTCCAATCATGATAACTGTGACTAAATGTTTTGTGATTTTATAGATCCAGGGTTATCTGTGAGATGCCATGCACGAGTAAATGTGTAATATATAAATTAAACAACAATAAATAAATAAATATAAGATAAAAAATATACAAAAAATATTTAAAATAGTGTTAGATGTGAATATAAAAACTTAATCTGATTTATATTTACATATAAATATATATTATACATAAATCTATATTAAAACACATGAAATAAAGTTTCATATATAATATATATGATAAAATATTGAATAAAATAAATATATGAGATACATTTGATGTGAAATAAAAAAATCTAAATCAATTTGATGAAATTATATTTTTATATATTTAAATATTAAAACACATAAATATACTTTCATATATAAAATATATATAATTAAATGAATAGAAAAAATACACAAAATATGTAAATGACACACTGAAGCAAAATATTGTTGAAATTAAAGTTATTTTTCTCTAAAAAAAATTCAAGTTGATAATGTTTTGTAAAAAAGATAGTTAATTAAATCTAAACATCTTGATAAGTTTTCATTATATATTGGTTACCATGTTATTATTTTATTGTTTTAACCCACTTGAGATCAACTTAAATAAGTTTGTTACCCCTCCTGTAACTAAAGACTCTTAAATTATTGGCGACGGTACAGAAATGGGATGAAATGAGCAAAATAAATCCAAGCAACATGTGGAAAAAACGATGCTCATAAATACAAATTTTACTCCTCCTGAGCTCAGAATGATCTAAATACATCTGCAGGGGGTTGAAAGGTTTGGTGATCAATACAAATTACTCAACGATTACCTCGCGGGGTGGTGAGACTGGCGCATCGCCTCTTCCACCACAACTACCCTGCAGACAGCTTCAAAAACACACTCCTGGTTGCTGAGCTTTAAATCAGACAGCTTTAGTTTTATTACGACAATTTGCATGAAGACACTCTGCATCAGACATTTCTGTCTCTGCTATGAAAATGTGTCTGTTCGTGGCAGTTACGGGCTAGCATCACCCGAGGGTACCGCTGGAGCTGGAGCGGTGTCAGACGTGAGGAGGAGATAAATTGCAGCTGTTACAGCTAATTAACTGATGTTGTTTTAATGATCATGCTATTAGGCCTTTTTTCTAGTAATTATACTTGATATAATGGGGATTTGGACACAGTTATCAGATGGTTCAACAGCTGTTTACCTTTTTGTTTAAATATTCATCATGTTCACATTTTTCATATTCTGTGTTTGATGAACTAATTATAATAAAAATTATTTTACAATCAACACACTCAAACAGGGAATGTGAAAACATACAGTATTATTACTTTATTCATTTCTAGGAACACTGGAAATGGGTGCAGTGATCTATTGAAACTTATGCAAATACAGAACAGATTACAAGCTTGAGAGTGAATGTTTGGTCTGAACCCTCTTAGACAAACTTTCCTATATGTTCTTTAGTCTTCAGGGATAGTTCTCCAGGATCCTTGAAGGACTTTCCAAAGTTCCTCTTTGGTTGTTTCTGCCTTTTGCTCCGTCCTCTGTCCAGATGATCCCACACTGCTTCAGTAATGTTGAGGTTCAGACTCTGGGGAGGATCCCTCCCTCCATCAGACTTGTTGCCACTCATTTTTTATTCCACTTCTTGTGTTATTTTCATTCCTCAGCCTTTTCTCCCTGCTTCCCTTCCTTGTTCTTATTGTTTAAAGGTTTATCTTGTTTTACTCTTTAACTCTTGTGTTTTCCTCATGGGGATCCTCCACACCAGGGGGCAATGCCGACTCTGTCTGCATGGTCATTGCTGTGGAGATCGGCCTGGTCGGAGGTGGTTGGTGGGATCCTGCACTGCAGCCCTGGCTGTGGTGTGAGCCCTGATCCTGGGCGGTTCCTGCGGTGACGCCCTCTGTGGTCCTTGGTGGGACGGTTCCCAGTCTGTGGACAGATCCCCAAAGTATCGTTTCCTCACCTGAGCGTCAAGCCAGATGTTTATCTCCAGATGTTTATCTCCGGTTATATTTTCATATTGAAGAGACAGAGATCAACTGAAGGTCCAGATGCATCTCTCAGGTCCTGGTTCAGGTTTTTGTTCCTATTTCTTCAGGACATCAGATCCGGTTCATCTGCTGTAGATAATTATTTAATCTTCTGTCCATTTGTCCAGTTTCATCACATGTTTTAAGGACTCGCTGCACATCATGCTGGGATATGAAGTCTTTGGGAATCATCTTAGTTTGTGCAGAATTTATATTTCATGCTTGTAAAACTGTGTTATCCTTGTCATGTTTTTAAAGAAACGGGTACAGATCATGTGTCTTTGCTAAGCTGTCTGTTCTGTGTCGACACAACACTGGTTCATTACTTGAGTTTGGAGCCTTTTTTTTATGCTTGAATGATTCATAAGTCAGTGTGAAGTAGCTGAACAACCAAAAACCACATTCCTCTGAAAATGGTCAGGTTAAAAAACTGAAAATGTGTGAAAAAAAAAAGCAGCCAATACCCAAAAGAAAAACTTTGAAATATCTTCAAAAAGCCAGGAAACCTACTGCTAAAGGACTTGCACAGGACTGTACTCTTTCTTTTTACTTGGGTTGCTCTGT
This sequence comes from Leptatherina wallacei, assembly GCA_028567055.1. Classification (NCBI taxonomy): domain Eukaryota; kingdom Metazoa; phylum Chordata; class Actinopteri; order Atheriniformes; family Atherinidae; genus Leptatherina; species Leptatherina wallacei. The sequence continues at coordinate 2,307,651 of JAOXYM010000006.1, forward strand.
ATTAAGGTTACCCTGTTCCTTCTGAACGACAAAGTCCTACAGAAGAGTGTGTAATATGCAGCGAAGTGTTGTAAAGATTTCCTCAGCTGCAGACCTCTGCTCTCCCAGCTGTGAATTGCCTTAGACTGATGATTGAATTTAAAACAGAATGACACAGTTTGCCTTTTTTCTTTTGCAGTGCCAGAGGAGACTTCTTCACATGTTTTTCAACAGCACAGCGGGATGGAAGAAAAAGAGTCTCTAAGCAATAACGCATTTAAAGGGGCAGCCTGAGCACACGCCAGCGCTCTCACACTACTGTACAGCCCTGAAGTCCAATGTTAAACGGTGCAAGACAACAACATGCATTCAGTAACGGTTCTTTCCCAGAATCAAAACCATGTGCACGGAGATAATTTGTGGTAAACTCCGAACTTCTGAACTGTCTTTGAGTGAAGTGACAGTTTATCCATTTCTGTGCAGCTCCTGAGTTATGCAGAGCTGCACATTATATGTCGCTTCATTATCAGTATCGCAATGCGTGCATGCACATGAACTGAGATGTATGACGCTACAGCTCCTGATGCAGGACTCAAAGGGAAAACCGCACCAGGAAACACAACGGACTGGAGCTGCGAGTCGATTTAAAACGGAGCGACTGCAAAGTCTCAAGATTGCATTCATGAAGCAACCACCTCTCTATTGGCAAATTAGTTTTTACAGCTCTTTCGGCTGGACCAGTTTGCACTTCCCACTGCCTCCCACTTCCTGTTAACAGGGACGGGACAACCGGCCCTATCTTCTCTTTGGTCGCCAGCCTGCATGAGCTTCTACTTCAAGATTGCTACCCAGACTGAACGTGTTTCTACAGCAATTATGTCTCCCTGAGATGATTCCAAAGATCTACTTTTGAAGCAAGTCTTTGCTTTTCAGCTCTATTTAGTGCACTGCAGAGAACCGTGCTGAAAGAGGAAATGAATGGCCTTACTTAACCCTAGAACACTAACGTTGTGTACTCTAGCCATTCAAAACCAATGTAGCATGGGTGAAATTCACCCACCTTTAGTGTTCTAGGGTTAAGAGGAAAGTAGCAATAATGATGCTCCCTCACAGGCACAGCGGGGCTTCTCAGGCTTTTTGGTGCAATCAAACCAACAACATCAAAGTTCAATTAAAGAGAAAGTTTTATAAATGTGTGTTTGCTTTCTGTGCAGATGCACTGAAATCACTACAATTAAAGTAGTTATTCTTCAGTAATTCACATATCAAGTTACCTGAGTCCATCCAGTCCACTGAGTATTAAAAGAAATAGGACAAGTCTGGACAAACAGGACAATAACATTCATTAAATCAGTACCATTGGCAGAGATGACACTATTGTCAAGCTGTTGTTACGTTTTATCAGGATTACGCAATACACCGTGCTCCAGAGATACGGTTAGTGAGCAATGAATGGAGGAACATACACAGCTGAGCTTAGCACTTATCTCCTAAAACTCCAGTAGAGCAGGTATGTAGTGGCAAAGCATTACAGATGCACAGATATACCAGTTGAACATGAGTTTCTGCTGATATTCAGCAAGCCGACAGCAAGCCGAGGAGCTTGCACGGAAGGCGGCGGCTGATATTTATCTGATGGGTTCTAGTTGTGTTGCATTGTATGTGCAGGACTGACAAGTCAGAGAGCTCTTAATGCTTTAACAGGCTAAAATATATATATTTTGCAAAATTAAACAAAGTTCTTTTCATTCTTTTGTATCAATTTATTTGTGCTCTTTTAAATATGGCACGATTTATGGCTGAAATACTCAGTTATTCTATAAAGCATGTTTCATTGAATTCCTGGCTTTAAAGGGAAACCACATGGCAAAACCAATCAGCATTGCGCATCGGTGCATTCCTGCTAAGCATGTGTTGCCTTGAAAATGAGGTAAAATCAGGGAGAGTGGCTCGTTGCTGAGGATTCGTTAGGAAAAAACTAAGCCCCCCCTCCCCCGGTGAAATCAAGGCAAAGCTGGTATTTCTGTCCAAAATCAGGCAACATGTTCAAATCATCTTGTGATTGCTTGTGTGCTTGTTTTAATATTGCAACATACAGTATATGGCAGAACAAAAAAATACTGTAATACTTCTTTTTTCTTTCTGCTTAAATGCAAACCTTCTCTTGCACCAGTTACTAAAACTGAACATTAAGTTTATGCAACAGAGCCATCATAAAACTAGAGAACTTTTCTGTTTCACATATTAAGTTAAAGTGATGATCTTGTGCAAGAGAGACTAGACAAAAATATACCTCCGCCTTGGTTCTAGTCTTAATTAAAAATGTACCAATAGATACTGTAGAGCATGGATCGCTAACTGTGGACCTTTTGGGCCAGTATCCTGCAGGTGTTAGATGTTTCCCTGCAGCAACACACCTGATTTAAATGAATCAACTTCTGCACCAGATGACCCATTAATTAGAGTCAGGTGTGCTGCAGCAGGGCGACATCTAAAACCTGCAGGACCCTGGCCCAAGAGGTCCAGACTTGTAGGGTCTTAACATTTAATTTCACTTGAGATACCTGCATCTGATCTATTAAAATCTTTTTATTTTCCCTGATCCAGATTCTGATATCCCATTTGGTAAATTGCAGTACTTTCCACTCAGATATAAATAAGTCAGAGGTGTTGTTCCCATATATGGTCACAGAGTCAGAAACAGGAACTGGAGCTGCTTCAACCTATCCAGTGAAGCAGATCAGTCTCCTCTAACTTTTTAAACATACTTTTGGTTTAACAGCCTGCAAATTCTGCTCTAATTAACCTAATTTCCTGAAACAGAAGGCAGCTGTTTCCAGATCATAACATTCTCCCACAAACCCACTTTGATCAGCTTAGAACCAAACAGCTGACAGACAAAAGCAGCAACTAAGTGGGTAAGACCAAAACAGAGCAAAAAAGGAGGTTAAATGTGGCTAAAAATCTGTTAGGAAGGTTGAAAACAAAACTCAAACCAGTAATCTCTTGCAAGAGGGAGTTCAAATTGGCACAAAGGTTTGTGGATTTACAAACATAATATTCCTAACACATGCACATGTACGTATGTAGGGAGGACCTCAGCGTGCTTGGCAGTGTTGTGCAGGTTCATGCTTCTCATGAACTAGTTCAAAATTCAGTTCATTTTATTTATTTATTTAGGTTAGAAGTGAGAATGAAAGACTGAACTTGAGAAGAAATTGTAGTTTTGTGTCTTGCAATGAAAATCAATTTTACTAGACCTTAAATTCTATCACATAAAATAGATGCACATGCCATGTAGTATTGTTTTGGACATGTGACAGTGATAGTAAGGCAGCATTGTGGGGTGTTTACCTGAAGTGGAGAATGTCAGCAGTGTGGTAGTTTTTCATGATATCGAAATAAGATACTTGAAAAGCAGTATGCAGTACTTGCAACATCCAAGTAATGTGAGGAGGATGTTGCATCAAATCATTCAACACCATCATGATACGTCATCTGAAAAACCTCCAACCAGAGGTTCACAAACTTTGGCGGGAAGCTAAGGCTGCTAAAGCTAACGCTGCTAACGCTAACGCTGCTAACGTTAGCTTTATTTTTGTACAGAATTTGATCATCTTAACTTAATTTTGAAAAAATCGATATCGATAAATATTAGTTATCGGCCATTGCAAAAATATTCATATTGGATATCGGTATCGGCCAAAATTTTCATATCGGTGCATCCCGATAGACAAGGCTTCTGCAGCTTCTCTGTACCTGTGTTGCCGTGGAGCATTACTGGTTTGTAATGCTAGAGTGCACAATGCATTATGGGTAACGTAGTGTGACGTAGGTGTAGCGCTGGGAAAATGTAGGCTGTAGACTGTTGCGGGACCTCACATAATCGGGCACAACACTGGCGCTTAGTAAAGTAACAAAAATTGTACAGTTTTTTTTTAGCATTTTTGCAAAACAGCAACTTTTTGTCGTGAGATGGAGTTGAGCGGACAGAAACTTTAAGGTTTAACAAAGCCATTGTGGAAAGAAACAAAGCTAAACTTGGCCAAAATATTGAAGCTGTTTTAAACATTGGGATTCTTGTTTCCTCCTATTATCATATCCACCTTTTCCCATTTCCCAGAAACCAAATACTACCACTTTACTGAGCGCTACATCCTCTTTTTAGGGCTAGAAAAATAGGTAATATCTCAGCATTTGACATTAAAAAAGCCATAATAGCCATTATTAGCCCAAATTAGCTGCCAATCCAAAGCAAAATAAAGTGTTTGTTCCTGAATGTGAGTTTTTTTCTGTTGAAGTGCAGCACAAGTGCAAAATATTTGTGCAGAACAACTGCTCTTCCCATTCTGCCAACCTGCTGTGTGAGACCAGCCAAAAGCTTTGATCCTTTTTGAACGTCTCCAACTACAATCAATCCACTTCAACCTTGAGGGGAGAGATGTTAGAGGAGGATGGGGGTAAAAGAGTGTGTGTGCATGTGTGTGTGTGTGTGTCACAGAGTGAAAGAAGAGCTGCAGAGATGGAGGGAGAGTATTCTCACCTATCAGATCATTCACCCAGCCCTCGCACGGCGCATCCCGGGTTCCCCATTGCTCACCCAAAGCGTCCACACGGCGTCACTGTTGCTGCGCTGCTAGCGCCTTGAATCCGCCCCCAACTCCACCACACAGGAAACAAGGTTACAGCCCAAGAGATGTCACTTCCGAAACACCCACTCCCGCTCGCTTGCTCGCACTCGCTCCCTCACGCCCCCAGCCTATTGCCATGACAACCGAGAAAAGAATAGAATATAAGTAAGTGTTAAAGAGACAGAAGGATCAGAGAGACAGGGAAAAAGAGGGATGGAAAGGGAGAAATGAGAGAAGGGAGGACAGTGGGACAGAGAGGGGGAAAAATGGGGAAAAGAGAAGAAAAAGAAGAAGAAGTGGACAGGCAGATGATGGACTGGGAGTGAGAGAGGTAAATGAGTGGGCGGGGAAAGGATGGATGACAGAGGAGAGAGGATGAAAAAGTGAGAGTGAGAGGAGGCATGTGGTGGGATTTGATCGGGGGGGGAAAGGGAAGAGGAGAGAGATGGAGAGAGGTGTGGACGCTGTGAAGACAAAGAGAGAGAAATGAAGTGATCAGAGACCGAGTGAGGAAAAGAGGGAAGGAAGGGAGGAAGGAAGGAGGACACTTTTTTGGGAATAGGGAGCCCACATCTTGTTCCCATAGCAACACAGCCATCCATGTAATACTGACTTGTACCTCCCTCTCACTCTCTTACTCTCTCTGTTTCTGTCTCTCCATCCCTCCCCCTCTCCTTTTCTCTTTCCATCACTAACTATATATACACACACACCGTGAGCGTAAGTTGGCACTGAGGATGTATGCAGTAATCCAAGCTCTGCAACATAGTCAAACACATCAAAAGCTACCAAATATACCATCAATGTGCTGCACCACAAGAGCTAATCTGTGCTTTTACACTCACATTAGCCACATTTCATGTTGCTTCAGATATTTTCTGTCTTCATACTCTGCAAACATTCCATATGGATACGGCAGGAGTTACTGGTTGCTGCGATCACTCTTCCTCCTGGCTGTGATCCAAGATTCCCTAATGCAACCACACTGTAAAGGCCTGATGGATGGGGGAATTAATTACTGTAGAGTAGTTGAAACGCTCCAAATGGCCACACCTGACGAATGGGAGGAAAAGCCTGCAGACAAACCTGTTGTGCCCTTCTAGATGCAAACAACATTTCCAGAAAAGTTGGGAACTTTTTAACGCATCGAAAACTTAAATCTGCTGTTGAAATGATTTAACAGACACAAGAACAAAGGGAAAAGGGTTTTTCAATCCAACTTCGCTAGATTTAGACAAATCTCAGAGCTGTGATGGAGGCGTGGTTACCATTCTGTTACATCACCGTTCCTTTCAAAGACTGTTCGTCATGGTTTGGGAACTAGTGAAACTGAAGTTACAGACTTTTTTCAGACGAATCTGCGTCTACTCAACAGTTCGTTGTTGTTGTTCTCTGACTCTCTTCTTCATGACGCTCCACATAATTTGAATGACCGTAGGCGGACCAGTCAAGCAAACACAGTCGGAAGTCGTGCAGAATGAGGGCATCGTTCAGATAAAACAAACACAGACCTCCTCCATGGTAGCATGTGTCTCCAACCACCTCTGCATCGCTGGTACCTTCACACATAAAGTCATCCATTCCACCGGCACTGATAACCCCCCATACATCACAGAATCCCTGCAAGCTTTCTCTGATAGAAGACGCTGAAACGTGGACTCATCTGACCACAGAACATGTGTCTACTGTCTATCTGAATGCAGTGATGGACTGTGTTGGGTGGAACTGGTTTAATGAGATCCTCCTGGGGCCATGTGGTTATATTGATCATGGCAGGATAGCGGTTTCTCCTGCAGTACTGCCTGAGGGTTTGAAGGTCCTGACCATCCAACTGTGGTTTCTGTCCTTGGCCTTTACATACAGAGATCTCCTTGAGACTCCCTGAATCTTTTCACATCAGCTCTGTAGATGAGACTAAAGTTTTCTGAATCTCTGACTTTGTTCGGGACAAAGAGGTGAACCACGGCACATTCTTAGAAAGTCTAAAGTTCTTGCACTTTAAAGCAGCGCAAAATAATTATAGGTCAAACACGAAGAATTCAGCTCCAGGAAACTCTCTCACCTCTGCATCCATGGTCAGGCACGACATGATTGACAGCTCGTCAAAAAGTTAGAATAGATTTCTACCCAGTCCAGCCATCAGCAAAGTTTCACACATGGTTCAGTGATTTGACAAGCGCTTTCATCAAAGCACACTGGTCTGGAAAAAATGAGGACAAAAGCTTTAATCCACGATTCTGTGCAAAAGTGACCTGAAGTTTAGTGACGCTAATAATACGGATGGCATCTCAGTCGAGCAAGTTAAGAGGGAAACTTAAAATTTATTTAGGAAGGAAACAATCTCATAGATGAAGCTGAGAAAAGCAGAACCCTCCCATCAACAAAGAGATATTTCCTCTACCTGCAGACATAAGAAGCAAGAATAAACATGTGGTATTCAGTTTCAAGAGTCTTTTATTTTTTTGCTCTTCATGTTGTAAATTTAATTTCAAACTCAGGAAAAATGCATCAATCAGCTCTTCATAACTAGACTGGTAAAATGATGACAAAGTGAAATCAAGTCTTTAGAAATGTGCATATTTTAAAGCAAGAAGAAAGCAAACAAGACACTAAAATATGTCATTAAGACCCTTTAGCCTGACTTCCTTCTGCAAATGCTTTAATAAGACGAGTATAACTCGGACAAACTTGCCAGCTCACATAGCAGCGTCCTAACGGTACAGCACGGTGGTGGCAGCTTCATGATGTGGGAGTGTTTCTCAGGAGATTGTTGGACGAGTCTAGCGGAGTGTAAATGTAGCCATGTACACCGAGGCCCTCACATTTCAGCCTGACCCTAACCACAAACTCACTGTAGTGGCTTCAGGACAAGTCTCTTAGGTTTTCAGTCCCCTCAGACACCTACATAGCTCCACATATTTGAAGTCTGAAGAGACTAAATAGTTTGTAAACGAGAGATTTTTTATTTTTTGGGATGCTGGCTCTACACGTGAGGCGACCCCGAGGTAAAAACCCAAAATGCAGCATGTCTACGGGGGGAGGGAGTAACCGATGTGGGCCATCATCACACCATGAATCTAAAACCGTCCAACTTTCTGGACTAACTCCTGGCAGCCTCTTTCCAAATACCCCCTCCCCTTTCCCAGCCATTTCTCTCCTCCTCCTGCCCATCTGTTTCTCAGCCCCCCCACCCCTTCGCTCTCTGGCTCCCTCTCTGGTTTCTTTTTCCTTGTTTATACCCTTCTTACTTTATCTTTCCTCTAATAAATGGCCTCTCTTTCATCTTTATTTACAGAATTCCTCAATCTGGTATCTAAAAAAAAGCATAATCTCTCCCACAAACCACAGTTTTATCATTCACTCCACCTCTTTGTCTTCCATCATACTTTAATTCTTAATGCTTGATCTCTGCTATGTTTAATCTGTCATCTCATGATTTCACATCTAAAATCTCCAACATGTTTTCCTCTCCACATTCTTGATACGTTAAGACACATGTAGGGACTGACAGTTTGCTAATAATAACAACACAACACAAACCAAATAGAAAACCCTCCATCTGTTGGGCTTTTGTGTTTATTAGTGGGATCATTTGGTGGGAAGAAAACTGTGGAGCTGGTAACAACACCGGCCTCAACATTTCCCTGTGAACTTTTCTATTTGGTTGCAAAAAATAAATGAAAGCAACTTATTAGGACTCAGGAAATAAGAAACTCTACTGTTTGATTTCATCGCTGAAACTGATGCAAAACATGTCTTGCTCCAAGTGAAAGAATTTTCCTTTTTTTCCTGAGTGTGCATGTTTTGTTTTCTCAATAACTTACCTCACCTTTTGTGCATTTTATATATATATTTTTTGCAAATGAAGTAAAGTGGAGAGTTTCCAGTCCTTTGGATGAACAGTTCTGATATTTGGCCTTAAAGATGTTTCCTGTTATTAGTCAACAAACACCTGCATGTGCTGCGTTTTGAGCCAACCGCCACCAGGTCGTCCTCAGTCTTTGCAGAACAGTTACATGAATGTGCTGTTATCTGTGGTTGCGCAACCGTCTCGATGATCATTAATTGGCTCACGTGTTTATTAGTGGCTGTATAGATTCGGCTTGTCACTTTTTGTAAATGCTTTAATTAAAAAATGATCATCTGTAAGAGCCTCAGACCATAGACTGTATGCATTAGACAGAAGTAATTTGCCTTATTTCCAGCAGAGGGAACTCTTGTATGAACTAGCTCAATGCTAACGTTTATGTTGCTAAGAAATGGAAAGCAAGCGTGCAAAGTCATCCTGAGACACGAGTCTCAAACCTCGGCCTCAATTGACCCGTGAGACGATATTTTGTGGCCCCCAGCTTGACGTCAAAGTTTAGTGTTCGTGTGGCTCGCGCGTTTTTCTCAAACACCTTTTTGCGGAGTCATTGTGTCATTCCACATTTTCACCAATCAAGCGTAGCCATGCAGGTTCGGCTCTTTTCAAAGAAGAGTCGGCTCATTTAGTATCACTCAGAGCTTCTACTTTAATCTGGGCCTGACCTGTGGACCAGCCTGCCAGAGGGCCTCAGGGCCGCAGAGACTGTCCATGTTTTTAAAAAGAGGCTCAAAACCCACTTTTTTAGCT
>JAOXYM010000006.1:2379591-2393291 GCA_028567055.1 Leptatherina wallacei
TTAAAGTCAGAATTCTGAGAAAAAAGTCAGAATTCTGAGATTAAAGTCAGAATTCTGATTTAAATCTCAGAATTTTTAATTTTTAATTAATTTTTTATTCAGTGGCCCTAATACTCTTCCGTAAATAGACGTAGGTGTATTCTATGAGCTTTTGCTTCTACGTACGGTAGCCTACACCCTTCCCGTTACATAGACCAACTGATTTGTCAGTTGCACTCATTTCAGTACAAGGTCTTTGTGCAATGAAATAACCTTTTTTTCATTCAGCTAAGAACAAAGGATTTTCTACAAAAACTGTAGCAAAGTGTCCAACGATTCGGGTTGGACAGTCCTATACGTGTGGACGTATGAGACAAAGTGAAAAGCAACTGCAGCTATCTGCACATTTTATGCGCAGAGCAGCCATGTTGGATTTTTGAGTTGGAAATCCAGCTTGTGATGGAATTCCAGCTGATTTTTCCAATTGAAAACGGGAAAATTTTGACCACCAAGTATAAATGGAATATATCAATACTAAAAGAGGGCATTTGCAAGCTTTTCTTCCTCATAGTGCACTATACTGTGACACCAGTTAAGCTCTTTAATCCCTAATTAGTGGTTAATTTGGCACATCTCCCAGAAGGAGTAAATTAGTGGATGATGCTTCAGAAAGGTACAGTATAATAAAATCAAATACTTTTTAACATTACAGGGTTTAAACCTATTTTAATGGACTGTTCATGTTAAATCATAACAAAAAAGAGCATTGGTAGCACCTGGAAAGGCTGAAGGCTTTTAATGCATGGCTAGTTTGTTAGAAACATTGTAATGATCAGTTAAAGGTGATGGATAAACATTTAAATATTTAAAGTATTAATATACCAGCTTTGGGTAAACTATATAAAAAGCTAAAGCCAACATTGGTCATTGAAGTAAGGTCAACCAAAAAACACTGACCTTTTTAACTTGGTGTTCAGCTGTGAGCTTACATAGAAGTCAAACTTTCAATTTTACTTTAATGGTGGTTAATAGGCTTTAAACCTCAAACATAAGAGTCCTGGGAGCATTTCAGATCATTTCATCATGGTGCTTAAACAAGGAAATATCAATACCGCGCCCAGGAGCAACGAGTCCCAATTCTCATTGGTGAAGGACAGGATTTCATGGTCAAAATCAAAGTATTTCCTCTTGCAGCACAGCGAGAGATGGTAGAGCACTAAATGAGCCAAATCCACCCTGCATTTCAAATAAAAGTGAGAAATACATGGTAAGGCATATATGTACGATACAACAAAAGAAATGTTTATATTTTCTCAAAATACTGCTCAGTTTTTGCAGCGTAGCGAATGTAAAATATACAAAGCACAAGTAAGTACTTCAGCTTTTTAAAATGGGATTTCTAGCAAATAAATAACTGTTAAAATCACCAAGTCATGGGTAGTCTTTGGATTGTCTCTGGTCCCTTTGTACAAACTGAGCACTGGAACTGATAAAACCTGAAACAGACACATGGGGACAAAAACACACACGCACACACAGAGAAAAGAAAAAGAGGTCAGGCATCTTTTCAGACCTGGTGCTAACATAACATCCCTGGTGATCAGATCACAAGTTGGACTGCTACAGGTGTGATTGCATTCAGGATGCATTAAGATCTGAATGCTCACACCACATTCACAAAATGTGTTCTGGGCCACGCTGAAGGATCACCTGCTCACCTGGTGCTCCTTCGGTTCTATGAAAAAATACATTCTGTGAGAGGCTGCATCATTCACAGAGAGCATCCTGCTTGGTCCTCGGCTGCAGGATGACTCCTGTCAACCCTGAGAGTTGCAATTTAGTAGGCCCTGCCCAGAATGTTTAGACCTAAGCCACACACACTGCATCTCTGTTCCTCAAAACTTGACTTTGTTAATGTTGAGTATTGGGAGGAGGCTGAAATATGCTGTTCTGCATCACAAGGCACACACAGCCCATTTATGTCTTACAAGAATTAGTTGCAATATATTATGAGTTTATGATTTCAGGCTTCCTTAGAGAGAGGCTCAGAATGAAGCTGCAGAATATTTAAAAGCTTTGAGGCTTCTCTACACAAACACGGTAATATAGAAACACAGATTTTCACCATGTTTTTTCTGCCTCCCATCCACACACAAAAGCTGCTCTTCATCCCTGAAAATGGATATTCGTGAAACTTCCTGCAAGGCTGAAATTCGATTGATAGATTGACAGAGGGAGATATTATCATCTCCCTGGTGCGCATTAGTATATGCACCCATTTCACTTTGTTGACATGGCAACAGAGGATAAAAGCAAGAAACTTGTTAACAGGACTTTTAATATAAAGGCAGAGTTACTTTAGTGCAAGCAATAGTGGCATCAGAATTTCTATGGAGTTTAATGCTACATAATTCAATTAATCCATATTTATTTATGAGCTATAGATATAGCCCAATATATATAAAATCTAACACTGTTGATTTCTTGATTAAATTGGTTGCTGCTGCAGATTAAAGAGTTTTTTTCTGTTCTCTTTGAACAAACTGCTTCATCTGCACATTTTGAGGAAGACAATAGTCACATATGACAGTGAATGTGAAGAAAACTGGTTGAGACAATAAAACAAGACAAGTATATTGTACCATTAATAATAGGCTGTCACTGTGTTTCTTTATGGATGAGATATAAGCACCCATGTTAATTTATACAAGGCCTTAGTTCGTGTGTCATCAGAAGTGTGATGACACTGTGCTCTACATAAAAAATATCTCATTTTAATCTTCTTCTCGGTTCCGTCTGTTGCATTAATGAGCTTATCTAATGTTTGAAAAAGAAAGCTGCATCTAAAACAAATCTGAAACATATGACTGGATGCATTCCTGATTTAATAGAAACATCATCAGACCTGCTAATATTCTGTTTGTTGCTCTGGTCATGGATGATTGTGTGAAATAGGTGACATGCTTATAGCCAGATACTTAAATCTGATCGCAAGTGGTCACTCAAGTTGCATAAGCGGATGCATTTCAATGGTAGGTGTAAACACATACATGGAGCAAGCATCTCTCTCATCCTTAATCAGCTTATGTAGTTTACAGTTATTCTTACTTGCATAGTCTGGACATTTCATATTATTAAATGAACCGTTCTTCCACCTTCCACGCTTCTAATTTAGTCCAAATCATTCATATGTTTGTTTGTTTTTACTTTGTTTATTTCTATGCTTTGATTCTTTCCAAGCTAAAGGGCATAACATTTCTTTCCCTCCTCTTCCCCAGACAATTGATCCCATAAATCAACCAGAAAAAGAAATGACCAGACAAATGTCTGTCTTTCACAATAATAACAACCTGCTCTCAGCAACCCTGAAACTCATACCACAACATCGTGTGCATCTGTCCTTCTATTTGCATGAAGGTCACTGGGAAAGATGAAGCACAGACATGGTATGATGACAGCACATGCTTACTATTCCAACTGTGAGCTCAGTCTTCACTCTTCCTCCATCACCTGCTCAGCAGATGTTCTACCAATCCCGCCTCACTCTCCCCGACTGTCAATCTCAATTTAATCCCTCCTTTTTTTCCCCTCCCCTCACACAGTCCGGGCAGTAGCACTGTGTTAGGATGGGGCGTAAAAGCCACTCAGCTAACACAGATGGTTAATGACAATAATAACTTAATGGATGGATACATTGCATTACATGCATGAGATGCAGCTTATCTTCCATATCCGCCCAGCATCATGTCTGAACTGCTTGCAGAGGACTGCTTTACCTGCGCTGGTGTCTATACCTTTTGCTCTGAGGATAAAATGAGCTGTCGTCCTTGTAGCACGAGTCACTCAGAACATTAACGTGCACACTAATTATTCAATCTTAAGCTAATTAAGGAAAACAAGTGAAGCTGTCATGTAGACATCTTGATCTCTTCATCTTATTCAGACTAGACTCTAATGCTGCAATAATTCATCAGCTAATAAGGAATTTTAATTAATGATTTATTTAGGCTATGTAATAAAAATGACAAACCTTCACTGCAGCTACTTAAAATTGCTTTTATCTATGTCATCATAACCAAGTAGCTTGTTTTATATTGTTGGTTAGGGAAACTTCTGGCATCTGGCTTTGTTCAATTTTAGACATGTTTTTCAGTTCAATATATATTTTCAATATTCTTTATAGTTTATTAACTTAACAGCAGAAGCTGTTAGTTGCAACCCGAGTGGATTTTCTGTTAAATATCACCTTTATATTGGATGTAACAAAGTGTAAAACATTTAGTGAGTAGTAATCATGAAAATAAATCTATGTAGTGTCTGTTAACCTACTATTTTATATATATTTCCCTGTGATATTACCATCATTATTCCTTTAATTCTCTTATTTATCTCATTTTTCTAGAATTTAAGTGACAATCATAAGAAGCAGAATAAGAAGTAGAAGATGAAGAAAAAAGGAAAACAGGAGGAATAATAAAGCACTATTAGCATCTCAGCTTTCTTAAAAATGTACAAATGTGATTATAAAAAACAAAAATCTGCTAAAGAAATGAGATACAAGTAAACTTTTTGGCAAAATTAAGTTTTAAGGAAAGACTTAAAGGCATCTTCAGAGGAAACCTTCAGATGGAAAAAGATCAATGCGCCCTTAGTTAGCTAACGTTAGCTAATAAATTAGCTACCAGAAGCTAAGTTTTGACAAAAACTGTCAATCAAATGGATATTGACAGAAGTACAACAAATACAAACATGATAAAATATCTGATGAATAAATTAGATATTGATCAACTTACCTTATTTATTTTATGTTTTGAAGTTGAATAGGATGTGCTAATGTTAGCTAATAAATGACCGACCGCAAGCTAACTTTTGAGGCAAACTAACCTGGAAATAGTTAGCTAATGTTAGCTAATTCATTATCTTATAAACCATTATTTATTAATATTCCTCAAAGTTATTATTGATGATAATATAATTTACTTTAAAGTAAACTGACTTATTATATTTACATTTATTTATTTTGTTATGTCTGTTATCAGAACTTTGATATTCCATTGTGGAGCATTAATCTAAAAGCGCACGAATGATTGAGTTTAGGAGTTAATTCTACTTTAGGAGTAGAATTAAATATTTGACCAATAACAAATTAAATGCAGTATTTCTGCATCTAAGAGATTTACAACCACCATGTTGTCTGCTGGCTAAAGCAGCTCTTTTACAGCATTTTATTTATGCTAATAAATAACAAAATGTGAAATAATAGGAATTAATTGGACTCCAAACAATATGTGCTTCAAACTATCTATAACAGTGTATCAAAACATGTTTGTTTTTCTTTTTTACTGTAAGATAAGCATGAATTAAATGACAAAGTCCTACTTACAAGTATAGAGAATTTTCCTATTTCCACAGAAAGCTTAGTAACATACCTGTCGCCGTACAGCAACGGCTTGGTTAGACACTGTGTACAGGCCTCGTGGAACCACTGACCACAGCTGGCACACTGCAGCATCTTCAGGTTCCACCTGCAGTTCAACGAGAACACAATGACCTTACACACATAAATGACTTTGTTTTATCCTGCTGGAGGTACCAGGTGACTTGTTTGCCACAAAGATTGATAGAGTACAAAACATTACAAGTAGTAAGCTGCACTTATATTTTATTGAATATCTGAACCAAAACTTCCAGTATCCCTTATGCATTATTTTTTTTAAAAACTGAATGCAGCAACACAAAAAAATCCAAGCTTGGAGCACTCATGAACTCATCAAACTATCCTCTGCAGTATCACTCACTCTCCAGGTCCGGCACAGTAGCAGTAACACTGCTGCTGATTGGTCAGATGCTGCGGGTCCCAGTCTAAAGACGACAGCTGGTAGGGGAGCCGGAGTTTCATGAACTGCATGAGCCGGGCGAAGCGTCCCCGTTTCAGGGCCCCTCCTCTCTGCCAACACAATTTTAGGACAGCGCTGATTGGTGGTGACCCCTCAAATCAATGTCATGTCAGCAGACAGATCACATTAGAAGAGAAGAAGAAGGCTGTTCTCATCATTTTATTGTAGGTCAGCTGTGAGAGATAGTGTCTGAGACAGCGGAAGTCTGGACAATGAGGGATGGACATTGACCGATTGACAATTAAGCAAGTTCTTTCTCATCTAATATCTACAGAAATGGAGCACAGGTGATGGATTAACTTTAAATGTACTTGTCTCAACTGGAGTGTAGCTTATCAGCTTCATAACTATTGATTGTTCGCGATTTCTCTGACACAATCTAGAATATCTAATACTGAAGTCAATACTTAAAGAATTAGAGTGCTTTTGCCTCAAGTAAACGCATTAACTGCAGCCCACAACAGTGTAGCTTGATATATTAGACTGGATTTCCCCCCATATTACACACTGAATGTTTTTTAACCAGTGTGAGACAGAGAGCAGTCTGACCTTGGTTGCAACTGCAAAGACACATTGCCGACATATCCACGAATCGCTGTCGGCTTCCGGTTCGATGGTTGGCGTGTGGCACTCTGGATGATAACCTGTAATGGAAGGAAGAAGCAAAGCATTTAAATCAAGAAAGACAGCCGGAGTGACAATAATGACGGGGGCAGCTCTATGTTTAGTGCTATTACAGTTTTAGAAGCATGCAAACATTTAACAAGACTATTTGCATTTAAGAAGCAGGGAGCATGTTTGGCTCCTCTTTTCCTCCAAACAGACTGTCAACAACCTTGTTTGCATTGACAGTAAAATTTGCTTCCATTTGCTTCCTCTCGCATTCTGCTGCTGTGTGATTTAAAAACTTCCCCACACTTAAGAATGTTTAATCTAATCTCTACAGTTTTATGGTCCATCCAAGCAGAAATGGGCTCTACTCCACTTAGAAGTGTGACCTTCACTCTGCAGGATATTGCACATTTGACACAAGCACGATGCTTCAACGATGACTCGGAAATCTTTTGATGTGAGAACATTTGGGCGTGCTCACTTTCTATCAGAGTTTAAGCCAAACATGGTTGGGTGCATATCTTAGATAACACAAGGACATCTGAAAGCTTACATTTAAAAAAATAAAAATGTAGTACTTAAAGGTTTTTTAATCCTTTGTTCTGCTGCATGAATATTATTTCAAACCCCTCAAATGGTCTTGAAGCCGTGGTCCACAATATTTAGAATTATTTCTTACGAAAATATGAACCATTCCTTCATAAAAACCACATGTGTGTTTAAGATTATTGTCTTCCTGCAAAACTTTCATGTTGTTAACATTCAGTGGACAGGTGTTTTAACATTTTCTATAGTATTAACAGGTTTAATTCAGAATTCATTGTTCCATGATTTATAGTAAACCATCCCAACCCATATTCAGAAAAGCAAACCATAATACTACCACCACCGTGTTTCACATACTGTTCATAGAGGTCAAAGATCTGAACATAAGGCTTCTCATTCATGCATAGAAGTTCTCGTGTGGTCTCATAAATCAGCAAAACTGCCTTCAACTCTGTCATTTTTAAATAAATGTTCTTGAGAAAAAGCTTTTTAGGCTCTCTTGAAGTCTTTTTAAAGTTTTACTTTGGACATAAGCGACGTTTTCCAGTCACTTTCGATCCAGTTCTTGTACCTGACTATTTTCAAAAGAATGTGTTTTTAGTTTGTTGAGCCACTTAACACTGACCTAAGAATCATTCCCGCATAAAAAAAAGGTGATTTGTTCTCCCAGGTCTTATCCAGAGGCATCTTTTCTTCAGATATATATTGATTATCTGGTGCTTGTAATCAGTTTCACAAACAAGCGCAAACAGAACGCGGCGGTCCGCCATTGTTGTTGTTGTCATGCTGTTTGTGGGTGTCAAGACGACCGGAGTTCAAGTGCAAGATGACATGACAGACGTCATCATCGCTAAAAGATTCCTGTCCAGATTTACAGGATTCGCTTCCGTTTTAAGGAAATTTCCCTCTGGATCCTGTTCTCAAGCCTTTGCGGTTTCAGCCACCAAAAAACTCTGTGACCGTGGAAACGAGAGGTCAAAACTTTAGCGTTTTACTGTCTCTGCATTGTCACGTAAACGGGGCCGAAATCAAGGAATTAACCAGTATTGTGTTGACGTGAAACAGACAACTTACCAGAGAACACATTTTAAATGGGATCTTTGGGCTCTGTTACCAGCAGCCTGTCACAAAGACACATCATTTGTCCCCATTTTCCTCGCTACATCAATGAAAAATGCCAAAGACAGTTTGACAGACAGAAAGTGGTATTTTTGTAGCAACAAGATGATTTCCAAAGAGCTATTAGCTGAAAACTTGGCATATCCCAGCATGGTGCGCAGTATGTCCTTAAACATTTGAGGAAACTGGACAAGTGGAGGAAAAAAGAAGAAGTGTCAGGACTATAAAAAAGCTATCTACAGGATCTGAAAGAGATGTCTCGAAGAAAAAGATCCAGCAAAGCCCTGAGAGAGCAGTCTGGACCTTCAGTTGATCCATTTCCTGTTGGCCGAAGCCTCATTAGAAATTATCTCCATGGATGGGTGGCTGTCCGGAAGCCGTTCTTAAAGGAAGGGGAACAGGAAGAATTGGCTGAGGAATGAAAATGACACAAGAACTGGTGGCAACAGGTCAAATGGAGGGATGCATCCACCCCAGAGCTCAGACCTCAACATTACTGAGGCAGTGTGGGATCATCTACCAGGGATGCTCAAGTCTAGTCCTCCAGATCTACTAACCTACAACTTTTAAATGCATCCCTTCTCCAACACCTGAATGCATGTCATTCAGCTCTGCAGGGGCCTGGTAACGAGCCATTCATTTGATCAGGTGTGCTAGGAAGGGATGCATCTAAAACACGGCTCACCCAATCCAGACCTCTTAAGCCAGTGTCCCCGCAGGTTTTCAATGAGTCCCAGCTGCAACACACCTAAATCAAATTATGGGTCGTTAAGGGGCTGATGGTGTGATGCAGCAGGGACACATTGAAAACCTGCAGGACACTGACTCAAGAGGTCCAGATTTGGGGATCCCTGATCTAAATGTTGCAGGATAGAAGCTCTCGAGGACTGGACTTTGCCCCCCCCGATCTGCACAGAGAACAAAACAAAAGGCAGAAACATCCAAAGAAGAGCTTTGGAAAGTCGTTCAAAAAGCACAGAGAACTATTTCCGAAGAAGAAAGCTAGCATTTTAGGTGGCAGAAGACTTTTATACAGTTCTGTATTTATGCAGAAATATTCCGAAATCTAAAGATTTAACAAACTTTCACGCAGCGCTATAATTTACAATAAAGTGTTTACATGTCTTTGTTGATGAAAACTGCCTAACAGGGGAAAAAAGGCAATCTATTGCAAGTGAGTCTATATGTTTAGTGTCTATATCTCATTTATTTTCACTCCAGTCAGGATGCAGGTGCAAAAGCTCATATTTATCATTTATGATACGGGGGCTTTCTTTTTCTTTTTTCTTTTTCCTTTAAAGGCGCATTGTTATTTACCAGACTGTGTCAAGTCTTCAAGGTCACTGCAAGTACTGATGGAGAGTCAGTGTTTGACAGCGTATGATGAGGCGTGCTTCCTTACCGTGGCGACATTTAAGACAATTTATGAGGGGTTCTTTAAGAGGTGGAGCGTCACAAATACAGCAAACTTCTTCCACTCCAGCAGCGACTGAGGCAAACAGGAAAAAAAAAAAGACACACAGAGAGGCAGGGGAGGGGAGGAAGTAAATGTGTTAGAGGAAGAAAGAGAGAGAGCAGTCAACTGCATTAATTTATGTATATTGATTCACATCCTTGCCACCTCATTGATTTCAGCATCTCCTGCACTCTTTCAGATTTCACTACATTTGACATCCGGATGTTCAACCTGGTCCTAACAAGTATCCAACTTCCCCTTTGACTTGATGTAAGGTTGAGAAGGTGGGGAACCATCTCCCCGGGGATTCATTAATCTAATAAATTCATACATAGACTCTGATGTACCGATTACGACATGCACCCCACCAGCTCTATCTCCGCATTTTCAAGAATAACAATTAAGAGATCTTGAGCTAAAAATGATCAAATCTTTGGGGGCAAAAAAACCCAAAAAACTCCACCACAACAAATAGAAAAGTTCTCCCAACAAGGAAGCTCTTTCCACCTCTAACTGAGGGGTGGGGGGGGAGTTCTTACACGAGTGAATGTCCTTCCTCAGTACCCAGAACTCAGAGTTGTCCTCAAATCTCACCAGACAGCATTGCTTGACTCCATCTACCTGAGAGGGAGATAGCAGGTGAGCAAAGTGATTGACAAAACTAAATGGAAGTCTTTTCAAATCCACGCCAACACACTCCCAGACACACACACACACGGCACACAAACTCAAAAGTATGTTTCTGTTACACACACACTCACTCTTTTCACATTCCCGAGGTACAGTAGTCCATCACTCCATCGAGCCAACACATCATCTCCCTCGCTTACTCCCCCCATCCTGAGGAGAGACACAGAGAGGAGAGAGCAGGGCTCATGTGAAATGGAAATCCGATTTATTCGCTGAATACTTTGCTGCCATTGCTGACAGAGGGGGTTTACGGCCCCGGCTGAGACAAGCGGGCTTCGGCGCAAAGGGGTTAAAATCCTTTCCCCTCCTCCTTTTTTTAGACCTGAGCATAGCGACAGCCTGTATCCACCACAGTGAGAGATGAGAGTGAGTACACAACCAGAGAGCAAGACAAATGATTACTGCACGCATCAAACACACACACACACACACACATACACACACACAGAACAAAACACTGCATGATGACTACTGCAATACAGTTTGAGTGAATGGGGAAAGATCACTGAGCTGCTACTTGAAGCATCTGCCATGCACTTTGCTGTTGTCTCCACCTCTTCTCCCAACACCTTAAAAACTTGAATAGGTGCATGAAACGACTCTGCGGGCATTATCTGCACATTGAGCATTTGTTCCAGTGCATGCACTCAAGTCAAGACAGACGCAGGGTGCATAACAGTGTGTGTGTGTGTGTGTGTGTGTGTGTGTGTGCATCAGATGGAAATGAGGTAAATTGTACTGTGAGCTGGCCGGCTGAAGGGTACCTGTCAAGTCAAACTCCTTTCCGTCGGGGTCACAGTGATTCCTGGACAGGCTGGACATGAAATGCCCTCATCTGCTGTGGATCTCCGCTGCCCAATTACTGTCCGCTCCGATGCGCAGCTGGCGTGTTTGCAAAAAGTGGATGGTGTGCATGTATGTCCCTGTCTGTGCCAAGCGCCCGTGTGTGTCAGTCAAGCCGTCACCGAGGAGGAGGAGGCGGGAGGAGGAGGAGGAGGAGGAGAGGGGGGGGAGGGGGGCAGAGGCGACTGACTGTCCGTCCGTCTCTCAGTCTAGTTTGTCCGTCCTCCGCGGTGCCGTTTCGTCATGTTCCCGTCGCTGTTGCTCTTCTCCCCCTCCGGTCTCACCAACACCACCAGCAGCAGCAGCTCTCCCCCACCACCTACTGATGCTATTAAGGCGGGTTTGTAAAAGCTGCACCGGAATCAAGCCGCCAGAGACGCCATCATCCCTACCTCTCGCTCTCCACCGACTTGTTGTGACGCAGACATAAAACACCGACATAGAGTGGGAGGGAGATACTGATCCAGAGGTGGGGGGGCTTCTTCGGCGAGAGCACCTTCCCGTCTGACAAACTTGACCCTAAATCGTTGTGACAAGGTGGGATTGGGATGTCTGAGGGCAGGAGGGAGGGATGGCGGTGCAGCGCGCGCTGTAGCAGGGAGACCAATTAAGCGAGCCAATTACAGAGTTTAGCCGCCTCGTTAATTGGTCTCCGACAAAAGGGACCGGTCCAGTCTCAAGGTTTAAAAGAGCGGGGAGGAAAAGTTTTCCAACAGAAGAGCCGATGCCAACATCTCAACTGTTGAGCATGAGAGCTGAGTTATACAGTCCTCGTCCTGCAGAATTACCCGACCTGATGAGGATTGTCCAGATGGACGTTTAGCCTATATAACACCAGGCGGAATATTTTTTTTTTCCATTCATATTTAGATTCCCCCCACCCCCCCTTTAAACATTACACCAAACTTGAAAAACTGGGGTCATTTAAGCGAAAATACTGGAGGCAAATTGCAATGCGGATATCTGGGAAGCTGATGAGACATTCAGAGGGTCATTTCCTCCTGCATCCGGACTGGGATGTCTAATGGAAAAATCAAAACACGTGCACCAACTTCATCCAAACAGATTAGTCGTAAATAGAGCTAATCTGAAAATACACATGGTGTAGCTCATAATAACTGCTTATGAAGTGCTTTAAGAGAGTCACAAACATTAATTAGAATGCTAAAGATTGGATATTTAGATTGTTACGCACAGATTCAAAGCTTTCTTTATCCTTATATGTTTATGTATTATGGCTCAGTGTATGTGTAACACCATTGTAAGGTTCAAAATGGCCCCTGGCAGTTTAAAGATTAGGGGAAATGTCTTTTTTTCCACACGTGACCACTGGGTGGCGAGCAAATACCAGGAGCCCGTCTGACGGATGATCTGAGCAGACACTGAGCAAGTTTGACAAAAGCCCCAGGGGTGTGACATGAGAAGAGAAATAAGATCCCAAAGGGACATCATATCTCTTTAACTCCTCGTAACTCAACTCACACAGCTTTATGGTGAGGGATCAAAACAGATTATTAACACATGACGTTTACATTGTATGCCATGATGTTTCTGCTCATTTTGCATGTTGCATAAAAACTTTTAGACATTTTTTATTTTCATTTATTTATTTATAAGAATGATTCGTCAGTTTAGGGCATGCATGTGAGTGACGACTTCTGGCTGGAGAGGAGTTTAAGGAAATGTGATCAGATAAAGCTATTAATAAAACTTTAACTGCATCAGTTTGGATTCAGCATTTTTGGGGTTTCTGCCCACACTCGGAGACTCAAAAATCTGAATTTCATGGTTGCTACTGCTCAGATTTTCTGTTTTATCCATCCTTTGGCCCCCCCAATGTCTCCACATGTATGAATGATATGCATGGCAAGATTATTATTGTTGTTAGAAGTTGTAGTATTAGTAGCATTATGCAACCTTTATTAATACTTTCAATACATTAAATCATGTATAGGGAAGATTTAAAAACAACCAAGAGCCCAAAAAAAATTAGCACCATTTGTTATCTAGAATTCATGAACCTGAGGAGACTGATTTGTTGTATAAAATTATTTAAATATAAAATCAAATAATTTTAGGCTACCCCCAAATCTACAAACACAGCAGATGTTCAACAAATGAGTAAATACGTTATTATGACTCAGTAAGAAGACTCAATTTGTAGCATTACTGAATTTTTTCGTGAATTTAAGGCATCAGGTGAACTAAAATCAAAAGCAGTTCATACCAAAGTCATGGACCATGATGTAAAACCATGACGTATAAGTTGCCCTGAGCAGTGAGTGAAAAGAAAAATCCATCTACATGTTATTGCAACTCTGATATGAACATGTTAATCAGGACTTTATAGATGAAGAGATAACAAGTGTCTTCCAACCAAGGGGCAACCTCCCCTTCGAAAAAATGAAGCCTATGCGGAAGTGCCAAAAGTTGCAGTTCCCCCCTCCTCCACTAGGTGCTGGCTGCAAAACAGAGCAGATTCCCATTGACTCCCATGTTAAAAAGAGCAACTTCACAGCAGAAATAAACATGTTTACAGCCTGGTTCAAAAAACCATT
>JAOXYM010000006.1:2400314-2413622 GCA_028567055.1 Leptatherina wallacei
CGTTAGCTGGTTAGCTCCCGTTAGCTCCGGGTTAGCTTTGTTAGCTCGTAGCTCAGAGTTTGAAGGGTGTCAATCATTCCTCCCCATGCTCACAGCCCCTCCTCTCAAGGCCTCCTCGTCGCCCATTTTTGGGTTTTCCGGGAGTCACGACACTCGTTGCCAAGATGGCGACGGTGGGAACCTCCCAATGAGCTAATTTTCAGCTCTTCAGAAACGTACGGGTCACTTCGTCCATATATTTACAGTCAATGACTATATCAGCTGCCACAATCTGCTACAGTGCTAACTAATAGTGTTCACATTCACAGTCATGCTTATGGATAATTTAGAATTATTCATGCTAGGTTAAGTGGCTATGAACAAAGCACAAACTCAGTACAGACTGAATAGAGTTAGAGTTTCCCAAGGAACCATCTTTCCATGATGATATTGTCCTATCTACTGCAGTTCTGTGCCATCCAAACAACAAATCTGTTACATTTCAATTCAGTTCACTTTAGTTTTATTGAGCTAATTCAAACAAAAGTTATCTCAGGGCACTTTACAAAGAAAGTAAACAAGTTCAATTCATCATAGTTTAATTGATTTAATTAAAAGCTTGAGACTTGAATGGCTTTTACAGTTTCTTGTCCAGATGTGAGAGTTTTAGCCATACAGGCAGCACAAAACTGAGGAAGGTTGTGTGGTTTTGTCCACACTAACTTAACTGTCTCAACATCTACTTAATGCAATGCAAAGCAATGTTTTTTGTGACAATAACAGATGTTCCATTAGGAAGATAACAATTGTTGGTTTCTTGCTAAATATCTATGCCCTAAAAGTATTGCCCAAGCATTCACACTGAAATAACTGAAATAAACACACTGAAAATTCCTCTGGAGCACCTCTTTTAGTGCAAACCTGAGTCTTAATCTGTCAAATTATTTGGTATTTGACCAAATACCTGTCAATCATGTTTAACATCAAATGAACATTATCAACTTAGCACTGTGTTATAGAGCCTGTTAGCATGTTGACATCAGCATTAGCTTAAAAGTGCCCTAGAGTTGTGGATCGTAGCCTTGCTTGACTGCATGATGGTGTTGTTGTTTTGTTGAATAAACTGCTAATGCACTGACCTCGGGACTTGCAATTTGGGCTAAAGCTAATGTGGAGGCTGAAGAGTTCATTCAGAGGGGGGCTCATGGGCTTTCACCTCTGTTAATGTTTAGTGACCTATGTGAGGCTCGTTGAGCCTGAGCACATGTTTGCTGGGTGAGCTTTTACACACATGCATGCCATTTTTAGGCTCTTAGATTATAGTTTTTCTAGCCGTCATTAAAAGCCACATGAATGAGTCAAAATAACCTCCTGACCAACTCTGCTCTAGACACACATGACTCGCACATGGCTCTTTGGTTTAACTTCACACAGAGCTTTGAGAAACTCCTTGCAGCTAAAAAAAGACGTTGCGCAGACTCTTTCCAAATGATCAGACTTCCTCTGAGCTCATGTCACATGTCGGCTGCTAGATTTCTCAG
This sequence comes from Leptatherina wallacei, assembly GCA_028567055.1. Classification (NCBI taxonomy): domain Eukaryota; kingdom Metazoa; phylum Chordata; class Actinopteri; order Atheriniformes; family Atherinidae; genus Leptatherina; species Leptatherina wallacei. The sequence continues at coordinate 2,401,835 of JAOXYM010000006.1, forward strand.
TAAATAATGAATGCAGTGGTTTTGCTGGTCAATGCAGTGTACACCTGCTCTCACCATAAACAGTATCCAGTATCACAGGTTCTCTCCAAGGACATTCCATCAAGTGGAATCCAATACAGGCCACTTGGTCTTTAATGAGAGAAACTTGTATGAGTCAGGATGCATGAATTATAACGGCAAGCGAACAATGAAGCAACTTCTCCCCTTACGTCAGGCTAGCTTATTATACAACAGATGGTGATAATGTAGTTTATGTTTTCTAGGTTTTTAGAGGACAACGTGGATTATAATGATGTCAAATAACAGAAGACTTTGATAAGATTGAAAATAAAGTTGCACAATGTTGAATGAGATCTGCCCCAAGACTCAGCCTCCAGTTTTAGAAATTGACTCATGTGATCATCATAACTCAGTAAAGGTTTTCTGATGGTTCAGACTGAATTATTTTTACATATCTGATTTTTTATTCTCTTTGATGGTGTTATGACGACTAAAACTGACTTCCAAGCTTGTTTCAAAGTAACTCAATGTATTTCTTGTAAAGGTAGCCATAGATAGTGCCCAAACTTATGCATTGGGGCTCAGATTTCTTTTTTCTGGCATTTTTAAAACTAATCTCAAACGGCTCTGATTGGTCGGATAGACATGACATCATGACATTTAAGTAAGGAAGGTTGATCTTGGTCCCTTGCACCAGTTTACTAAATCCTCCATAAAAAACCTGGGAGTTATTTTTGACGTTGCCTTTTTACTTGACAAACACATAAGTGCCGTCAAGTACTTTCTTTCTTTTTCTGACTTTGAAAAAGTTATTCACGCTTTTATTTCATCTAGACTCGACTATTGCAACAGTCTTAACTCAGGTGTGGGCCAGTCCCTCATACGCCGTCTGCAGCTGGTGCAAAATGCTGCAGCCCGATTGCTAACCGGCACTCGGAAGAGGGACCACATCACACCGGTTTTAGCTTCTTTGCACCGGCTACCTGTTAGTTTTAGAGGAGATTTTAAGATTTTATTGTTTGTTTTTAAGTCTTTAAACAGCCTGGTCCCTTCTTACCTCGCTGAGCTCCTAACCCCACACGCTCCCGTTAGATCGCTAAGGTCTGCTGACCAGTCTCTTCCTGTTGTCCCATGGTCCAGGCTGAAACTAAGAGGGGACAGAACTTTTTCTGTTGTCGCCCCCAAATTATGGAATAGCCTCCCCTCCCCCTTCATATCGGGACCTCAACAACTGTGGACATTTTAAAATCTCATTTAAAGACCTATTTTTATTCTCTTTTGGAATTTTCTCTTATTATCGTCTTTTATTCCTCCTTTATCTGTTTTATTGTTTAATCCTCCTTTGTCCCTAAATCCTTATTTCTGTTTTATTACTCTCAGTTGTAGCTGCAGCACTTTGGTCAACATTGTTGTTTATTTTAAACATGCTTATAAATAAAGTTGACTTGATTTGACTTGACTTAAGGAAAGATGTAAAAGTTGATTCTTTTTCCCGTGACCCCAGTTGAACTTTTTGCAAATAACATTTCTGTATCTTTAGTTATTTATTTGTATAGGGGATTAGTAACATTTATGATTATGCATAAAGATTGCAGTCAAATCAGATGATTGTGATAAAGTGATTACATGTTATTATTCACTGACACCCGAAAGGAGGACTCCAGGTTTAAAATCACAACAATTTTCCTTTCAGGCACAAGTTTGCACGACAACTTTTCTTCATTTAAACATGCAGAACATTACAGACAGATGATAATTACCAGCGCAAACATAAACAAAGACTAGAACTTTGACCTGAATGCCACAGACTTTTACTTAAAAAGAGTAGATAACGGGCACCAAGGGATGCAAAGATGAAAGCGTGAGAAGAGGAGCAGAGAGAAAAGATAGGAAGGAAAGGGTCTTGTTTGTGGAGCACTCAAAAAAACAATGGTTATCTTTAAATAAAGCTTCAGAAGATATATTTATGACCCCCTGTTCAGAGAGGGGGGGACTTGGAACGACCTGTGCAGGACAGAAAAATATGGGCGTCGGCAGAGCGTTCGGTGTTCAAAGCCTAAATTTTTAGACGTCTTTAAGGAAAAGGTGGGAACAGGTTGTTGTTTGAGATTGGGGATGGGTGGGATGGGGGGGCGAGAGCTTAAAATGGAGATTGTGCTTCCTGCACGGTGCTTTCCTGGTACCATTCAAAAAGTGATGTCGTTGTTCGGGAGGAGAAGTTGACGCAGCTTCGGCTTGTGATGGAAGGAGAGGGGAAGAAAAATAGCTTCGCAACATGACAGCATGTCCTGCTTCCTGTGTTTGTTTCCACTTATTATGTGCTTCCTGTATGTAGGCAGGGGGTGGAGGAACTTTGAGAAAAAGGAGTGCTGCAAGCCCTGAGAGGAGATCCCATCTCACAAACAGCATAAACATGAGCGACATCTGCTAGCGACAGCTCATCGCATGGGGGAAAGAAAGCAACGCGACACATTACATGCAACTTACCGCACCTATAATCACCACTTTTACCCCCCCGCCTGCAAGGCAGCTAAACTCAAAATTACGCACATCGACTAAAATATAACTTAAAGAAAAAAGCTGGTTTCTCTGACCCAGATTCAGTTTGGTTTCAGAAGCGCGGTGCTACACTCATTATGCTTTGATCACTCAAAAACATCAATTTACATCAACTTTGTCTGGAATGAGAAAACAGAGGAGTTTCTTTTGTGATGGTGGCCAAGTCCCACAGGACCATGTGCCAGACAAGTGATGAGTGATTAATTTATGTGGCCTTCTCTCTTCCAGAAGTAAGCATGCCTTTTGGTGTAAATTACATATGCTGAATATATAAAAAGGCAGATTTATAAGCAGCTGTATTTAAAGCAACGCTTTTTATCTCCTAGCTGCGGTCAAACTTCTACTCGCATGTGCTTCTATAACACAATAAATTCAGTTTTTGCACGTTTGACATTTTTAGTCTTAGTTGGATTTATGAAACCTTTCACATATTTAACAGTAGAAGCTGTAAGTTTAACTTTTTGATGCCAGGTTCACTTCATTTTATTTATTTATTTATTTACTTTTATTATTTCTTATTTCTATATTTATATTGATATGATTTATTTTTACTTATTAGTTGTTATATTTAATTAATAATATTTAATTTAAGTTCAATTTATTCCAGTCTTTTTCTTTTTGTTCCTTTTTTCCAGATTTCTTCCTGTACTGTATTTGCTTTTATATAATTGTAAATAAATTCAGGCATTAAGGGGTTAAAAGAAAATTACCTTTTTTTTTAAACAAATAAGCTCAATTTGTTCACCTGAATTTTGGGATATATTTGCAAACTTAATCCCAAAGACATTTCATATGAAAGCCTATGAAGACCAACTGGAACATAACTTTTGTTAAATATATTTATGAATCATACAGTGAGTTTTGATACGCAACAATGCATATAAATCTGGTTGTCTGATTAGAATTAGTCTTATTATGAAAAACACTTCCTGCATGACCTCATTAGCAGCTTAACTACCATTATGCTTTATGAATGACTGGCATTAGTGATGTTAATGACATCACTAATGCCCGGACCCTCCTGCACCAGGCCTATACAGAGCTAGAAGCATTAGTTGTCAATCAAAAACCTCTTCTTGCTTTTACTCCTCACTCCTGCAGTACTGGATGTTAAGCTAATTGCACAGTCACTCGATAGCTCATGAGAAGTAGCTACTTTTCTACAGTTAGCATGTGTTTCAAGTGGTAATACTTTCACCTCTGAAAGTATTTATAATTACCCAAATAAAGTTGTTTACAGTGGGAATATCTCCCAAGGTAGTATTTTCAGCCCCATGCTTGCTCTGATATTGCAGTATTTCTCCCTCTTACTCACACCCTGTGGCTGCACAATCCTCCCAGTATATTCGTAGGAGTGGCATAAATAGTTTACTATTTAGGAATGCCTGAAAACTGGTCCCTGCAGCAGCCACCAGTGGTTGAAATGTTTGGGTTTGGTTTCCATACCTGGACCAAGCTCAGTGCGTGCTGATCCCTAGCCCAAAGTTTCTGCCCTGGAGGTGGACGTGCTGAACGCAAAGGCTTTGCTTTTTCTCATTTTGTGAACTGCGATGTTAATGGTGATGGGTGAGGTCACACTACGCAGAGCATTGTTCGACAGTCAACTTTGGCCTGACCAAGACGCTCCCGGTTCTGTGTTATCACCTGCTGTTTGCCAACATTTTCATACAGTATCATAAATAAAATTTAAAATAAAAGAATACTCAGGTACACTCATGTATTTACGTTTCTTTCAACTTAATGGTGCCAATAATTTTCCCACAGCGAACAGCTGCTCAAAGTAATGGCTAAAATGGTTTGCTAAAGCTGTTTGCTTGCAGTTAGGACTTTGAACACAGTAGCATATTTCTGGAGTTGCTAAAAGAAGAATAAATAGCATGGGCAGGAACATGATGGTGATTAATGTTCATATGAGTACAGCTGGGGTATACAAAGCAACCGTCTTAGTAAGTTGATAAATGTTGTGCTTGTAGCCGAGCCCAGTGATGACTGGACTGTTTGCTACCTGCTAATAAGCTAACACACACACACACACACATACACACACACACACAAGCCTCTGTTTTCCTGACACGTCTCCGCTCTGCTATGTCTTTAGCTCCTTAAACAAACAACAGCTCGCTTTCTGATTAATCTGAACAGCTATTACTTCTTGTTTTAGGACTTTACGCTTGTTCAAACAACAGTTGAGGCTGTCATTTACATGCACTGTATGAGGCCTGAGGGCAGCTAGCTTATAAGCTGTGGTGTTGTATCAAACCGGATACACAGTCAAACTGGTTCATCTGCATGGGAAGGTCATCTATATGGGAAAGAGAGCAGGAGATTGAAAGAGAGGGGGTATTGTTCTGGAAATAGCTTCAGGGCTTTGTCTGTTAGTTAGTGTGTGTGCATGTGTGTGTGTTCAAACATGTGTCCACTGATAAAAGCCTTTGATTGTATGAACAGTATGCATGTATGGGAAGCTTTTTTTTTTATGTGCACACTTGTAGGTGTGTGGGTGAAAAGTGTTTGTATGTGAACGAGAGCTCTTTCTCTTATCTGTGTGTGTGTGTTTGAGTGTGTGTGTGTGTGTGTAATGGGTGTGTCCATATGATGAAGCCTCGTAGGGGTTGGACTTAGATCCTCCTTCAGGTGTGTGTGATACAAAGCCTGGAGCCACAGTGAGGCTCACTGTACAGACCAAAACATCCAGATCTGGGTCAACTCACCCCTGGAATTAAACGAGGTTTTAGAAAAGACCGAACGACACATGAGAAGACCAGAAGAAAACGAAAACTATGTCCGTGGCTTCATCCTGAAGTTTTCCAGGAAGCTCAGGGATTACTACCTGTCTGGACTTGCCCAGGAGAAGGTAACTTGTTTGACCATTTTCCCCCCCTCTTTTCTCGTGTGTGTGAGCTGAGTTCGTGGGAAAGATAGAATCGATTGCGAAGAAGCGAGCAGAGATAGAAGAGCAAGGTAGAATAACAGGTTTGGCACACATGCTACAGTATCCAGTGCAGAAAGATCCTTTTTGAATGCAAGGAGCGTCTGTTTGGAGCACTGACCTTCCAACCAGTCAAGTCAAGGTAATTTGAAAGAGGCTAATAGAGGCTAAAAGGAGTTTATTACACATAATTACAGAGCAGAACAGGGGGAGAACACATGGCACTTCTACTGGTGTGAATATGTTTCCCAGCTCATTCTTTGACATTGTATTAGCATTTTATTGAGCTAACGTGCATTAATTAATCAAAATGCAAGTAAACTCATGAGAATTTCTTTTTTTTAGAAGTCACTTGATAACTTTGGAAGGTGTTTTACCTTCATGGTGGGTTTTTTTATGCATAGGGACACGTTTCCAAGGTGTTGCCCGTGTTTTCTGTTGATCATAACAGTTGACTCATGCTATGTGAGTATGAATCGTCTAAAACGGTGTGGGAGATTGCACCAGACACCTGGGAAGACGTCACGCATGCAGCGCTGTGCTCATGCATCTTTAATCATGGAAAAAGTCACAGTTGCAAAAGCATCAGTGAAAGCGTGATTTTTGATTGAATATTGGGATCTGTTTTTAAACCAAAGAGCTGCCCCACCCTGCAAACAACTGCATGTACTTTCATTTTCACAGCTTCTTTAATATAAAAACTTACACTTAATGACAGAAAAAGTATTACATACGGTGTCTAAATACTCAATAACAGTTCACAGTCTTACTCGAGTAAAGTGCAGATCTAATGCATTTTCGTATTTCGGGTTATAAATTCAATTTCATCCAATAATTGCTGCTAATTGTTGGTGGTCCGAATCCATTTTAAGCAGTTTAGTTCAGAGATTGACAAGCTCAGTTGGTGCCAATGCAATGGTAAACAAAATAAGAAATATTTAATCTAAACATTTGTTTTTAGAGAGTTGGATAGTTTGGCTTCTTTCCATATGAAATCATCTGATAAGGTTAGGAGGAAAAATCCCTTTTGCAGAGCTTCTGATGACTTCTATCACACGACAAGACCACCCAGATCTAGAAGAAGGTCAAATCCCTCGTTGAAACCTCAAGAAAAGGGGTTCTCAAGCTTTTAGGGGCCAGGGACCCCTTGCAGGGGAGAAAATTAGCTCATCATAATCCTCAGTGTTGTCCTTGTTCGTGTTTCTCATGAATTACTTCAAAGTTCAGTTCCTGTCTATACGATGCCATTAGTTCTTTGGTACTTTTTCATTAAAACCAATACCAATCGATACTTTTTCCCCCTTAAAGTAGTCGTTCTCAAACTTTACAGCACAACCTCCAAATTAAAATACGTTAATGTTGTTCTAACTCTGTTGTTTATCCGTTAATGCGTTAGAAAATTAAGGCACTAATTAAAAAAATCCCAAATTTATTTGATAAATCTAGGCTTTATACTGTTAACAATTATCTGGTGAGTCCCTGGAATTAATACGACCCCCAGTTTGAGAACCGCTGCACAAGAAAACCCAGCAGTTAATGGTTGATTGTATGTTTGTAAAATGGAATAAACCTTCATCTTGTAACGGTCGTGTGGTCTGTGCGAGCAGCGACTTGTGTGGTATCGTGGGTCATCTGCTGCTTATCTCCGGCTGTTTTTTGGCACTATTCAAATGTCTCTGGAGTATTTCTGTGTGTCACATTTCTTTCTGTGACTCATTTGCTGTCTGCAACTTGATTTAGGCTGCAGGATCCTGCTCTCCAAGAACCGTCTGTGTCAATGTATAGTTGTTGATAAGACTGGGAGGCAAATGCTGCCAAGAGAGATTTCAGGGTATTGATCATTCTGGACTGGAGGTGATTTAAGAGGTTTTTTAAAGGGCTGTAAACCCGTGTGAGTATGAGTTTGGAGCGCTTTTATAAATATGTGATTAACAGCTGTTCTGCTGGTTTGTACAAGTTCTTGGCTGGATTTTTATTGCATTGTAATGTGTGGAAATAATCACATTTGGGGCTATTTGAAGGATTTCTGTTATGTTGATTAATCGTCAGTTCTTGATAATAGTGATGTCAAGGAGCAAAGTTTGCAGAGTTTACCAAAGAGTTTCCATTTAGCCTGCAGAATTTTAAAAAACGTAATCGTTTGCTGGGTTTCATTTGCAGCCTTGTGTGTGTTTTCACAGACTGCGTACGTCATGATGACACAACATGTTGCTTTGAATCTAATTGACTTATTAAGAATCATCTTATTCTCTAAGAACACAAATTAGCTGTGTAATCCTGTTTTGACTCGTTGTGCGTCTCCTCCTCAGGCAGAGCCCTCACCGATGAAAACTACCTGGTACTGTCCTCTGGATTTGGTAAGGACCGCTGCATAACACTGCTGTAACACACTCATACTGAGGCTGGGAGCCAGTACCGCTTGGAAATGGGGTAACTGTGTCAGGGACTTTCCCTGAGGCTAAAACTGGATTGTGTGTGCTACATGTCGCATGGAGGAAATGAGTTCAAAGACGCTTGGTTATATGCATTGTTTTCTTTAATGGAAGTGGGTTTGTTCTGTGGGGCAGATAAGAATAATAAGAAAAAGAGAGCACGTCTTCTTATGAAGTTTCTGTGCATCAGGACATGAAAAGGACATTTGGCCTTTAATAGGTCTTAAAACGAGATAAGAACAACCTCAGATAAACAATGAAATATTATTATTTAGTGAACCAAAACTAAGCAAAAATGCAAAAGTTGTGTGTGAAATAGACTCCATATGACTCAGCTGCTTGTAAAACCACCTTTAACAACATTATATGATGTTATTGGTCCCTCACGTGGTTGTAGAGGCACTTTGGTCCACTCTTCTTTACAACATGGCTGTAGTTCATTGAGGTTTGCAACGTTGTTTTTATGCACAGCTCTCTTTAAGATCCCACAATCGATCAGGTTGAGGTCTTAGTTTTGACTGGACCATTGCAACACCTCGATTCTTTTCTTTTTTAGGGCCTGTGGCTGCAAAACAAGCCAAAAGTTGGGATGACCTGTTTGTGCTGATGCTATGTTTGGTATGATCCAAACTTCCTGCTTTGCATTATGAGCAAACATGTCTACTTTGGTCTGCTCTGTCCATAGGACCTTGTTCCTGTCTTGTGGTTTGTTCAGACGGAGCTTTGCAAACAGCTGTGTTGCCATATTTGCCTTCTAGAAAACAGTCTTTCTCCTGAAACCCCTCCAAACAATTCAGTCTTTAATTGTTCTATCATGAATTTTAACATTTAGATTAGAAGATTCAAAGCCTTTTATTGTTAATTTGCTATATACATACAGGAGGATCATAATGCTGTTTCTCTCTCACAAAGATAGAAAGATAAAGAGCAGAAAGAAGATCAAAATAAAAGTAAAAGGTAAGGAGTGAATTATGAGCGAGGTGTATACATTTATATCTGTTATGGAAAAATATACATATATGTTGTGCAAAGATGATCAGCAGCAGATGAAATACTGAGTCTGAGTGCAGTGGCGAAGTCAGGGCTCTTGTGTGTGATGGGGGATTTATGATCCAGGGGTGGGAGGGAGAGGGGGGAGGTAGCGAACAGAGTTCAGCATCCTGGCAGCAATCATGTGCAGCGGGCCCGAAGGCTGTGGTACCTTTTCCCAGAAGGCAGGAGGCTGAAGAGGGAGTGTGCGGGGTCACCAGCTATTACTGATGGCTCCGTGGCAGAGGCGGGTGTGGAAAATGTCTTTGACGGAGGGAAAAGAAGCAGCGATGATCTTGCTGGAGTCCTCCTACTGGAGGCAGTGCAGCCTCCGTATCACACAGTGATGCAGCCAGGGAGGGGGCTCTCAAAAGTGCTCCAGTAGAAATAGCTCATAATGGAGGGAGGGAGTCGTGCATTTCTCAGTTAGCATGCTAACTGAGACCTGTAGAGTCTGAGATGTAGCTCTTGGATATTTTGCGGTTTCACTGAGCATTGCACGGTCTGTCTGACATCCACTCCTTGGGACGATCGGCAGCTGTTTTAATGCTTTCCACCTGTGAATCTTTCTCACTGTAGATTGATGCACTCATTTGGAAATGTTTTTATAACCCTTCCCAGATTAATCGAGCTTCTATAAGATCATTGCTGATGTCTTTCCTCCTTGGCACTCATCTGAATGCTGCAGAGCAGCAAACTGACCCCGTGTGCTCACTGATGACCCATTAATCAGGTGCAACAGGTTTTCACACACTGCTTCTGCATCGTGTTGTCATTCATCTGAGGTTGTATTTCTCTCATTTTAAGACCTGGTGGGGACCAGATGATTTATTTTTAAATGTCCCGATCTATAAAACCTTGGAATAAAAAAAGCTTCTTTTTGTCTTGGTGTGGGTGTGATCACCAGTTCAAAGGATGATAATAATGTAATTGTCATCAGTTTTACCAGGAAAAAAAAAAGAAGTTCCAGATTAGACATTTTAGATGAGACAGTTTATTGATACAGGGTCGATTTAACCAGGATGCTCATGGTTTCTCTGCTTTACAGTCCACTGTGGTGGAGGAAGAGGAGGATGGAGTGATCTACACAGTTGTGGTCAAACAGCAACATGGTTCCCTTAATAGTCCGATGGTAACTCACGTGTGACTGATTGCACTGTTTGAGTAGATGGTTTGAAAAGACGTTGTATTTTTACCACCTCTCTCTCCCTTATCTTCCAGTCGGCCACTTCTCGTTCCCAGTGCATAAAAGCAGGGACAGAAGAGAAGCTGGTGCTTCACCTCCTCCATTCATTTGTGTTGGGTGACTCTTCCTTCATCACCATCTTCCTCTCCACCTACCGATCCTTCACCTGCACGGAGAGAGTACTGGACATCCTCACTGACAGGTACAAGAGGGTTCCCGCTCTGATCTTTAAAGGGAAATCTGCAGGTTTTAAGGTCAAACTGAAAACAACTTGTGAAGCAGTTTTTCATGCAGCGATGCACAGCAGGTGTCCGTTTACTGTCGGCTCCACTTTGTGCAGCGTGAGGTCGAGAAATAGCTGCATGATCTTCACCAATTTAACTTTCCTTTGACATGGAGGAGCAGCTGCTTGCTCTATTCTGTATAAAAAGAACAAATTTCATGTAACAAGACTGACATCCAGCCGCATGCAGCCGTGTGCTGAAGAACTCTGATTGGTCGAACATATTCGCAGCCTTGTGCACGTCTGCATGTTTCAGCCAGCGTGTGGCTGCGAACATGATTATTTCACGTCTACAAACTTGACTCCATGTTTTGATCCTTTGAAAAATGGAGCTTTGAGAAGCGGATGGACGACAAGATCCGGCTTTTTTTTTCAAGTGTATTAAGTGAAGTTCAACAATGAATAGAAAGTATTGTATTTCATGTTCCAATAATACTTTAATCTGCTTTTTAACAGCAGCATCCATGTAACACTGCAGTAGTTCAGATATTTTGTTGTGAATATCAATACTGAAAATTATAAAACATATAAAAGCTGATTTTTAATTAGCCTTTCAATCATGATTGTTTAATCACATCATACTGGTTTAAGTCTCAAACACAAGTGGACAAATCAAGGGTCAGGCTGGTTCAGTGTTTATTAAAAACTGAGTAAAAAGAACTTTATTTCACACACTGAACCCTGAACGAGTCATTGCCTCCAGCTAAACCAACGTTACTCAGTAAATAAATGAACAATCGGTTGAATTAGTTTTATTCTGGCTTTATCTGCAGCTTTCCATTGTTTCCAATGATAACATTTCCCACTAGAACCTGGAACTGACAGCTTATTGGACCGTTTCTATCTATAAATAATATTAAACACTAAATTAATTAATGATGAGAATATAGAAAGAGCCTGACCGTCACATCCCACTTTAACACACATTATTCTTATACAGTCAAATTCAGATGATCATATCTCTGGTTTTACTTGGTCCATCTAAGTCAAACAAAAACTCAGAGTTTAAAATCTCCACTTTGTAATGAAGTTAACAGCAGAGCTCTATGTGCTCTACGGTGCTTTGAAAACATGTAATCAGATAAACTCCTGAAGATAAAACTTTAACTGAACATGTGACTCTTATAAAGTGATCAGCTCGTGTTACGTTACATTTCCAAGGCTTCGTCACACAATGATTCCTGGTGTATGATTCAGCTCACCTGCATCATTTTCCTCCTGTATCCTCATCTTTACCAATAACTGTAAAGATCCTTCGGTCCCACCGACCGTGGAAGCGGCGTGGAAGGCTGAAGGTGCGTTTCCATTACCCCTAGAATTGCGCAAAACCCAAATATCGCAATAAAAATCTGGTAATGGAAACATCTACA
>JAOXYM010000006.1:2413673-2428612 GCA_028567055.1 Leptatherina wallacei
AAACACCATTCAATGGAAACACCGGCATATTGCAATTGTACTTAGTCGAAATTTCAGAAATATCGCTTTTATTTTGCCAAACACTGTAATGGAAACGCACCTGTGAGGCTTTGCGGTCCCACAGGTGCATCCCAGTAGCGCTTCTAGCCAACAGAGCTGAGGATACTTGTACTGCAGGCCCGCCGCGCAGTGCATTCTGGGACTTGTAGTACTAGCGATGGAAGCAATTTACCGGACTTTTCCGCCGCGGCATTGTCATATGATTTCTCAGCGTGAGAAATACTACGTACCGAAATGCGTGTGTCTGACGCCCAATGTGTGAGAGTTGAGAAAACTGAAGTTATTACGTGCTAAAATGGAGCTACACAGTTAAATAAGTGTTGGATTAAGAGCTTGATCCGTTTGCTTTGCACCAAATTTTGAATTTTCACAAATCTTACAAGTTTTTAGTTTCTATTTTCTTCCTACTGACTGCTGATGTTACGTTTTTAGACCCTTCCCGCTGCAGAGAACAGCTGAGTGCTGAATTAAAATCCCAGTAGATTCGTGTTTCTCTTGGAAATATGGAAGGATTTATATGAAACACTCGTTTGAAAAGTTTTCTAAAGCTGTGACATGAAAGAGAGTAAAAGCTGCGCGTGGATGTAAACATCAGCTCAACACCTTCGCTCCAAAGCTTCTTAAGAAAAACAAGCCATAAATAATTTTTTTCACCAGTGTAAGCACGATTAAAAAACACAGCGGATGCACATGTTTAATGCAGAATGAAGCTTTCATGCTCACTTTTCCCCCCACTTTATGAACTTCTCCTTTCTTGTTCACAGATTGGAGGACCCGCCCGGGGACAGCGAGAGAAGCCAGACGAGACAATCTTTCAACAAGTGAGTTTTTTAACTACCTGCCAACATCTTTGGGAAACTTTCTGTGCTCTTGTAAGGTTGAGTTTAGATATAAGTGAGGAGTTGTTTGCTATACAAACCGTTCTGCTCGTTGCTTCTCTTTGGAAAGAATTCTTTATTTTTACCTCCAACTATGCACAAAAGATTATCAATAATAAAAACACAATAGCAAAGAAATGTGAAAAAAAAAGCCCATTAAAGAAGATAATTGCTACTTGGGGTTGAGCAGCTAAATTCCGCCACATGCGTAATCATATGCAGTTTGCTGGTGGTCAGGTAGGTTTCAGTGTGTTTATTATGGGCTGCTGCTGGAGGGAACGAGATTGATGAAAGCACTCAGAATAAAATGACACAGCAAAACAGCAAACCCAAAGATGCTGAAACTCGAAGAAACCTTAAGAAGCTTTCACATTACTCACCATCACTGCCGTAAATTGATGAAGGGTTTAAAGAAGAGCATCAGCAGAAAGGGCGTGAATGGAAGATCATCTTTACAGGCCATCGCCTCGTTCCTTTGTGATGATGAATTACAACGCCAACGGCAAACTATTTTCATGCGGGTTGCAGCTGATTGAGCTTTTTTAAAGCCTTGGTCATGCCCAGAATAACATGCTATATCATAACAGCTGAAGAAGTGACATCATGGAGAGAAATAAGGAGAGAAAAGGTGACGATTGAATACTTCTGCTTTTGACATGAAGATGCAAGATCAGGCAGACAGAGCGACAGCAGGAAAGCAGGATGGATCCTGGATTTTTTTTTTTAAAATGGTAGCAAGGAGGACGAAGTATGAACCCTTTCTTCTCTTGACTGTCAGGAAGATGCATGATTAGCAGACAGAGCGACCGCAGTAAACGGGGACAAGTCGGTGTAATCCTGGACATTTTACACCTGGGATATTATTGAATTTCAGTCCACTAAAAAGTATCGTTTTGGAGCTGCACTGCAGAAAAATAAATGATGAAAGTGTACGATCACATCTAAGATGTTTCAAGGCATTAAACTATCATTTTTTATTCAATAATAAACAATAGATCTTTAGTTTTGCTTCAGTATTAGATACTATTTCATTACTGTTGCTCCTTGTGTCAGCATCCAATTGTAATATCAAATCAAATCATGTTTATTTGTATGGCACTTAAAAGTAATAAAAGTTCAAGTTTATAAAAGATAAAGAACACCCAAAGGCTTTGACAAATAAAGGAGTTTTCAATTTAGCCTTGAAGACATGGAGGCTGAGACAGGAAGACTCTAAAGCTTCGGAGCCGCTACTCAGACAGAGGAATCCTACAATGTAATATGGAGCTGCACATTTCGGAGCTTTTAAAAACATATAAAAGAATCTTAAACTCAATAGGATATTTGACTGGAGGCCAGACTCTTTTTCTTTGTTCCAGTTCTGAGTCTAGCTGCAGGATTGTGAACCAGCTGCAGAAGAGACCGTACAGACTGAGAAACACCTGAATAAAGAGAGTTGAGGATTTCTGTCACTAATAATACCTGTGAATTATAAAACCTATTATAATGTGCCTTTAAGGTTTCATTAAGTCATTTTTAATCTCATTTCATTACTCTTTAAATGCAACACTTGCTTCAGCTCCTTCTCTCCCAGCCTTACTCTCTTACAACAAAGAGAACTCGACCATTTTCTCCCACGTTATTACCGACTCGTGTACTTGGAAACTTTCTGGACGTGTTAGAAAATATCAATATTTTCAGTCAATTTTCATCTGCAGCCGACTGCTTATGTGCATCACCGAACATTTAATGTGGATTTAAACGTGAAGCAGCTGCAGGTCCAGGACACCCATCCTCTCTTCTTTCAAATGATTTGGCTTTAAATTTACTTCTTATTCTCCCGGGGGGGAAGAAATGGGATCTGATGACCTGATTTTTTTAAATACGTCATGTTTTTTCCCCTGTCCTTGCAGAGCGGTGTGCACGGTGTTCAGCACGTGGCTGTCGGAGTATCCCGAGGACTTTAAGAGTCTAGGGGAGCCTTCTCGCCTGCTGCGTCTGGCCCCCCTCCTGCCTCAGGACTCTTTATCTGCTGCTGACCTCCGCGCTCGACTTCTCAGGATAGCCGAGGAGCTGAGTGAGAAAGCCTTGCTCCCTGACGCTCGGAGAGGTCTGTATTTGAACCGGCATTGAACTGAAGTTTTCCGGCCTTGCTTGATGATACTGCGTCGAGGCTAGTATAAATCACAGAGGATGCTGATGGAAGAAGAAAAACAAAGATGAATACAGTCTGACCATTTTCTAGCTTCATTGATTTGTGGAAAAATACTCCTAGAGTTTTAATTCATTTCCTCTGAGGTTGTAACCCTTAGAAAATAGATTGTTTGTCTCCGACTTCCTCCAGACATTCTCGATGTCTGCAGGAGGGAGTTTTTGCTAAATTTATTCTGGACATTTTTGCCTTTCACTGAAAATAAATCGGAATATTTTAGACTTTTCCTCCGACCTCACAGTGAAATGTGTGGCTGTTAGACATCCGTCAGCTTTTTAACACCTGCAGCTTTACTTTAAAGCCGCAGTTCAAATTGAATCCAGACAATTAATTTGCCAATGATGTGTTTTGAGATTTTTATCAAAGTGGTCCGAATCCATACCAAAAAATCGAATGAATTGCAGGTTTCCACCCAAGATTTCATGATATCTGACTTTTCTTGGTAGTAATTTTGCAAACAATTAAATTACCTCAACCTCAGCTCTCGCTTTCCTGGAGAAACTAAACTATTCCTGTGGTTTTGTGCTGCGTGATAAAATAAAATAACCCATCATACGCAGTGTAACATGGAATCCATCTGGACGTTGAGTCAATGTTTCAGTGAGTTTGGTTTTAAGCATCAGGAAATCTGGTTTGACTTCAACATTTCCAAACACACACGTACCTCACTGATTATTTTATCACCACGCTGTAAAAAAAAAGAAAGATGTCTGAACTTAAAAAAGTAAGAGGAACTGCAAAACTTTTTAAAGTAAACTCAACTAAGTTGTGTGAACCTAAATTAGACAAGTAAACCAAAGTTTAACAAGCTTAGGATAAATATTCAACTTTAATTTGCCCACTTAATGTAGGTTCATACAACACAAGTCTTTTTGTTGAGTTAAGTCAACTTAACTCAGCCGGTTATCTTATATTTTAAAGTTGGGAAATCTGAATTCCATCCATTCTTTTTCTACACCAGGGCTGCTCACTTCTGTCCTACGAGGGCTGCAGTCCTGCAGGTTTTCAATGTTTCCCTGCTCCAACACACTTGCCTCGAATTAAATAGATTCAACAGCCTCTACCACTTATTCCGATGCAGGGTTGCAGGGGGGGGGTGGGGGGTGGGGGGTGGAGCCTATCCCAGCAGCTATAGGCGAGAGGCAGCGAACAGCTGAACAGGGAGACAAACAACCACTCACACTCACTCCCAGGGAGAATTTAGAGTTAACAATTAAATGGTAAATGGGCTGTACTTGTACATGTTGACATACATGTTCATTCACACAACACCTATATTTATACACACTTGGTGCTTCTCTAAGCATGCATACACCTGATATGGCACATCAGGAGGCAACGTAGGGTTCAGTGTCTTGCCCAAGGACACTTTGACATGTAGTCAGGGGAAATCGAACCACCGACCTCCTGTTTAGTAGACGACTGCTCTATCCACCTGAGCTACAGCCGCCCCGTTAACCAATTAACCTTTTGACTCGAACCAGGGGCCGTCTTGTTGTGAGGTGACGGTGTTTATTAAGAACAATTAAACATTTACATTCAGCGTTTTACACACCAAAGTTACAAGAATGTCCAAAATATGCCCAAAACCTGCGTGTTAATATATTTCTATCCATTAAAGAGTACCATGCACACTAATACACACACTCACACATATTGTAGTGTGTGTCTGAACTTTTATTTGATACTAGCAACTATCATATATTCATAGTGTTGTCATGGCGATATGACACTATTCCCAAGACTTGAACAACCATTTTCCATGCATGGTGCCCTTAGTTGCATTTATGCAGGCACAGATCATTATATAAAGTTTTCTTTATTAAAAGATTTCATTTTATTGGAGTTGGCTCAGCTTTTATTTGCTCACCTAACTTAGAAACAACTGTTAAAATGACTCGTTTTCCAGTGCACGTTATTAAAGAGTTAACTCAAAATTTTAGAAAGAAAAACAACTCAGAGGGGAGAATATAACCTGCGGTAATCAGCATCAGTGCTCAGTAACATGAATCCATGGCCCAACCAGCCTCGTGTCAACAGTCCAGGCTGCTGCTGTTGGTGTGATGGAGGGACGTGTGGGACACTTTCAGCCCGTCAGTACTAATAAATCAATTGATTCCCAGTAATTATTTGCCCTGACATTACTTTATAACCACAGTTTAGCTTCTAATAGATTTCCCCATCTGGATAATGAGTTCACTAGACTTCAGCTGGCAGAAGAAGAGATCGGTGCAGCTTGTACATCTGCAGACATGCATGCAACATTGTTCTGAACTTAAATGATTCTTCCTCTGAGGAATCGATCTCATGTGGACAAAAAGAGCTTTTTTATTGCAACACAAAGTTGTTGGGAATCGTCTGAATGTTCTGATTATATCCCACTGAGCTGCTTCTGTGTTTTCAGATCAGTCCGGCTTCACCAGCCCTCCTCCTGACGCCTCCGAGTTCAAACCCACGTATGTCCTGGGTTTCCCTCAGCCGCTCATCGCTGAGCAGCTCACAAAGATAGAGACCGTAAGTTCATTTTTTACACACCGGATGTTTATTTTTCTTAAGATGGCACGAGGTAAATGATTAGCTAGTCATTAATAGTTATTATTTTTATGTATATTTATAGTTTTTCTGCTGTTAACATATGGTCGAACACAAGAATCACCGACAGTATAGTCACATGGTTGCAATTTTTTTCATCCAAGCATCAGTTTGACCAGATTAAACTGGTGTCAGAGTAACATGATCCACCAAAGACAACTCCAGAAACTCAATATGTTTCAGCAGGAAATGAAACGAGGAGCGCTTCCCAGTTCAAGTCGCTCTGTTTGATTAGTGATTTGGAGGAAATGGAGTGTTATAGATCCGCGTTTCACCCCTCAGGAGCTGTTTGTCCGTCTGGTCCCGTACCACTGTCTGGGCTCGCTGTGGTCTCAGAGGGACAAGAAAGGAAGGGAAGGCGTTTGCTGGTCCGTCCGGGCCACCATACGTCAATTCAACAAGCTGGCTAATGCGGTTTTAGCGTCCTGCCTCTGGCCTACAGAGCTCCGCATCCAGCAGAGAGCACGACTGCTGGAGAAATGGATCGGCGTGGCAGAGGTCAGTGAAACTGAAACACAAGACTAAAGGTTAAGGTTTTTGATGTCTTGTAAGAAATGGAGTTCATTCTGAACAGAAATAGTCAACAATACATCAGTTTGGGGTTGCAAGACTCGAAAAAACTCCAAACCTCAGCTCTGCATTTTCCTATAATAAACCCCCAATAATCCTCTAACTGTAATCCTATTGTCAGCTCAAAGACTGCACATACCATCGCTGAGACTGCACCAGTAATTTCACTTAAATCAGAAGCGGAGAGCAAAACGCAGTCTGCTGGAAGTCTTGATTTATGGTTCTGCTCCAGGCAAAGAAGCAACAACAAAAGAACACTTTATCTTTATCTTAGTGCATTTCTGGGCTTGCAAGAAGATTAAGGAGATTTTTAAAAAGCTGCATATTTTTATACTTCCTGTACCGTCTCTTAAAGTCTGGAAAAAAAGCAGAAAGAAATCTCTGAATTTGCTTGATTTTGTCTTTTAAGCATATTGACCAGTAAATGGAGGGAGCTAAATGAAAAGTCTGCAGCTGTAACATCACCTTGTTGTAAAGTATTGAGGAGCTCACAGCAGCAACAAGTTCAGCTTCATACATGCATGTCTTTGTTTTTCTACATTTGTTTGCAGCAGCTAACTTTAACGTAATTCTGAAGCCCAGTTTTGATGCTCCGGCAGCGAGTTTAATATGTGTGAGCGAGCATTTAAGTCATTACATAGTGACCACCCAGTTTCCAGACCCTACAAAAATAAATGTAAAAATATATAAATGCACTAATATATCCAAAAAGGAAAGCAGTGTATCCGTCCTGTTTTAGGGAAATGCAGCATCATGTCTCAAAGCCTTTTCAGCAGCACATCAGTCTGATGGTGTAACTTAATCCCAGCCAGACCCACACAAACAGGTGCTCTCAGTTACAACACGGGTGTGTGCATGAGAGTTTGTGTGTGTATGCAAATGGCCGCATTGAGCAGTTGTGTGCTTTGTTACAGGAGTGCCGAGCCAGGAAGAATTTTTCCTCGCTGTACGCCATTGTGTCAGCGCTGCAGAGTAACCCCATCCACCGGCTGAGGAGGACGTGGCAGGAAACTGACAGGTCATTGGCTAAATGGCTCCACTGAGCTGGAGCTGCATCTAAAGAGTCCCGTTTTATCATCAGTCAGGCTTTATTTGTGTTGTAGTTTCCATAGCAACCGAATACGGCTGAGCCCCAAAAGCTGAAAACAGAGAAATGTTATTATTGTTTTTAGATCTCAACATGCATTTAATAATCATACATTTAAATTATAGAGTGCTTTACATAAAACAGGTAGTAAATAGCAAAAAGTTCAAATGAAGTAAAAGTTTTTTAATTGAAAGTGAGAAAACATCAGCGGCAGGTAAAAGAATTGCACAATTATTCACTTCTAAAATACTTAAAGAGTTTTCAACCTATAAGATCAAACAAAACTATAAAAGTTAAAATAAAATTAATCTAGAATTCAATTAGAAACCATACAAAAAGTACAATAAACACATGCAGCCACACTGAGAAGGAAACCCTGCTAAAATTCATGGGGAAGTGGGAACATAAATAACTAAAACTGAGCTTAGCAATAAAAATCTCATCATTTCATGTCATTTAAATTAATAAAAACGTATGACTCATTAGAGCTTAAACGTAGAAACATAGCGCACTTGTACATGGTGGTCACGCCTGTGTAGCAGAGTAATAAAAATAATGAACTATGTTCCTGACAGCTTTGTGTCACACACAAAAACTAATAATGACACATGAGTTTCTTTGCCATTAAGAGTAATTGTCTCAGCCTGGCCCACCCCCATAAAAATGTTCTGGCTCATATCAAACCGCTGCTTGATGAGCATAAATCTCAGCGTTACACTCTTTGTGAACTCTTTAACCTCTTCTTCATGGAGTAGAACTTCACAACTATAAGGGCTGGATGTATAATGTTGGTCTCGAAGACGTGTTACTCTGTCAGAGTAAATTCAAAATGTAAATGGTTATCTCCTTCTAGAAGAAAACCACATTCCTTCCAGTGATTACCGGAGGATAGCGGCCCAGTCCATCTGGGAATGAGTAAAGTAAAGTCTGATGAGGAATTGTGCAGAAGTAGAAGCTAAAAAGGTAAACATGAGCAGTTTAATAAAGATGTTAGCAGGTAAACATCTCAGGAAGCCATCGGCCGATGTCGATGATGGACACCTGAGAGTGAATACTTCACTATGAAACCTCCTTCATCTCCATGGAAACCAGCAGGACCTTCATGTTTAATTTCAAACAAAGGCAGAATCATGGGAGAGTTTTTTTTAGAGCTGGAATAAAACTTTTCTAATACTGATATTTATTAATCCCGATTGGGAGATTAAACTTTTTACCCATTTCTAGTGCTGCCATATGTCAGCCCCCAGGGAGATGTTGGGGGGGGGGGGGGCAGACAGTGGTTCACCTCTGCTGCCACACTGTCACAAGCCCACCTCTGTAACCACAAGCATACCACTCCCCCTGTTGTCACCACAAAACAGCCAGAATGAGACATGTTTTATGATTTTGTGATTATTTTTTCCTTTGCTACTCTCTGGCTGCTAGCTGCCAGGGATTTAGTAATCAGCAGAGTCTCTGCTTTCATACGACTCCTTGTTTGTGTAGAGAAATGATCAGAAGCTCTAAAGCAGACAGTGCTGTTGTCATGTTGTTGTTACATTCCCACGTAATTGCTCGGGGTTTGAACTGTGTTTGTTTTGGATGCCGATGCTTTTAGCTGAGTTTCTCCCTATGATTTTACTTTGCTACATGTCAGGATTGCTGCTTCCTGGTGTGTGCAAAGATCCTCTGTGCTGTACAGGCGGATCTCATGAAGAAGAGGTTAAAGCTCTTTGCTTTATATTTAATTAATTCTGTGTATTTGAAAAAAACTTATTAATTTATTCAGAAGAAAAAGGTTTTTATTGTAGTTATTTAATCTGAAGAAGCTTTTTTCTCTCCTCAATTAGATCAATTATTTCCATAAGAAAATGATTAGTAAAACAGCTTTTTTCTTAATTAATTAATTAATTAACCTTTACCATACAAAATGATTTATTAGTGGAGAATGCATTGAATGGAAATATGGGGTTTAATATATCACCTAAGGACACTTCGACATGTGAGTTTAGAAAGTTGGGGTTGAATCCAGCACCCCCATTGAAGCATGACCACACTACCTCCTGAGTTATGACACAGTTAACCTAAATCTCTTAGTGTTATTGCTTATTAGAGTATTGCAGGAAGCTGGTGTAAACCCTCCAGAGTTACCTTTGGGACATTAAAACTGACTTAGCTAAATAAACCTTGCAAACAACCTTTAATGGGGTTTCATAAAGATTAAAATGCTTCATCTGACTCCCCATCTCTGATGTTGTTACTTTACAGAGAGGCGTTGAGGAGATACGAGGAACTATCTGAAATCTTCTCAGACAGAGACAACTACTCACAGAGCAGAGAGCTCCTGAAGGAGGTGAGTTATCATCCAGATAAAGTTGGAGTTCTGCATGATTTGGCTGGATAAGGTAAAAACAGGACAAGCTGCTGGATGATGTCATCAGTAACATGAAACCATGGGATTCAGAGGGATAGACAGGAACTGGTTTGTGCCCGGATTATGACACAGCCACTTCACTGTGAAACATTCAAGCCTGGATGACTCCTTTTCTACATATCCTGCTATTTGACTGCATGTTTGATGGTAAAACTGTGGTGGTGTGGAGGCTGGAAAGCTGCCAGTTTGAGCTCTCTGACAGGGTGTACAGTAGGAGTGTAGTCATGGTGGAGAGTCAGATTTTAACAGCTCTTTTGTGATGTTCTGGACTTGTTTCGGGCTATTTTTGCTGAGATCTGTGCAGCTCCTGGCGGCTGGTAGATGCTTTTAATGCTTATCTGTTCCTAGCCTTGCAAAAGAAAAAAAAATCTTTAAAGGTCTTTTTTTTTTCTCCACCTTTTCTCACCTGCCTACAAACATTTATTTAGTACATGTGTGTGTACAGTGTGTGACGGTATGTTGTGGGTGCATGAAGTCAAGAAGCATTTGTTGGATAAAAAAAAGAGCCTGTTTGAGGTTTTTACTCATCATCAACACAGTTTAGCAAATTCTGTTGTATAAATATGAGCTAAAATCCACATGGGAAACAGATGCCGAGCACTCTCCCAGCATCTTATTTCCTTGTTTATGCTAACATGCCAAATAAGACAGCCTGAAACTCTTACAAAGAGTCCAGTAATTACAGCTGTGTGAGACAGAAAAGATATCCTCTTTTAATGATAAGGTTTATGCATCAGAACAAGATAAAAAATATAGAATCTGATCCTTACCAAGTCTAAAAATGAGGTAAAAACATCCTCAGATGAACGTGTGACATATTACAGCATATTGTTACTTTTTTTTAAACAAAAAATCATGTGAATAACAAAGTGCACCCTTACTGCTGCTCAAATAAACTAATATAAACTAAAAGCATAGATTTTACAATCTAGTTCATTCTAGTTTGTCTCGATTATGTAAAATCTAGACCAGTGGTGGGGAATTTGGCCCTCATCCTGCAAGTTTTCCATGCATCCCTGCTCCAACACACCTGATTCAAATGAATGAGCCAGTGTGCAGAGCTTGATAGGCTGTTGGGATCCATTTGATTTGAATCAGGTGTGTTGGAGCAGGGATGCATGGAAAACTTGCAGGAATGCAGGGTTCCCCACCACTGATCTAGGCAATGTTTAGGAGGAAAGACATCAGCAATGATCTTAGAGAAGTAATTGTTGCTGCACATCGATCTCTTATTGATGGGTTATGAGGCCATTTCCAAACTATTTAGAGTCCATTATTCCACAGCGAGAAAGATTATTCACAAGTGATAAACATTCAAGGCAGCTGGGAATCTTCCCAGGAGTGGATGTCTCAGCATGTTTGGCCCAAGATCAGACTGTGCAATGAACCCAAGAGCTACATTTACAGGCCTCAGGTGGTATGCTAAATGCCTAAGTTCCATGACAGTGCACTTAGAAAGACTGAACAAGTATGGCTTGTTTGGAAGGATTGCAGGAGAAAGTTTCTTCTCTGTAAGGGTGCGAGCCCTGGTCTGCTTCCACGGAGGGTCCGGTCTGTTTGGAGCAGTGTAATGCATTTTCTACAATGGCCAACAGGTGCAAACGTGCTCATATACAAAAACACGATGCATATACAAACGTGAAATGCTAGCGTAAAAAGCTGCAAGTACAGAAACGTAATGCAAAAATGTTGTTTTCGTTTCTGTACTTGCAGCTTTTCTCTCGAGCATTTCTGTTCGTACATGCAGCATCATTTTGTATATGAAGCCTGTGTGCACCTGCACCTTTTTCTCTGGTGCGAACCAAAGAAGCAAACTCTTGTCCGCTTTAAAACCGGAGGTCTCGGCCCGCTTGCAAGAGTACTCTGGTCTGGTTTGCTGACAGTGTGAAACCAAATGGACCAACAATGTAATGTAAACCACAACATGTCAGACATCTCACTGCTTCTCCAGCTGCTCATACTGGACCAGATCTTGTGAAAAACGCATGAGGTTTGAACACCAAGGACTCCAAAAATGTACTGTTGCTCCATCGTTTACTTGCGGTGGTCATTTTGGGGAAAACCTCCACCGAGCGAGTAGCTGTTGTCGCTGCGTGACATGGTTGCGGTGGTTTGGTCCACTTGAGTAAAGTGCCGTGTGAAAGCAAACCAAACCAAACATTAAACATTAAACCAAACACCAGGGCTATCCTGGTGTGAATGCACCCTTTGTGAAGCTGTATCTGAGTAAACCACAAGGTTTCTGGAAGAATGTCCTCGGTACAGCTCAGACCAGAATGCACAGAAAAGCAAACACAGTATATCAGCACAAACATCTGTCAAGCACAGTGGTGGAGGGATCATGATCTGGGCTTGTTCTGCAGCCACAAGACCTGGACACCTTACAGTCACTGAGTGGACCATGAACTCCTCTGTTGACCAAACTATTGTTAATCTGTCTAACAGCTAAAGTTTGGCTGGAATTTGCTCACTGCAATGGAACAATGATCCCAAACACAGCAGCAGGTCTACAACAGCATTCCTGATTAATCAAAGAATCAATGTGTTGACATGATCCAGTCAAAGTCCAGACTTCAACCTGATTAAAAGGTTGTAGTGGGACCTTCAGAGAGCATAAAGCAACGCTGCAAGCAACATGGCAATGTGAGAGACTGATAACATCAGACAGAAACCACTAATCCAAGTCATTACTGCAGGCGTTGCTTCTACGAGCTGCTGCATCACGGTGCGAATTTAAGATTTTCAAGACACTGCTTCTGCATTTCTGCTTAGAAGTAGTTTAATAAATGATGGCGCCTCGTAATATGTGTCATTAGTCATCTGAGGTTGGATTTAATTCATTTTAAGACCTGCTAGGGACAAGATTATGTTTTTAATGTTCTCATACATAAAATAAACAAAGGTATAAAACCAAAAAAACAACGTTACGATGGTGCTACATTCTTACTGCAGGTCCAACAAACACTGTGACACTTCCGCCTGATTATATCTTTCATCCTTACAACATGCATCCTATAATTTCACCAGCACTGTGTGTGAGTATTTTAAGTGCCACTGCTGGACCGCATATGTTCATCTCCTCTCTGCTCCCACACAAGTTAAGCCTGATCCTCGGCTGAGGACAACATGCAATGTTAGAGATTTAAAACAGACGTAAAGACCTAGAGAGAGTCTAATCTGTCTGAGTGCGACTGCCCTTATTCTGTCAACACTTTCGCTTCAGTGTGAGGCGCCCATCGGAAGACACGCATTGTATTTAGTTTCCACTGTGTCAGCAAAGTTGGGGAAATTGTCAGAATTAGCGATGTTTTGTCAGCTGTGTTCTGATTTTCTGTAATGGTGCAGCGCAGGCATCAATTATTTTGCATTAGCTGCGATTTCACCCCCAAAAGAAATACATCCGAACATTTGCTTTGATTTTATTCTTTCTTTTTTAAATCTTCAGGCTGAGCTTTGATGCCAGGGAAAGAAAAAAAACCCACCATAGCTCCTGTTGAACTTTAAGTTGCTTGCTCCCCTTCATCTCACAGCTTGTCTGAAAATGACTCTGACTGGCTGATGGGTGGATGAATGATGGATGACTCAGATTAATAAAAATCATTCCCAAATCACAGTGGTTTGGATTCATCCATTGACAGAGATGTAACATAATCTTAATAACCTTGATTTTAGTGGTAGATTAGAAAATTAGATTATTCCTGTTTGTTATGGTAGAAAAATAGTCTCTATTCAAAGATGGGGTGTGTTAAACGACCCCATCGAATCCTTTCCTGAACCTGTTTTATATGATTTTTTCCTCCTCTGAGCTGCTCCTTTAGGAAACTGGTGGCAGGTTTCAGAAGTCTGATTCTTTTGCCTCAAAGTCTCAGAAGAAAATATGAAGCACAAGCTGCATATCTCTCAAAGGTTCTGACACTTAGCAGCAAATCCTAAAATTAGCTTCATTCAAGGCCTCTCTGTCTCAGCTAAATGCTTTCAAGAATTGCATGGAAGCTATAAATACAGTTTTCACAAATCCTAGCTCATTGTTTTGATCTCTAGGCTGCAGCGATGTGCTATTCTCGGCTCAAAGCGCTGCTGAACCAATATTACTAGCTTCTACCACCACCAATTACCACACAATCAAAGTAAGCAAGATCCAAAGCAGATGATGTATACCTCTGCATATTTCTACGTTTCCTGTAAACACTGGGTCTGCTTCTTTTCCCATCACCATCACATGAGCCAGATAGAAGTGATGATGAGCAGCCATCATGGAGAAACATGTTATTTGCCTGGTAGGATCAACATTAAAGACTGGGAAGATCTGGGAAGGTTACTTCTTATGGAAATCCCTGCAAAGTCTGCTCTGATTGGCTATCTCCTTCGGCACCGCCCACTTTCAGTATTAACGATGATGAAATTTAAAATCTGAGGAAGTGTTTCTTCACATACAAAACTAGCATCTACTCCCAAGGACATGATGAGTCGTCATGTTTTCCATCTTTTCCAGGAAATGAGAAACTTTATGCTCTACGTTAACGTGCGTATGGACAACACTTTCTGTCCATCTTCTGCATCCTTTACGTGCATATTTCAGTTCGTTCTCAGAGCTTGCAGATGCGTAATGAGATGTAGCAAACGGAGCAGTACCGCCGGGAACTGCGGGGGCAGTGTTGTGCGGTGTAGATCACGTTCAACCTGTGGAAGGAAGAAAGAAGGGGAAGCCATGATGTATTTAATGGCTGCACAGACAACTGCGTTGCCTCTTTTTATGTTTCTTTCTGAGAATGTGAATGTGTGTTATCGTGATCTCCCCCACCGTCTTTACCATGTTTCAGAAGGGAACTCTACGCTGCCCTCTAGTGGGTGTATTGCCTAGCAACCATGCCAATGTAAAGCACGTATGGGTGTATGTGGGAGGTGACGTAAAGGGAGCATAAATAAGGCTTAAGAATACCAACATTGAGTTGTTTTGGGGTTTTTTGTGGTCGTATACCAGTTCATAGTTGAAATATACTGTATACGTATTAGGCAATTAATCAAGATTTTCAAATATATTGAGACTTTTTCACATGAGATATAGAATGAGGGAATATCTATCTATCTATCTATCTATCTATCTATCTATCTATCTATCTATCTATCTATCTATCTATCTATCTATCT
>JAOXYM010000006.1:2546697-2557476 GCA_028567055.1 Leptatherina wallacei
TAATTAAAGTTATGTGTCATGAAACGCATTGAACACACAAAGAAAACAGAGGTGCAAAAGGCCAAGGGAAGCCAAGAAACCAGCTGAAATCTATCAGTGCCAATTAATATCAGCTGGTTCAGTTTAACCGATGGCCTATAAACAGGAAAAACCATCTCTAGAGGGGTGGAACTGCAGAGGTTTGCAGCCATATTATTGTGGCGCATACTGATGGCAAAGAAGTTTCTAAACAAAGTGGAAAGAACATCATTTTACCATAAACTGACCGCCACCAGGTCCTTTCTCCTCCCTCTGACAGAAGAGTGAAAAGGATTATCCGCCATGGCCTGTAAGCAGACGTCAATCGTCCATTTAAAGTTTGCTGCACGACATCTGGACAAGCCTATGAAATACATGCAGCGAGAATAAAGTCTGGTCAGACAGTTTGGATGCTATAAAAACATGTTTGGGGGGCAAATGGAACTGCACTTCTCCCCAAAAACCAAGACAGGGAAGTTTGGAGGTGAGAACATCAAGGTGGTGGGGGGGGGGGGGCTGATTTTCAGCGTACAGTAGGCTACTGGCAAACTTCAATTGAAAGGATAAATGGAAAAGCATACTGAGACATTCTTGATAAAAATCCCAAACACAGCCGAGTAAACTCTTGTTTGGTTTCAGCTGATCACCTGACTTGAATCGGGTTGAATCTGGATTTGAAGACTTGGTTGCCATGGAGTTCTGCAGAAGCCTGATGAGCCATTATTAGAGCCAGGTATGTTGGAGCGGGAAAATCTCATCAGCATGCTGCAACATGAGGGTAGAGAGGCCATTTAAGAGGATTATAAGGTAAAAATGCAGACATTTTTGATTTGATAAATGAGAGATTAGACACCAGGCATTGCTGTTTGGGTCTTTTTTCCCACCTTAATCTAATATAATGAACTGATTAATCATGCCAGCACACAGTCACTAGATGGCGGTGCTGCTTTAAGTGGCACTACACCTCACCCATAACGGTGACTTGTATCAAAACACAGCTGATCTGAACATTATGCCCAGATGTAATGAGTGCAATGAATCCTAAATCAGCCGGTTTAACATCTGGCGAACTCTGAGTGGATGTCGGGAGTCCTCTGGGCTCGGAGACTTACAATCTGTGTTGAATCAACCTCAGCCTCGACCCGAGCCCCCAGCTGCAGTCATGAAAACAACATTTCCGAGTCTGAAGTTCATCATTCAGAACACGCTGCCTGCAGCGTTACCTCCGGGTCTCAGAGTGGAACCTCCGAGATATTATAAGTTTAATATCCAAACCACGGGCTCCCAGTGTTTCTGACCATCTTAAAGCGGCTCCCCCAGGTCGGCCTAAAGAGCCATTAAGGCCTCCCGCAGAGCGCTGAATGGATGTGGTGTTTGGGTTTTGGTTGGAGGCAAAACCTTCCTCTTAATGACCTTACGCTCCCCTGGGCTCTCAGCTCATGACTTATAGATTACACCGGCTGCTTTGACTCAACTGTAAATATAATCTAGTTCATAAACACCGTAGGGATGTTATGATGTGTGCTGGTCGGTGAAATATTGGCAAAAGAGGGACAGCTCCGGGCTTGGATGGTGTTGTTTTGATCCAAGGAGGAAAAAAAATGAGATAGACATTACACCCCACCAACTCATTCTATCATGTTGATCTATTCTGAAGTTAAACTGTAGTGATGGAAATAACCACATGGAGCAGATCTAAAGGAAAGAGCCCTACTTTCAGCTCATCTGGCTGAGGTTTCCATCGTGCTCAGAGGGCTGGAGCTGTTGCCTCATCTTTCTGTTTTCCACCCAAGGCAGCAGGGATTATTTTGTGCTGTTGAGCTCAGCGTTTTGACGAACTCACCGAGATATCCGGAGGAGTTATTAATGTGCTTTATGAGTTTCAGGGCTGCCGATAATCCAGTCTTGAATTATTTTCTGTCTCTGTATAGACTTTGGTGCGTAAGAAACAAGAATCCTTATTCTAATCATATAAACAAATGTCGGCAGCATACGTTACACCCATATGAAGATTTTCTTCAGGAATGTTAACATCTTCTGTTTATCAAGAATAAATGGATGGCAGATACAGCAAAGCTCAACATCTGGTTATAGTTGCTAACCATCATCTCAGAGGGTTTAAACACATGGCCATGGTGGCAAATTTTGATTTAAAAAAAAAAAAAAAGTTAAGGTCTTCTGTCAATTAATAATTTTTTTTGGGAGAAATGTATCCATCAGTAGCTGAAGTTTTCCAGAAGCTATACGTGTATTTGCAGCATGGATGCTTACTCTAGTAAATAAGTAAATAGCCTTCAGGTCATGTCCACATGGAAACGAGTTAAGTTTTTTATACGCTAAACTAAAGTTTTACTGTTTGGACATTTCATCCACTTTGGGAGCCTGAAAGTGCAGATTTTTTTTTTTTAAACATTTCCCCCAAAAAATAAATCTGAAAATGGCACTGTTTCTTTTCCGTGTTTATAACCCATAAGAATCTTTCCTGAAGTAATGACGTCATAGCCACACCTTTCCTTTTAATCCACATGCACAAACCAACAACTTCGGCTGATTACAGTGTCGTGTTCGTGTCAGAGTCTTTCGTGAGTCTAATTTTACGAACTCGCCCAAACCCAACCCGTTACCAACAGATGTGTCCCAGTGAAATCTGGACCCGGCCCATTGATGTGCAACCCGACCTGCACGTTAAAGACACACGAAGCAACTTTTGCCCTTTTCTCATCCAATTTCACTCGCAACTTGCATCTTACCTGTACTGTGAGATGTCTCCAGACAGTAAAATCAGTCTCAACTTGACTCTTGTCTTGTCTCTTGCTCTGTCTCTGGATCACTTTTGTTTCATACGGTGGCCGAGGGGTGCAAACGTGCGTCATAAACAAAAACCCGCCGCAAACAACTACAAGAAGGAAACGCAGCATATTCAGTCACACAGCGAGTGAGCCTCCGGGCCTCTAGGGGCAGCCGTGAGTTTTCACCCGGTGAGAACGGACGTACTGGTGAGAAGTTTGAGCGCAGTCATTGGCCCTGTCCCAATACCCGCACTGCCCCCCTCATGCCCCAGGTTTGCGTGTTCAAGTGTGTAGGGCACAGGTGTCAAAGCCTGGTCCTCGAGGGCCGCTGTCCTGCAGGATTTCAATGTTTCCTTCTTCAACACACCTGACTCAAATTAAAAAGATACAACAGCCTATGAAGCTGCACAATTACTCATTAATCTGAGTCAGGTGTGTTGGAGCAGAGATACATAGAAAACCTGCAGGATTCCGGCCCTCGAGGACCGGAGTTCGACATCCCTGGTGTAGGGTGTCCCAATTCTCCAGGGTGGACGTTGGCCCCGCCCCCTTTGCACCCTCAGTCCACACTAATCCCGCATTCATGCAGACTTGGCCGAAGCATATTACCCACAATTCATTGCTGCATGTGACGTTTTGAACCAAAAAAATGGAAATGGTGATGTTTGGGGGTGGAGCTCCTGTACCTGTGGTGAAAAAACGTCCTTTCAAGTGTACGTATTGAAATATTTCCTCTTTTTTACTATGCTGTACATGTATAGTAAATATTCAAAGTTTGCCCTGTTACTTGTAAATATGCTTTAAATATCTGAGTTATTATTTTACTGATGAAAGAAGCAGAATTTATTTACAGTTTGATCACTTTTTTAAGTTTTCAATGAGTCATAATTTAATCAACTTCAGCAGCAGCACATCGACACGATTGGAGCGGCCATAGAAATAAGATAACAATGCAAATTGATAATCATCATTGTCCCAGTTCTGCTTTTTACCCAAGCTTGTAACCTGCGCACTCGAACCCTTACGTGCACTTCTACCAGGTGCACATTTCATAGAGGACCATATGGTGTTGGGACAGGGCCATTGGAGAGTAACTACATCAAAGTACGTTTTTATTTTGACTGGTGGGACGTTTGAGATTAAGGCCAAAAGTAAAACCGGGTGAAAACTCACTACTGCCCCCAGAGGTCCGGAGCATTTCCGTTGTGTGAGTGAATATGCAGCGTTTCCTTCTTGCAGTTGTTTTTGTTTGTGCGATGCTTTTCTGTTTTTGTATATGAAGCACGTTTGCACCTGTCGGCCACCGTAGTTTCCTGCCTTCCTACATGTCATGTCTTCTAACGTTTCTTTGCTGAATCATCCGCTTGCTAGTGTGCAACGCATGTGCAAACCGAAACTCAGCTGCAACGTCATGCATGCATCCCATGAAAAAGTTGTGAAGTGCGATTTCTCAGCTGTGCGACGCTGCTGGGCCAAATTAAATAGATCCATAATTTGAGTCATTATGGGAGCAGGGACACATTAAAAACCTGCAGGACTGCGTCCCTCGTAGGACCGGACTGAGTAGCCCTGATCTAGACTTCAGAAAATGACCTTTTACACAAAGCTGTCCCTCCATCTTAAATCTCTGGTGAAAAACTGGCGACACCTGCGTAGGATTTTGTCATGGGACTGTTGTATGTAGCAGTTTGCTCCCTAATGTCCTCTGACTGCTCAGTTTCTTAAATATAGTTGGTGAGTAACATGGAAAAATCCTGTTAACAGGGTTAGCATCACCAGCGCTAGATCATCATGGCTACATGAACAAAAAAAGTTGATGCATTTTTGCCGTTGTGAACCAAAGACATTGTATCGCGCAATGTGACGCAACCCTTGTCTTTCATCTCTCCACATGTAAACATTAAAGTCAGAGATAATGTTCAAATCTGGAAGGTATTTTCCAAAATGTTTAGTTTCTGTACCCCAAAATCTGCACTAGCATGAGGACAAAATGCACAGAAAATCTGCAGGTTGGTAAAACATCTGTGCTCGTGTGTGTGTGTGTGTGTGTGTGTGTAAGTTGGCGATCTATTGATTTGTGTCCCGGAATGGGTTTATTATCGTACACACGTGCTCAGTTGCTCCATAATTTCTCTATATCTAAAAGTGCCACAAAAGGGTTGATAATGGGCAGAGTGGGAGCACTCTGGTGTCATTTTAGTGGCTTTTTGGTTAAGTTTAGGAATTAAAGCCTCAGTGGTAAGTTTAGGAAAAACTGGTGGCTAGTTTAAAAAAAAAAAAAAAAAAAAGAGAAAGGCTTCAACCCATACTGCACACACATGGCCTCCATCTACCTGAATGTCCTGGGTTAACAGATACAGCACATCCCACGACGGTGCCGATTCACAGAAACATCTGGGTAGAAA
Source organism: Leptatherina wallacei (assembly GCA_028567055.1). Lineage (NCBI taxonomy): Eukaryota > Metazoa > Chordata > Actinopteri > Atheriniformes > Atherinidae > Leptatherina > Leptatherina wallacei. The sequence goes on from JAOXYM010000006.1 coordinate 2,551,910, forward strand.
ATGTTTGGAAAAACAAAACTTTCAACAAATGCTAAGCAGGTGATTAGATGAAGCAGCTGGCTGACGGATGAAGGGAACCAGCAGAACCAGCCGGTGGGTCGGAGTCGGCATTACTCATTGTCGTCAGCGTTTGCAAGGTGATAATTTCTGTTTGTCTATTTTATGTTTTCCATGAGTGGGTCGGGTTTAAAGAGGATGAGGCACCAAAAGACGAGTCCGAGCTGTGAATGGCATCTTTTAGATCTATTTCTAAAGTATAATAATGGTAGAGTTTTATACTTAATGTATTGGTGTCACTATACTTATCGTATTTGTTGTTGGTAAGATTTTTATTATCGTATTGATTGTATATACTGAGTATTATTATTATTACTATTGTTTTTTTATGTCTTGTATTTAATGATATTATGGTTTAATGACTAAAAATGTTGGAAGTACTGTGGTTGGATCAGATAAGCTTATGCCTCCACCCACTCCTTTTGAACTTTTGTGTTTTCCTTTTTGGTTTTTCTCTTTTTTTTATTTCCATTTTTAATTTGAACATAAAATATAAACAAACTTTCAATTAAAGGTTTTTGCTGCTGCTCGCTGATAAAAATGCGTATATCAGACCCAGTGCATTAATTCATAACTAAACCAGGAGTTTCACTGTTTGTTTACTGATATTTCTGCACCTTTTTATTCATTTTATTCCACCCCTTTGAGAAATCAAAAAGCATCTTTTAAAGAAGTCAATGAATATTTCTGTGAAAATCTTGCACATCTGAAGCAACTGAGACACTTTAACAGCAGCTGCTTTAACAAACGATTTCCCCTCTTGACACAAAAGAAACAAGGACACATGTAGACATTAAATATAAATCATTTTATAATATACAAATTGTACAGATGTCATGAACAATAGGAATGTGGACATACTTAGGATAGCAAAGATAAAGAATACTTTTTCTTCCTCAAAAGCAATGCAAGTGACAACAGCACATGATCAAAGATACTCAACATTCAAGATGGCAACTGAGGTGACTAAAAAAAACAGACATAAATCTAAGAATACATTTTCCAGAGGCTGTGAGCAAGCTAAAGTGACAACACGAGGAGGAAAAAAGAAAGAAAAAGAGGCTGCATCCTATTGTATCATGTTCTGTCGTTTCTGCTCGGGCCGTTTTCACATCATAGCACACAGGAAATGAACCATTACGCTTTATACAGCATTACCAAGAACGATTGCACCAGCGCCACTATTAAAGCTCAGAGACATTTATGCTGATAAAAAAACAGAGCTGTATATCTTTTTTTTTTTTTTTTATACATGAAAGAGGGCTGCAGATGTATATGTAAGTCTAACATTAGTCAAAGGTTTCCTCCTTTTCAAGCACGACGACGTTAACATGGGTCAGCATCGTTTAACGGATGAAGCAGATTCTCCCTCACTTTTCTCTCCCTGTCTGTTTAATATACCAGACCAAATATTTAAAAAAAAAAACAACCTAATTACAATCTCTGGGAAGGATAAATGTCAGAGGTTAGACTGCAAAGCGACCAATCAGTGCTTATCGGGCAGAGGTGGCGCTGCGAAGGCCGCGGCCTCAGGTAGAGGACGAGCGGATGCAGAGCCGATGGTTGCTCCTGCCGAGGTCGCCGTCATCCCTGTTTGTGGACGTCCGACTGGAATCCGGTGGGAGTTGAAAAATAGTCGTGTCACTTGAGATCACCACGTTGTGTAATTTATTTTCCAGAATCTGCTTCCACGGGCGAAAAAAGGAATTTGATCCGTCTGTTTTCACAGGGTGCCAAAGAGGGGGGGGACGTATGTCCCGGCTTTTAGGTTACAAAAACAACACACAGAAAGGCAGGAGCACTGAACTGAAGTCATTTTCACGAAACAAATGAGGGTTCAAATCTCAACACAGACGGGAATTTAATTCATTTGATTTGTATGAAACAAGCCGACAAGGGTTCAACTGAGAAAAATGTCTAAAATAGTCGTAATTATCTCATCTGGAGCATAAATCTCTTATTAAAACTCAATTATCTGAAAGCTAAAAGTAACAGATTAAAGTTTAAGAAAAGAAATGCATCTCTATAATTTTGTGTGTGTGTGTGTGTGTGTGTGTGTACAGCTGTGGAAAATCCATTATGACTCAAAAATGACCCTTGACCTTTGTCTACCATTAGCGATGACCTCACGGTTCTGGTCTCCGTGTTTGCGGAGGTTGAAGAGGACAAGGAGCATATGCTTCAGGAGGTCGCGCGTGCGGCGACCCCTCAGCTCAAGACTAACAACGGCCCTCGGGAGGTAGCTCGAAGCGTCAGTCAGCGATACATTTTTGTAAGCTTTAAGCAGAACAGCAGAGGCAACACAAAGAACACAGTAGAAGTCTCTTTGACTCAAAAACCAGAACATTCACAATCAAGAACGTGTTAACATGTTAGAAAGAAACCTGCAACGTAACACCTTCAGATGGACGGACACGTCGATCACTTTCACCTCCAGTCATTAAAAACGGGAAAACATCCTTTAAAATACCGACACAAACTGGAGCAAAAACCTTCCTGTATGACTCTAACATACATACAACACTTACATCACCATTATGCCTCTAAAAGACACTTTCTAATAGCAGATTGTGGGCCATTTACAGTATAGTAATAAGGCTAAACTGGTCACAGTTTCATATTCTACTCTACACAAAGACATTTTGCCATTTTACATTGAAAGAAATCTCAGCGGCGGGCGGATTAATCCCCCAAACGGACGTATTCAGCATAATCGATCTCGGTTGTGTGTGTAATAGTTTCTTCTCCAGAAAGGAGGCGTTTCCTTGACGACGCTACTGTTTATTATTATAAACAAAAAAAAAAAAAAAAAATAAGCCAAATTGCGACAAATGGTAAAGCAGGACAGAGGGGAGTTTTTATATATTTTTAACTCGATAATAAGATTTCATCTGAAATATTTTGAGGTTTAAGTCGATTTTTCTTATTTTTTTCTAATAAAAAAACTCCTGCTCAGTGCAAATTATTCCTCATGACATCACTGGTAAATGTGAAGCTTTGACATGTGAGGTGTTTTTGTTGTCAATGCTTTCCCAAGAAGTGACCCGCCCCCCCCCCCCCCCCCCCCCCTCCATTATAAATGCATGATTTCCGACCGATCCCCCACTGACAAAATCCATTAGCGAGCCTCGGAGAGCTCACCATAAACGTCAGCGTCTCCCTCCCGTTCCACCTTTTTTTTTAAATGAAAAGCTACACAGAACAGCACATTAGGACTCGGCTGTTGTCAGTAAGAGCTGGAGGTAAAATAATGAAGGAAATTTCTGTGGGGAATGTTGGATACAAACGGCTGTTGCTTTAAATGAACCTATTTATTTCTTTTTGTTTACCTCTCCAAGGCTCCGAGGTCTCCCTGTTTCGCTACAAACCGCTTCCTTGGTCTCGGCTTCTCTCTCTCAAGCCCTCTGTTATGGGTTCAGTAGATGACAAAGCCGCGTCCTTAACACGCAACGTAACATTATCACCACCCGGACAAGTTTTAAAAATGCAACTTTGCCAGGAATAAACCTTTTTGCCCTTGTACGTAAAGCTAACTGCGTATGTCTAAATATGAGTTCTGCCCTTGAGGTGCAAACATTCAGCTGAATTTCACATCCTTATCTAACTTGGCTTTTGAATATGGAACATTCTGTATGCAAGGTGAGCTTAGCACACCACACGGAAGAGTGATTATCAGCTCTTTTTGAAGCACTTGATGGCTTAGAGCTCAGCGTAAACAAATACCTCCTCAACCTACTTTGGATTGCCTGTCGCAACGACTGCCTTTCCCCTCACTTTCTACCTGCGTTCTACCAAACTCCAATTCGGAAAGGAACAAGGACGGGGATCCAGTCTGGCGGGACGTTTTCTCGGGCTTACCCGCCTTTAGGTTAGTCAGGTGATTGAGGCGGTTACTCGTTTGTCTCACCAATAATCTGGAGCCTATTTGCCTCGTTTGCAGCTTCATAAACTGCTTCGTGATCTGCCAGCCCCTTTTTTTTAACAGGCTGATGGTGAATTTCCCTCTGCATTACCTGCAAGGTTGATTCAGAGCTCATCACCTCCTTGAGAACGTGGCAGAAGGAAAAAAAAAGTTTGGTCACATTGTTGGAATGCTAGTTAGTAAAACACTGCAGGTGACGAGCCGACGGCTCATCAGCTTCACTTCACTGTCTGCGTTCGGGGCCGATTTACGGGATCAAAGTCCACCGATATGTATTCTGAGCTGCAAATCAACATTCACACGTGATTCCAGAGGTTGTAGCTGTTAAGTAAGATGTTGTTATGCACACTCTGAAGGAACAAGTACACGTTTAGGGCCTGTTTTTACTCCTCGCACTGATTGGATGGTGACAAATTATGCATCAAACTGTTCAATCAGAGGACACACAGGGTTTTTTTTGCCTCCCACTCTGCCAGAGGTCCTGAAAATGAAGATTTAAAAGATGGAGAATACTTGCTGTACTTCTGCAACACAGGTGGGTTTTCAATGAAATGTCTGAAGATTTCTCTTTCCACAAATATAATTTTGTGGTCTTCAATTTCAAAGATACATTTCAACGACTTCTTGTGGGTAGACGACGTGAGAAGTGCATCTCTGAGGTTGGGTTGCTGGGGCTGCAGTTTAAGCAGAGAAGCCCTGATTTCCCCTCCCCCCCCCCCCCGGCCAATTCTTCCATAATCCAGAGGAATCCCAAGGTGTTCCCAGGCCAGCTGAAAGACATAATCCCTCTGTGTTCAAGGTTTTCCGCGAGCAGCCCTGATGGAGTCCAACCCTCGTGCTGGGAATGTGAACAAAGCCCTAGGACTGGTCGTACAGGCACCAAACAGCCCTTAAGAGAGGATTCGGTACCCCATATTCTCAAAAATCTCCCCAAATGACTCCCCAAGGAACACGTTCGAACACCTTCTCCTAGTCCACACAGATGTTGTAGACTGGTTGGATGAACCAGGACTGGTCCACTGTTCCACAACCAGGACAAAAACCACACTGATCGACGATCCATCGGACCAGGCGTACAGGGGGCAAACGGATGCTTCCTGCTGGAGCACCGGAATCAGATTGATGGGTCAACAAGCTGTTGAGGAGAGACGTTCCATTTGAATCAGGTGTGTTGCATCAGAGACATCGAAAACCTGCAGGACGGTGGCCCTAGAGGATCAGAGCTGGACACCCCAGCTCTAGTATGACACACAGGTGAAGCAGTAGAACTTGAAGGGATTTTTGTAATACTTGTTGTTTTACTTTCTGTATCACAGATACAGAGTTGCACTACTGGGACCCTCTTTTCAGTAATTATCAAGAGTTAGAGTGAATTCGTTATCACAACACCTCCCTGTACTTTGAGCCCAACCCTTCTACCATGTTGCCGTCACCTTTAACCTGACCTGTCTACGATTTATTTAAATACTTTTTTTTTTTTTTAACCAACTGTTCACTTTATTTCAGTTTTTATTCTCTATGTGGATTTTTCTGTAATGTCTTTTCTGCTGCTGAGCCCCCCCCCCCCCCCCCCCCCCCCCCCCCCCCC
>JAOXYM010000006.1:2564417-2579214 GCA_028567055.1 Leptatherina wallacei
CAGGACCTGGATCATATAACACCAGTCCTCACTAAGACCAGGACCTGGATCATAGAACACCAGTCCTCACTAAGACCGGGAAGCCTTTAGATTCAGGTGTGTTGGAGAAGGGATGCATCTAAAAGTTGCAGGAGCTTTTGAGGACGGGACTTGGCCACCCCTGCTCTAAAGTTTAGCCTTAGCATAGATGAGGGGTTAGAGGTCAGAAGGTGACAAATTAAAAACAAGTTTAAGCCTTCTGGTTTCCTCTTGAGCTGCTTCTTTCTTTTTGGTGCAAAAAAACCCCAAATCCACCAGGAAAATAGAAATTTTTTGACCATCACTAAAAACAGTCCCACAGCATCCAGAGCCTTGAGGAACTCCAGGCGCATCTCATCCACCCTGAGGGCCCTGCTACCGAGGAGCTTCTCAACCACCTCAGCAACCTCAGCCCCAGAGATAGGAGAGCCCACCTCTGATTCCCAGACCTGTGGTGGCTAGCGGCAGGAATTTTTGCAATTACTCTTCACTTCAGACATTCTTTTAAATTCCTCTGTCTTTTTCCATCACATGTCTTTTTATACTCTGTTGATGAATTTAGTCCCTCTGGTGACTTTCATGGCAAAAGATGTCCAAGGACAAAACTGCTATAAAATCGTAGAACAATTTTTGTTTCAGGAGGGCACAAGGGTTGAATAAACACTAATTTCTGTCACACATTACATCCTAGTAATCCCTTTAACCCAGGTTTAACTCTAGTTTTTCTTTTTTTTTGTGAAAAGTATCTTTTCAGACCAATTGGCCTTAGTTAATTTTCTGTAAAGAACATACATCAGTAAACATGTCCAATGAGCACGTAGTACACCCTGCCTACAAATGTGCCGTTCCCACACAAAGCTGCAACATGATTGCAAAATTCAAAAAGATAATTGGTCAAATCTGTAATCTTTTGATTATTTTAGTTTGTTGCCAGCAGCAACAAAAAAGAGGCGCAAAGTTTGTGGACACATGATGGAAAGTAAAACACAATATGCATGTATCAAGTGCACAAAGTACATATGGAGCACAGTCAAACTCTGAGCTTCATGTGATGTACAGGGTGGTATGAAAAGGTTGTGTTCAGAGGGGTTTCTAAGGAAGTTCAAATTTATATTATTAATAAATTCAGAAATTAGGAAAAGCGTGGCTTGATTTCTAAATTGTAGTGTTCTTTCTCCAAATGACTTTTTCATAATTGATTTTTCTTTTTATTGTATTTTCTTAAATAGATATGAGACAAAGGCAAAAGGCTGGTATTAATCTTATATGCTGTTACATTGCTTGTAATTGGGATGAAGTAATCTGTTGAGTTTTTTTTAAATGTAAAATGATTTGATTAGTTAAATTAACCCTTTAGATCTAGCTACAAACTGTTTGCATGGCACCAGCTACAAAACTTGTGTGACTATGAACAAAAGCAATATCCCTGTCAAATGAATAGATAACCAAAATATACAAGGTCTACCAGAGCCATGAACAACAAAAAACAAAAATGTGAACACCACACATGGGTTAAAAAGAGGGTTTTATGTTGCTATAGCAACAGCTTAGCTGATCCTGACAAGCATTTTCTTTATTTTATTAAAATTCATACTGAAACATCTACTTGATGGTTGTTTTGTGGGAGCCTAAATTTAGGTTGAATTGAGAATAAAAATGAAACCACAAACACAGAAAATAGCCTGAAAAAGCAGAGAAGTCCTTATGTGGCACAGGACAGTAAATCATTGTTGGTGAAGAGACTTTGTTTGGAGCTTTTCAGTCTGTCTGAGAACACGGGAGGCCTTTCTGACTGTAAGCGGATGTACACTCATACAGCAGCTGGTGAGTGATGAGTCAGCACCGGCTTACGGAGGAACCGGAACGTTTCTGGTAAAAGATTTTCCAGCGAACAGTCAGAGCCGCTGCCTGTAGATGCTCGCCCAGTCTGACTGACATTTAGGCTCATTTCTTCTTCTTCACAACTTTTACATATCATACGTGGAGCTTTTAAAGGAATGCTGTCGAATATGAATACGTTGATATTAACTTTTAAGTGAGTCTCATTTTCAGCTTAATTTTTCTTGTAGTTCTTTCTGAACTACTTAATTATGTCATCTCAGAGATATGCTACTTATATTCTTAATCTGCAGATTAATACTGACTGTCTGGTTTAATCCTGACCACTGCAAAGACCATATTGATGATAACCCTATGATATGTTTTCTTTCTGTCTGAGGACTTGTTTCATGCACGGGTTGCCTTTTTGGATCCTCAACTGAAAGATGCATGCACATCTGAACATGTTGGCGGGTTGACACTTTTTGCAGGAGGAGAAACATATCAAACACTTAAAGCAGTAAAAAGTAGACGACACATGTAGTCACTGTTCATGCAGTTCCTCTTGCTGCCAACAGGGGTCATAAGAAGTCAAGCATTAATTACTGGATGCCCCTTTTCCTAGTCAGATGAGTAGCTCACCTGTTCCTTTTGATTATAGGAGTTGGCAACACGCAGGTGAGTCTCCATCCATATGTGGCTAGGGACTGAAGCAGAGGAACGTAATCGGTCTTCACCTGCAAACCCTGCAGAGAAAACAAGATGTGCGTTACAACCTGCAGCCCAAACCTGTACATCATCCTCATCCTTCTTCCCTTAAACACCACACACACACACACACACACACACACAGCACATTGGAGTACATGGATGCATATTATGTTGCAGTTTGTGTAAACTTCAGCAAATAGAAAGTTGTGAGGTGACAGTGAAATTCTGTAAACACTGCCAAGAAACTTCAGTTTAAAAGAACAAGCTGGCCCTCTAAGATATGATGGCTTTGATATATTAAATGTCTGCTGTCTGTGTTTTCAAAGGAATGTACACAGAAAAGGGGGAACCCCCCCCCCCCCCCACACACACACACACAAAAAAAACTAAACAACCTGGGACATAAATCAATTGCTACAGAAACTCCCCGGCTGCCACGAGTCAACACGGCAGCCATCTTTATTCATGACAAGCGTTTGTCAGCACAGTAAGTCCTTCGGCAAACAGGCTGCTCATGTGAAACGGCTCACTTCATGGTAAACATTTTTCACGGTGTTTGCACGATTAAAAGTCGGTTAAATGAGCCGTAGTCGCATTGCTGCAGTGATGGATTCAAATCAAGTGCAAACGTGTTAATGGTTATTTTGACTTTTGCCTGAAATACAGAGATTACTGGAGGGGATTTTACAACACACACCCATTCTTTTCAGAGGAAGTGTGTGTGTGTGTGTGTGTGGTTTGCTATCGTGCACTGGTTGTCGTCTGTTAAAACATGACAAACCACAACGCGTGTCAGATTTCTACACCCACAAAGACACACAGCTGCCAATAACTGCTCACATCTCTTGGGTTTGTAAAGTTATTGGCGATGGAAAATGAAGATTTTATTAACACCCCCCCTGAGAGAAATGATCATTTTAAAAGAAGAGCTTTCAGGCTAAATCGCATAAATTCAAGACCGTTACACTGCAGCGTGTGACAGAGGTATTGATATGAGTCAGTAAAGGGAAAACAAGTACAGCACATACCTTTAGTCTATTCATAGTGCAGTGATCAGCTGTGTAAGAACAGAGACTTCACAATGCGTCACACCTACGCAGGCTACGTTAGCGATGACTGCAATGTGAAGTGTGAAACTCTTTTCTCTAATTAAGCAGCAAAGTTTCCACATGACTCTCCTGCACACTGCCGACTAACCCCAGAAGGAAAAGCTGCAGGTGGCAGGTTGCTGATGTTGTGAAGGACACAATGTGTGCAGTTTACTGAAGTCTGCAAGCATACGGAGATGTGTTTGCCTCCACTTTGTACAAGCAAGATGCTTTTTAGCTGATAGCGTAGATGATGGTAAAATATGGTATATATTATCAGAAAGTTCTTTCAGTTAATATCTAATTGCTTTGCTTGGAGGATTAATGTCAGTGCATCGTTCTGACTGATGAACTGATCCCGGTGCATGCGTGACCTGCATACAAATGTTTGGGCTGCACATGGTCAGCCAAATCATGACCTGAGGAGGGGGGGGGGTACTTCAGTAGACTGGTGATTTTGAAATTTACTTCATATAGACCTTGTGCATGACCTGAAACAGAAACCATGAATATCCTTTTAAGTGAGGAAAGTAGGGACATATTAGAAGTGGTGTGCAGATCGATACTGAAATATCGATACCTTTAATACTAGATATTTATGTTTTAGAATGAATTCTCATATTTAACAATCTATATTTTAATCATTTAGGGTGAATATGTAGTGCATCATTAACAGGAACACATTATACTTACATGATACCCAGATCTGGTAGGAACTACTTTTTCTTCCGCCTGCCATAGTCATATGAGTGTAGCAGCGACATGCTGCTCACTCAGTCGCTCGATGTATCGACACGCCCGTCTCTAGCTCAGTGTTCCCTCAGCCCAGTTGACAACATTATCAAACAGTCACGTGGAGCTACTTCAGCTCCCCAAACAGATACGATGCGGGATGGGATGCAGATGGAAAGACAATGAGGTGTCATGGCAACCCCACAAACCTTGTTGAACAACTGAGAATCAATCATGAACCAGAATACGAGGGGGCCCGGTCCCGCTAAGGTGAGACAGACGTCACTGAGTCCTCTGGTGCTGCAGATGGGGAAATATCCAGGCACAGGAGAGGAAAACATGGAGCTGTTGGCGATGAGCCACACCTTTATGAAACTATTATCTAAAATAAACTACTTTTTAGTTAGATTTTCCAAACGCATAACATTTTTGTAAATGGTATCAGATTAGTATTGTCAATACGGGCCTGAATTTGACTTTGGCATCGGATCAGGAAGCCTGAAAAGAACCCAACATCTGCAGTTATATTGGTTTTACTGGAGAAGAAACCAGAAGAACCAGTACTACTATAGGACTCCTCCATTCCTTTTGGCTTATCCCCGAAGGGGTCTCCACAGCGAATCATCCCAGGATGTATTAACATCAGTATTTTTGGCACATGTTTTACACCGGACGCCCTTCCTGACGCTCGGGACCGGCCCTCGGAGAACCCAGACTTGCATCCACGTCGGGGCTGCAGAACCCACAAATGAGAACGCCATTGATTACCAGTACCACTATGAGACTGCAGATGGAAATGAGCATCTTGCTAAATCTGGCATATATATATATATATATATATATATATATATATATATATATATATATATTGTAACTTCATTAATCTGCACTGTCCCATCCAAATAAACAATACAACAACAAGCACTGCTGCAAACTTTTGAACTTGCTGCTAGATTAATTTTACTGCTTCTGCTTCCACTGCTCCACTAAAGCAACCTGTTTTTACAAATCCATACAAATCCACATCCTAGCAGTGGTAGCATCATTATAACTACTACAGCAATGCAACAACTTGTTTAAACTAATGAGAAGGAGTGTGAGGCTTGATGCAGTGCTACAAGAGAAAAGCTGTTATTTACCAGAGAGACAGAGCAAACACAGTCACAGATCAAGTTCTGGGCTGCAAAGAGCTAATCGTTAGGCTGCGACACATTGCTCCAGACCTTATTTACCCCAGTATTACTCTGAGTTCCTACAGGGAGAGGCGCATCTACATTTTCCCGTGGTTTATGTTGGACTCACTCTCAGAAATGGGCTCTCCTTTCAAAGCCTGCCCAGACAGGAAATTGAGAAATAATTTTTCTGTAATGGCTTGCTATTGTTTGGATAAGGTGAGAGTTAATCACAGCCCCTGGAGTGTGGCTCTCCGGCTCTAACTGACTTATTATGCGGGGCCACATCGCTGCATCAGCACTCCACCGCCGAGCTGAAAATAAAAAAAGCAAAACAAAGTAATCACACCGCCATCTTTGCTGTCGATGTTATCTGAGTGTGACTGTGAAGAAGGGCCACACAGCGAGAGGATGGAGGAGCTGCAGCTTAAACAACTCAGTCCAAGCTCATTTAAATTATGTTTTTCCCTGAGATTGGGACCTCACACAGAAACACGAGGACCTCCTTCCAGCTTCCTTATCCCAGGGCAACGTGGAACTAAAACAGCCCGTCACTCATTTCAACCCATAAGAACTCATATTTGATCCTCCTCCTCCACACACTACCTTGTTCTTATAAAGATGTATTCTGCAGAGTCTGGAAAGAAAAGTCTTTTTTTAAAGCCTATAGCAGACACAGGTCAAACTGGGGTTCAAAATGCACACTGAGCCAGCACAACAACCCCCCCCAATCCCCTCCTACAAGACGGTCATAACAAACCGTAATTCTGTTTTTCACCAGCTCTGGATGTGGCTGTTTCTGCAGACCGTCGGGGTCAACGTGTCTGCAGACAGAGTCCAGTAATGATGAAGCAAACAACTTTAAAACAAGACATTCAGGTAGTGATTTGAGTAGCGTTGCCACGGCAACGGGGGATTCTGCATCTGCTTTTTAAGGTACAGCAATAAGCTTTTAAGTATCCAAGTTTGATGTATGAATGACTCACTGCAAGATTAATTTCATTCCTGTTGTGAAGCTTTCAGTCATAGCAGGTGTTGGCAATATCTCCTGTAGCTCAGGATAGTTTTTAATTGATCTGTTCAGTGATTTTATTTTAATTCTTTGTGCATCCAGTCAAGTCAGGACTAAGTTATTTACTGTGGCAACACATGGTGGGCTAAGAAAAACGGGTTTTCTGCTGCTTGTCCACCTTTTTTTAGGAGAAAAATCTAAATAAATGCTTTTGATATTTGAAGCTGATGGCTGATATTTGAAGTCTCCAACTTTAAGGCAGCTTAATTATTCTATCTTATAAAAGAAAAAGGCCAGGAGCAAAATTCTGACAGGGAGGTCCTGAGATTTTCCTCCATCTGTCTGGTTGGATAAAAAGGCTTCTTTTTTTTTTTTTTTAGGTTGCAGTGATTCTTTAACTACACCTCTCCAAAAAATAAAGGAAGACGAGTTGAAGTTTGAGTAACGTGTAGACTATAATTTGACTCGGCTCTTCCCCCTGAGCAGATTTGCTTAGCTGAAACATATACTACTAGCACACCTCACTGATTGATTGTGTCTCCATCCTCATCAGGTATCTGTAATGCAGCCGCCAGGCAGCGGTGAGAAAATCTATTGAAATCAAAGTAATGAACCAAAGCTAAATGTGCTAAAACTGTCAAAAGCAAAGGTAGTTAAGATGAGAGTGGTTCCTTTAAAGTGATGCATCTTCCACTTGAATCACTGTCAGTGAACCAAATGTCGTATTTAGCATAGGTTATAATGTAATGTGTGATCAGCATGCTCTATATTGTTAGATATAACATTCAGATCACTTCATCTTAAAAGATACGGAGAGTTGAAATAACTTTCTTTTATTCAAATAAATCCAGTTTAGTCCACTTGTTTCCTTTTATTAATCTGAATTTATATTCGAGCTAATTTCCGTTGCAGGTTGTTAGAAGTCGTTCAATGATTTCAGATCAACTTCAACAAACAGCATCTGAACTTTGCTTTTCTTTTCTGTATTAACCACAAATGAGGGTTTGAATAACCTTGGAGCAGGAAAAAAAGAAAATGATTGGTAGCAAATCAAGCTCTAAAGCAAATAGCCCAACTTGCAGCTTGTGTTCGTCACTGAGCAAAGAACAGGAAGACAGAGGTGGAGCTGGTGCAGGAAAGAGAAATGGCATTGCATTTAACCCCTTAATGCCTGAATTTATTTACAATTATGTAAAAATAAAATAAACGCATAAATAAAATGCATATAATACAATAAGTATTGATTAATTAGTAAAGATAATAAATAAATATTATATACATAAGTGTGAATGAAAGCAAATAATTTGATAAAACGATTAGATATAAAGAAAATAAAGTGGTTTGGAGCAAATTTGCGACAAGCATAAAGGATTTAACGTGGACATAAAGAATAAAATCTGCAAATTTATTCTTCGTGCTGGTGTCAAACTTGGGTCCTCGAGGGCTGCTGTCCTGCAGGTTTGTATTTCTCTGCTCCAACTGAAATGAATGGGTCATTACGAAGAAGTTGGCAACAGGCTGTTTGGATTCATTTGATTTGAATCGGGTGTGTTGGAGCAGGGAAACATCTGAAACCTGCAGGATACCGGCCCTCGAGCACCAAAGTTTGACACTCCTGCATTAAATCAATGATTCCTCTCACAATGCTCATAATGCTCCTGTAAAAAGTTCTGCGTATTCCTCCCAAAACGGCCAAACCGGAACACAACCAGCAGAAAAATCCCTCAACCAAGTCCAGACTTTTCGAGTTGAGGCTGATTTCATGTAAAGTTTTATCAGTAAATAATCTGAAATGTTAAAAAAAGTTAAATGATCATCTGCTTTGTTGAAATTACTATTTATTCTGAGACGCAGTGAGATGATTAATAGAAAGTGAAAAGGAATTTCTTTAGCAAGTTTATCATAACTTAACCAATTGGCCTTAAAATATTTATTTTAATTTATTTATTTAGGTGTAATAGACCAAAAAATGTTGAGAATCTGTGATTAAATCTGCAAGTAAACATTAAATTTAATAAGCAGAGTAATAATTAAATACCAGCAAATTGCCTTTTGATTGCTTGAACATAATTCTGTTATCTGCATGTTACTGTTTATTTTCTTTTTATAAACTGTGCTCTAAGCCAAACCTCGTCCTTCCGACCTGCAGCACCAACACCATCGACACTCTGTCTGACAGAGAGGACACGATCTCTCACCAGCAGGAAGAGTGCAAATTGCTCTCCTCCTATGTAGGTCAGCTCTTCTCTCACCTCACTCAGAGAGAACAGAGATATCATGAACAGGGGATTTACGGTAACGATCGTCTCTCTGCACACACGCAGGCCTCGGCATTCACACCCAAACACGACACAAAACAAATACCGACAAAATAATTGTGCTTCTGACATTAAGAATTAGAAAAGTGCATGCTGCTGTCCTTCTTGAGCGAACAAAGTGGAGCTAATCTATTGAACCCGGTGGACTGGAGTGGATCAGTCAGACCAGGGGTAACTGAAACAAATATGTTTGCGTGCATGAGTCTGAGGCATCTTTGTCTGTGTCTTAATGCCGTTTCTTCAAAGATTCCTTCCCTGCCACACCGATGCTGTGATGTGGGGCCCCTAATCCCATTTTAGACTTAATTTAGTTTGGGGAGTCTGTGAAGCGCTGCTCTTCAAAGCCGAAGATGCAAGTGAATCCTTGGAATGAGTGACAATGTTGGCACTGTTAAGCTCCTTTCACTTGCTTTGACTTTGGACTGCCATTCCTTTTTAAATGTGAACTTGAGTAACGCCAACTATGAGGAGGACGTCTCTCTGCAGGAATAGACGCTTTCTCTAAAGTCGCCCTGCAGATTTTCTGGTTTGTCTTTCGGGGGTTCAGAGTTGTCAGGATCAAGGAGTGAGGAAGCCAGCAATGCCCGCAAACTGCAGGGCCTTGAAGCTGTGAAAAGGAAATGTGATTTACTGATAATCATGCTGCATCACCAGCCTTCAAAAGGAATACCAACAGCTGTATAAGCTCAGAAAAAACAGCTCATAAATGAATCTGTTAACTGTAAGAAAACGGTTCTTTCAGCTTTAAATTAGTTCACACAAATATCAAACCATGAGAAAATATTTTCATGACCTAGCCGGCCTAATAATACTCATGAATAATTCGTTTCCTGTGGAAAACAACAAGCTCTTATAATTTTTCTTAGTAGTGTGTAACTACGCTGCAGAATGAATCATTTTCTCTCTGCGGTGATGCGGATAAGCAACGACTGCTGAACCTAGTTAACATAACAAATAGCCGTGTCACACTTATAATTCTGGTTAGAAGTATTTTAAAGGTCAGCAGCCATGAAAAATGAAAACTGTATGAAGAAATAAGTAGAATTAAATGAATGAAATCTAAAAGAAAAATAAATGTGCATTTTTGCCCCGAGCCTCCGATGAATGTGGTGTAATTTCCATTCTGTGTGGAGGTTTGAGGGTTTTATAGATTTGCTGCATGTTGTCGTTCTGTAAAGAAATCGAAAGGACTTTTCTTAGTGCTGCTCAAATTCGTTTACCATTATTGAATTGAACTTGTAGCACAAAGTCACAAAGCACATAAAACCGAGATTATGTGCATCGCTGCCCAACGTTTGGCTCTTTTTTTTTTTTAGGATTCGGGTGAATTGACCCTTTAAGAATAATCCTGTATAGAAGTATGGACAGATGGGGTAGTATTGATTTTGGTCCTCTGCAACAATGATATTTCTCTGGAAGGACACTCCGCTGTGTTGACGTTAATTTATCAGCCATGGGCTCAAGTGGTTGTCTTCAAATTGCCGGATTGGCGGTTCAATCTTCAGCCCCTCTTTGTGTCAGTCAAAGTGTCTCTGGGCTAGATGCTCCCCCAATTAGAATACTAAATCCAAGAAAAATAGGAGGGGAGATTCAGCAATACAAAAAAGAAAAAACAACCCTTAAATGAATTAGTGAGCTACAGAATGTCAAAAAAGATTGCCACTTATCAGAGAATGGTCCAAATGTTGTCTTCCTACATGTGAAGTAAAAGATAAAACCTTTTAAAGCTGCTTGTTATCTTGTAGAAGACCAAATATGAGTAAATGGGGAGAACGTTGTAGATTTATACGAAGTATTTTGGACAATTTTTTTGTCAAAAACTTTAACTGATGAACAATAATAAAATAGGAAATATTATGAGACATTTATCACAGCAGTCGGTAATATTGGGGGAAAATTTGAGACAGTTGAACTTTGGAAAAGTGAATTCTATAAAAAAAGTGTTAAATTGTATCAAGATGAGAACGACAAACTGCAGTTGTATACCCCTGGTTTAGGAGCAAAAATATATGCATAGACGCATATTCTAGTATTTCATTTAAAAGATATATTACCAAGTTAGTCGTAAATGTTAAGTTACTTTTGGATTTTGAGACAAGTTGAAACAGTGATTCAGATTCTTTTATTTGAAAGAACAAAAGAAATCCAGTAATTCTGACTTACAGTCGAACTACATAACTTCCAGACCATAAAACTCCACGTTCCGGACTCGTTTGATGGCACAACATTTATTATGACATGTCTGGAGCCGTCACCGCCCAGCAGCGTCCCGAGGCTGAGAAACACCAATACAACATTTTCTTCTGGGATGCCGCGTGACGCGCAGCCGAGTTTAACTGTGCACGCCTCGTCACGAGCTAGCGACTGGATATCAACACACTGACTGAATCAACCACAGTCAGAACAGTGGGGTGGGGGGGGGGGGAGAGAGAGAATCAGACTGACTTTTACTGTCTGAATAGAGCTCAGAGGAGAGACAGGATGCAAGATGGATGCTGAATTAGCCATCGGTTGGAGCGTATCACTGAGAAAATCTGCCAAAGTTCTGTAAGTGCATTTTTTTTAAGAGTTGAAACAACTTTGGGGTCAAAAGAAAATTAGTTGAGTGAATTAATGGGTTTTTCCCGTAAAAACTAATGATCGCCTTTGTCTAATAAACTCAACTAATCTGGGATTACAGTGCAGGGGCAGAAACCACTTACCATTTAAAGACCTGTCAGCATGCTCAAAAAGGTTAATTTAGTCTTTTTTTCCGTAAATATATTCAGTTTCTTCTTTCTTCACAGTTGAGGAAGTAGAAGATGTTTGTTTTTACCTTGACATGTTTCTGAGGAAGACTGCAGACGCTGGTTGAAAACATGTCAAGGTAAAAACAAACAACTTCTGCTTTAACTTTGTCTGAAAGAAGAAACTGAATATATTTTGTAAGCATGGTTTAAAAACACATTAAAGTGAATTGATGTCAGATACGTGAAATGGGTGCAACCTCTCTGACAAGCCATCACAGTGGCGGTGGTAGTTGGTTGAAATTACAGGTCTGCACCATGCAAATGACCCAAAAAGAAATGAAGGGGTTCTGTCTTGATGGATATACAAATTCTCAGTTGTGGACACAACTTTATTCATCAGACAGGTTTTTTCTATTAACTGAGAAACTGTAAAGAGAAAATTTGTTGGGTTTTTATCTTCCACTTTCACTGTGTATTGATGGGAGAAGAAACTTTTTAAATTAATTTTGCATTATGAAACCAACTTTCACATAAGTGTTAAGATTTCCATCTTAGTTTTAACCACATCAACATTTCTGTGCTTTTTAAGGTTCAGGGATGGTCGGGACACGAGAGTAAGGAGTGTTAAAAATGAAACATGGCGCCACACTAGTTACGGCCTCCTGCAGAATCTTTGACCATTGACATTTCTACTTATATTCTTTTAGTTAAATCAGATTTTTTTAGACATTTTTCTCTGCTGTTTTCAATGTTGTGCTCTTGAAATGATCTTTGCGGATAAGTGTGGCACTTTTTTTTAACATGAGCAGCCATTTTTTGTATCCAGGAACAGCTGATTGAACTTTTTGTGAGACAAAGTACAGCCAAAGAGGAGACGTCACAGATGAAGAGAAGGAGAAAAATGTTTAGCAAGGAGGAGAAAGTTCAAACCATTTATTCCATCTAGCACCGAGCTAGTCTTTCTGGTCCTATGAGGACCACAGTCCTGCAGGATTTCAATGTATCCCTCCAACACACCTGACTCAAATTAGTCAAGGTGTGTTTGTTTGTTTGTTTGTTTGTTTTTTGATCCTCAGTAGCTGCTGACATAGCAGTCGCTATTCTTCCTGGGGTCAACATCAACAGGCTACAAATGCTAAATACTTTTGACAAAAAAAAAGGATGTACATAGAACATTCGCCTTAACAATAAAATATGACTATAAGAAAACAGAATAGGCAAAGTTAATACAGACAACAACAAAACACAACCCCCAAAATAAAATAAAATAAGAAAAAAAATAAAATTGGTAAAGTCCCTATCATGTAGCCTTGGATTATATTCAGCCAGACAGAGACCCAAGACAGAGCAGCAAGAGTAAAGGAGGATAGATTTAATCCTGGACATGCTTTGTTGCATTTTGGTGTCATCAGCTTAATTGATGCTGAACAAAAGAAAACAACAACAACAACAAAAAAACATCTCCCAAAACGTTACGTCTTTTAGCTACGCTTCCAACTTTCCATAAGTTCTTTTATCGATTTAGTTTTTCACTTTACAGTGCATCTGTACAGCCTCTCGCTGGGAATTTTAAAATGTTGTTCAATTGAATTCAGTTACCTATTAGCCAGCTGTCATTGTAGACTAAGATGCACCTTTCAATTCATGTAAAAGGCTGTTAGTCTGGAAAGCACTCTGCTCCCTGCTGCACCTCCTCCTCACAGCAACTGTCAGAGCCATGTCAAATAAGGGATTCAAGGCATGCTTTCATTGGGCGATACTTGTCTATCTTGGTCTCATAAATAACATGATAATGACACAGCAAGATGTGTGCCATTACTTTGCATTTTTAGTGCAGTTGCACACCACGCACTGTGACAGCATAACACCTTGCCTCTGTACTTTAACCCCACCACTAACCATTATTTTTTTGTCATTTAACAGCTGAAATTGATGCACAGAAGCAGTTAAATGCATTCAAAATGATGCACAAGATAAGCTAGAAATGGGGTTGCTATTTACATGCAACTGCTTGAAATAAAACCTGTTAGAAATCACACTGCATGATGCATTTAAATTCTCTCATGCATTTTAAAAGTGGAGCCTCCAATAAATAAATGCACCATTGGCAGCTGCAAAAGTCGCTTTATCCCATCACCCAGGCATTAACTTCTCATTTGACCTCTTCAAAGTATCAAAGGTCTGCAAACGGTTTCTTCAGGTGTGACTGGTCTGCAATTTTCCTCTTCACATCATGCTAGCAAATTGTTTTCAACCTTCACACGATAAGCTGCTTTAGGCTCATATGATGCTAACATAGTGTAAAATATTTTAACCAGATTGGATGATTTATTAGCGCTGGATCATTGAATGCAGTAAAAAATATTCAGTATGTATTCATACACTTCATATGTGAAGTATTTGTATAAGAATACAGCATGTTGCACTACATGGTTTTGCCATAATGGAGCCACTGCTTGATCTGGCAGAGCTGGAGTGGATAATGGTTCTTAAAAAAAAAAAAATACAAAAAGAAAAAAGGGGATGAAAGAGAAGCAGAGTCCTCTTGCACATCAGTTATAATAAACCTGAAGCTCAGTTCATCTTTTCATAAAATTAAAAAAAAGCAAACAAAAGAACACCTACATGGATGTTTTGCAGTTATGTTCCTCATGCAGCTTCTTACTCGGATTCAGAGTAACGCAACATTATCCCGTTAATGGACTTGGTCCATCATAATAAACACATTTCTTTCTGCAGCAGATGACGGCGAGCAGACATTTTGGGACCAACCTGGGCTGAAGCCTGAGAGTGAATATGTTTTCTTTGGTTATTGCTCCTGTGAAGCACAGCGATGGGAAAGAGGGCTCTCAGTACATTAGTGTCAAGGCAGCTCCTGTATTCCTGTATTGATTTTCCCACAGGACACAAGAGATGAGAACCCGGTCCTAATTGGAGTTTCATAGCAGAGACTCTTGATGGGTTATTCATTCTCAGACACTTTACCATCTATACTCTGTGGTTCTTATTCAGGTCATTTTTGCTCAAGTAACAGAGATGTTAAAGCAAGCGCTGCATCTTGTAATGATTTTAGGGTATGTGCCCAGAATCTATGTTTTAACCAATAACTGTAAATGAATGGACAGACCATCCGGGAGGTTTGTGAAGAGCTGAGAAGAAGCTCATTGGGAGGTTCCAACCGTCGCCATCTTGGCAACGT
>JAOXYM010000006.1:2618978-2632552 GCA_028567055.1 Leptatherina wallacei
TGGCTTGTATGAATCAATGTATGACAATCAGATTGGCTCAAACTGATTGTCTGTGAAGCCCTGAGATGACACTGTTGTGAACTGGCGCTATACAAATAAAGATGAATTGAATCGAATTAAAAAATAGTTTGGTATCTAATTAAAATGAAAGGTCATTTGATGTAATATGCCTGAGTTAAGTAGTAGACTCAACATGCCCATAAGATGCATTACCTGTCTTCTAATTTTGTACTCAGAACAAAACTGGTTATAATGGACAACCAGCACTTACATGAAATAGTATTTTTCCTCTTTATTGTATTTTCTAACATACTATTGTAAGAAATTGTGTTTTGCTTTGTTCAGTTGTTTTTTCTTGTAGTGTTGAACCACTTGTGATGGGATTTCCATGATTTCAGACAGTACAAAAGCCAAAACAAGACAACTAGGAGCCAAGCCCAGAAACTATTAAAGTGACAGAGGCTGTCAGTGATGTTCCATTCTCCCATGCAACTTTCCTTGGCACAGTCAAGACAGAAAATGCACAGATGAAAATAGTTTAGACAATCTAAAAAGAACAGAGAATATATTACACCATCTGATACTTTAATATTTGGCACATTAGGACCGTCATAGTTTTCTTGTTTAAGGGTACTGAGAG
Organism: Leptatherina wallacei; assembly: GCA_028567055.1. NCBI lineage: Eukaryota > Metazoa > Chordata > Actinopteri > Atheriniformes > Atherinidae > Leptatherina > Leptatherina wallacei. The sequence goes on from JAOXYM010000006.1 coordinate 2,619,619, forward strand.
GATGATCTATAGCAGATAAAGTTTATTAGGTTAATCTTTTAAAATGAAAACAATCAGAGCCCTCATTTATTTGATAACGGCTTCGTGCAGTGTTGCTAATAATTAGTGTCCTGAGGTCATCACCTGAAATGATTCAGTCTCCAGATGAATCTTGTCTACAGTTTAATGGAGGAATTTCCTGCCAATGAATATGAGACCATCAGAGCTTCTGTGTCAGGGTCAGCTCAACCGAGTAAATGAAAATGACAATCCATCATTACTAAAAGACATGAAGGTCAGTCAGGCTGCACTTCTAAATTACCAGCCTCAGAAATAACCACTGAAGCTCCCAGTGCATTCCAGACCAATGCACCAGACCTTCATGGTGAAACTGCTGGAAAGAAATCATGTCTGACGAAGTCTGGGAAAAGCTGGAGAACCAGAAACACCAGTTTGTATAATGGGTTAAAATGACACTGTTTTGGTTGCAGCTGCAATACCTGAGAGACTCTGAAGTGAACAGATGGTGCATGTGTGAGGCTGTGATGACATATAGGGGTGCTTTGCTGGCGATATTGTTTTTCAGAATTTATGGTACTTAAGCAACATGGAAGACTACAGCATCCTGCATTATCCCATGAATTTTGAGCTTAGCAGGACCGTCATTAATTCCTCAGCAGGATAGCAGGCACATTTGGGGCTATCTGAAGGTTATGAGGATTAAAGAAGTCCAATGAAGGGCAATGTACCTTCAACAGTATTTAAATGTAATTGCATTCTCCGAGGGCAGGACAGGTAGGTGACCTAGCAACTAAGAGGCTGGTGGATGAGTCTAAACTGTTCAACAACGGGTGTTTAGTGGCTCCAGCACTTCGCTGTGAGCACTTGCCTGTTTTCATTTTTAGAGGGCAACATTTTAACAGTGTTTACAAGTTTATTCATTGATTTATTTCTATCGTTGTTTGCAATGGTGGTTTCCCATGCTGCATTTCTACATCAGCAATTTATAGTTACATCTGGATCAATTTTGAGTTTCCTCATGAGGGGAGCCTTTCCTTAACGAGGCAGTTAGCTTCTATGAATCAGTTTATATCTGGGGTGCCCAAGTCCAGTCCTCGAGATCTACTATCTTGCAACTTTTACATGCATCCATTCTCCAACACACCTAAATTAAATTAGTTATTAAAACTAGAATGTGCTTGTCCTATTGTTAAATGTTAATTGGCTACTTTCTTCTCATTAAAGAAGTTTTTCCAGTTAAAATGAAAGGAGCCAGTAGTGAATTGAAAGGTGAACTTTTTCCAAGACTTACAAGAACTATGAAGATGTTCTTGAGCTAAAAGAAAAAGGGGAAAAAAATCCTAATAAAACCAAGTACACCTCCAGACTCTAATGGCTTTTTTGACCAAGTGGCTGAGTGATGGAGCACCACATCAACTGATGAGGCCTCCACAGTCACCCACCTATACCCAGCTTAGATGGTTTTGGGATGATTCAGAGCACAGAGCAACTCAGAAGCAGCCAATAAACATTCATAGTCTTTGGGATGTCCTTTGAGCCAAGTGCCTTGTATTTTTCAGGCCTCAGGCTCTCAAGTTGCATTCCCCATATAGAAAGGAGTATATCTCTACAACCACAAGGTCTGTTTGAATACTTAGGGAGTCATAGTACAGAGAGATTTGTAAAGATGTGTGAAGGTCAGTATTTGTGTCACTGGTGAAGAAAAAATGAAGATGGAACATGGATTAAATGGAAAAAAAGTGTCAGGTTTGCCTAAAAAAAAAAACCCCACTCAGCATAAATGTGAATATCCCCTTTGAATGGCGCAGCTGTAGCTCTGAACCTCTATCAAATCCTACCACAATATGTGAACATTATCTCTGCAAAGGCCAACTCTGATAAAGTAAAGCAGAAAGAAATTAGAGAGGTTTTAGTCCAGATAATTCAGGCGAGGTTTGACCATCTGTTCTCAATGTCCCCCTGTTGGGGGCCCTTGTGTTTTAGAGGGTTAAGGCCGTTGGGAAAGCTGCAGCTGACATCATCATGAAACTAGTTGGAGAATAAAATGGGCCATGGTGCAAAAGGATGATAGGGTGAATGTATGCATATCCTGACAGACAGTTTGGATAACTATCACATCAAATGGGATGAAAAGGGGATTAAAGGGCATGAAAGGTTTTGTTAAAAAAAAAAGAAAGAAGCTAGTTCACAAGTCATGTCCTATATCGAGTATTCTCTTGAGGAAAATGGAGTAAATGAAGGACAAAATTCAAAATTAACATTCGTTTAAACCTCTTAGTCTAAATGAGCAGACAAGTTGTTCTGGCTCAAAGGAAGCCACCCTTGGGTAAAAAAAAAGAGGTTTTGAGGTCGAAATGGCATCATTTTTCTTCATTAACAGAAATGATGCAGAGCACAAACTTAATGAAAAATATTCTGGGAGTAGCTTCCCACGTATTGCCACCAGAATATCAACAGCCTGTGGCGAAGAACCCATTTCAATTTTGACTTGAAACCACATTTCCTATTTTCTCTGTAAGTTATTAAAGTGGTACCAGGAGGAGGTGTCTGAAGGTCAAGATGAAAATCCCGGAGAGAGAAGAAGCAGGGGAAAGGCAGCGTAGAGATGACAGAAAGAGAAGCTGAAAGGATAATGACAGAGGCTGAGACAGTGAGGAGGCGAAAAAAGAGGAAATGAGTGGAAGAAAGGAAACTGCTAAGGGAAAAAAATTGAATCTAAGAAAGTGAATGGGTAGAGAGGAAAAACCGACTTTCTTTTAGTCACTCCTCGACCACTCAGCCATGTCCACTTCCCTTTTAATAGATTTCTAGCATGGCTTCCTGTTTCTCCAGAAGCTCAGAAGATTAAAATGATAACCAGCAGTAATGAGGTCCTGCAGGACTGCGGTTGCATGACTAATCGAACGGCAAAATGTACAGAAAGGTTCAGGGGGGTGAGGCTGGAAAAGCCCATGTGATATATAGATCAGCCAGAGCGGTTAAATCAAGATGACGCAGCATTACCAGCTCACAAAAGTGGAGGGTGTGTTATGTGGACTACACTACACAGCTGATTCATTATTAAATCGGTGGAGGCGAGTTCAGATCTCTGGCTGCTGTTTTCTGCTTTCATTTCATGTATATCATGGAAAATTTTTCCCCTAAACCTAACAAAATAGCGGTGATGATGATTAGGTACAGCTAGCCAAACAGCAAATTAATTTTAAAAAGGACAAAAAGTACTTTAAAAATTATTTACATGTTTGTAGTTTAAAGGTTCCTGTGAATAAATCCACCAGTTTGACATTTTACGTCTGTTGTCGGTGTCTACTAGCAACATCAGTGTGTCAGGGCCCTTATATCAAACGACACTTCGTGCGTACCTCAGAGAAGCCACGCTTTGACAGAATGACTCACTGGGAATCTGTATGAGTTGACTCGGTGTGCCTTTATTAAGTGTAACAACACAGTCTCCTTTTCCCTTGAAGCTTATGCATTCTGACTCTCGCTTTAAAGGGAAAAAAAATCTCAATGGAAACCTCTGCAGACTTATGTGGAGGCTTGGCAGGAGAGCAAATGCTTTTAAAGCGTCTCAGACACATTTACACTATCATAAAAATCCCAGACCACCTCTGATTGGCCCTTAGAGACTAGATCTAAATGTGTTATGAGTGTGTTTATCCCGAGAGCTCCGCACTTGTGATGAGCAGTTCAAGCAAAACTCTCTGAAATCTTTATTCAACCATTCTTTGAACACTCCCAACGTTCCCAGCCCATCCACCCACAGCAGGTCTGGTGTCGACAAACAGTGTTGGAAAAGGCATCTGCAAGGTTTTCAGCTGTACGTGTCACGGTTTTGGTCTGCAGAACAGCTCTGTGTATTCTCCGGGTGAATTTGGGTTTCATATGTCTCTAATGTAAGCCCTGTCCATGAACCTGTGGTGAGAGACAGCTTTTACAGTATCACAGTATCAGAAACTTACTGGTTTCTTCATGAGACTTTAAACTCTGGTTCAATAAATTCCATCAAACTTCAACAAAACTTATGGGAAGCATGCATGGACGTCATTAGGACTATTTTAGGAGGGCTGGAGCCCCCCTTGTCTTACAATCCTAGAGACGTCCCTGGAAACATGTCTTTTGCTATCATCTTAGAGATGTGGTCTGCTATTAAATCTTTGAATTGAATCAGAGTTAGTTCATCAGGTAACAAAGCTAACCATTGACTGCTAATGAATAGCTGGACTTTCTGTTGGATGCCCTGATGTGACTGTATAGTCGGGGTCAACTTATGATATGCTAGCTTCACCTGGCAGTGGTGGCACTGGGTAACATATTTGTTTATTTTCCTTAAGTGGTTCCACTCAGAACTTTTTGCTGGTTTTTGTCTTTGGCTCCACTCACTTTGTGCCAGAGCCCAGCAAAAGTGAAGCATTCTTCCTGGTGGTTGGCAAACAGCTTGGTTAATGGATATTGCCTTGTGGTCACATATTGAGACAAGAACCACATAAACTTTTCAATGATGTAAAAGTCATTACCCATTCCTATAAATTGCAGGTATAAAGGCCTATTTATGCTCTATGCCAGTGTTTCCCAATCCTGGTCCTCCCGTACCACTGCCCGACATGTGTTAGAGCCAGTTTCCACCGGGCGCATGTGCGGTGCGTTCCGGCTGCGATGCGGCCTCCGCAGCAAATAGCCACCGTTTTAGTCAATGATATGATTCACACTGGGTTCACTGCAGTGCGCGTCCAATGCGTCCTAGATGCACCTCGTTGCGGCTCTCCACTAAATATAGAAGCCAGTTTTTGGGGGAGCACGCATCCAGAACCAAACAGGAAATCAGACCCGGCATTAGTCTAAAGCATCCAGTAAATTTTAACATAAACCATATTGTGAGCAGATTTGCGGTCGCTGAACTGTGTAAACATTACATCATTGCAAGTTAAAATAAATTAATTAATGACAACGATAAACACAATTAAACCTGTGGACAAAATAATCCATTTGGCTGGAGTTACTCATGGTCGTAGCACAAAACTAAAAACGATAGATCCAAAAGACCAGGAAATGAACCTCAGATAGGCTTTTGTTTACATGCAGCCTTTCTACTCATTGGTGATATGCCTAACGACGTCACACATGATCTAGGCAATTTTCCTATGAATTGGCGATCTCATGGATGCAGCAGAGAGGACTGCACTGCACGTGGGCGCTCCGATGTGAATCAATGCACTGCAGAAGTCGGAAGGAAACCGCAGCGCAGCCGGAACGCAGCGTGCACGCACCCGGTGGAAAGCGGCCTTTAGACGTGCTCCAACACACCTGATTCAGATTAATGAACTTCCTCAAGTTCATTGCGAGCCTTTTAATGAGCCATTTAGGTGCGTTAAAGTGGGGTTCCTTCTACAACATGCAGGACAGCGGTACTTCAGGACCAGGATTGGGAAACACTGCATCCACTCCAAAGAGTGAATACAGAGCCTTCTGTCTGTCTCCAGCGTCTCTTCCTTAATTTGGTCCATTCGTGGGGTTTTTGTGGATGTGTTGACGCAGCAAACAGAATGGTACCACCAGAAACCACAAGGGGCAGTGCTGAGTAGTATAACTGATGTGCAACCAGCGAAAGGGACAAAGAAGATGCCGCAACGTATTTAATGTCCGCTCAAGCCAACGCTGTCTACTGCAATGCCTCTTTTTATCTCTCTATCTGAGAATTGACTTCATCATGATCGCCTCCATGTCGTCATGTTATTGTCTGAAACTGACGTCGGAACTCAGAGGTGAACTCTAAACTCTGCACTGCCCTCTGGTGGATGTACTGGCTAACAACCAAGCTAATGTATAGGACGCAGGAAGTATGATGGCAGTAATGTTTGAAACGGACGTATCTGCGTACGTAGAGAGAAAATAATTGAGCCTTAAGCAGGACAATAGTGATGAAACATCAAAGAAGGTAATAAATCTGCTGCTCAGAGTATTTTAGCACCTTTTGGATCATTGTTTTGATGGTAAAGCAAAAACAAAACAATTCTAAAAAACAGAGTTATTTTCTTGTTCTTTGGTGGATGAAGAGCACTCCTATGTGAGCATAAAAGTAGATAATAGGTCAGAGTTGTTTTTACTTTCTGATGTTAAAATCAGTTGCTGGAGGTTAAAACAGACCTTTCAGGCTACCTTTCCTTTTTTTTTTTTTTTTGCTCCCTGAAGTGTTTAACATTGCAGCATAGAAACATTCCCTTCACTCTAATCAAAGATCTGAATTATAAGCTCTCAAAGGTCCTCTGTGTCTGAGAAATTAATTAAAACACAGGAGCGGACTGAGTGCAATCATGGCAGGTATTGCAGGGTTTTTGTTTTGTACTCGAGTGGTTCAGAGAGGAACTGCTCTCATCTTATGGTGCATTTTGATTCTAACAGTAGAAAAAGGTGTTGTTTGGAGGAAAGATGGAGAGTGTTACTTTGAAGCGCAGGTTAGAATGACCCGTCACCCCTCTTCCCCTCTCTGTAATTGGAAGCTGCCACCATTGTTAGTGGTTTCTCTCCGTAAAGATCCGTTCCTCTAATCAGACCCAGTTATCTGGGTCGTGTCTGACAAAGTTAATCTTTGGATCAGGTGTCTCCTTTCCAAAAGGTAATTCGTGCTCATTGGGTTTGGGTTTGTCGTCCTGTTATATTTTAGATGAATAGAAGAGACAGCTAATAATTCTTCTGCTGTTAATTCCGCAGCCCTCCTTTATTCTGTCTCCTTGTAGTCAAGGATAAACTACCTGTAGGTTCATTTGACACAAATTATAGATGTTTGGCATAACCAGACAGTGATGCACATGTTTCTTTTTTCTTTTTTTCCCCGGATGACAGCAATAACACTGTCAGTTATTTTAGCTGCAATTTAGCAGATTGGCAGAGAAATGAAAGCTTTTGGGTTTGCATTAATCTATGATTATATACATCATATGAAATTATAGTTTTTACTATAAATAGTTGACTTTATTCACATTTAGTGACAAGCTATTAAAAGGCATCAGTGGCAGCAGCTTGGCCATTTAGTGGAGCTTAAACAAATGAACTCTGTGTTCTCTCAGCCTTCAGACACGGTGATATGCTGAACAAAGTCATTTGGCTTTTGGTAGCAGACTGATTTCATGAAGATTGTATTTCAGCTCTACCGTTAAGTTCCCCTATTCTGGACACATGTGGGGGAAAATCCACTCCAGTTTCTCTGCTTCCATCCTCCTTATCTCCATCTTCCTCCCTGAAGCTTCTTCCAGCTGGCCACTAAACTGACAAAAACCTTATGCTTTTTGGATTTGTGAAGCAGCCCCTACCTTCTTGACATAGCCCTGGATGAGCTCCGGGGTGGGCACCTGCTCTGCAGACAAACACTCTTCCAGCTGTAGCTTGTATGGTGGGCAGACTGACTGGCTCCTTTCCACCCTGCAAGCACCACAGTGGGGGAGAGAGGACAATTAGTTTCAGCCTCTCTGTGAACCAGGCTGCTGGACATTTACATGCACACAATAAAACATTTGCAGCCAGCCTAGAATTATTAAATGGCAGTCATGATACACTCACAAACGGCGTGCTATTAACAGATCGAGGCATCGAATACACAACGAAGCCCCATATCAACACATTTCCCAGCATTGAGAAGCTTCACTAATGTTATTGTTGCCCTGTGGGAGGTAAGACGGGAAATACAATAACACTTAAGTGAAACAAAGATCCACATGGATGAAAGAAAACACACAAAGCAGGAAATTCAATGCAAATCCAGTCTACCGCCAGCTCTCCCTGCTGAGGCCATATCAGTTTTTTGAGCGGGGAGAATCTATTTATATATTGCTGTATTTTCCTTTTTCTGTCCTCTGGAGGAAATCCCGGAGCCAGCCCAGAGGAGACTAATGCCCCAGCTTCTATCTCCCTGCCTCTCATCCTGTTGACAAGGCGAAGAAGCCCCACACACCCTTTTCCTCTGTGTGCTGCAGAGCCATATGTGCACGTACAATAGTTGTGTATGTCTGTGTGTGCTCTGCATGACCTCTGCCTTTACACAGACCCCTGATGTGAGGGGAGGGTAAAAGATGCATGCATGCAAGCTGCTGTGAATGTTAAAGGTTGCACTTCAAGCTTGCTGGTGCACGCAAGCCCCCCCACCCCCAGAGAACATGTCCCTCCCTCTTTGTATGTGGCCATGTATGTCTTTCAAAATGCTACATTGCTGTGATTTTTCTGCCTCCCTCTGCACTGAATACAGCTTTAATTTATTCCAAACTGGGATATATGTTTTGCAATTATTTAAAGGACAGATATGCTTACATTTTTTTTAATGCACACAGCCAAAAATGATTTCATCCCAGCTTCTTTATCCTAATTATAGTTTTTATTCCAAGCAAACAGAACAGTTTGGATTTACATGGCAGTTTTTTCAACAATGAAGTGGTGTTTTCTTAACATAAAAGCTATTTTTATAAAAAGACCCACATTTTCATGCACAATGTTTGGTTAAAACAGGGTCAAAATTAAACATGCATTTTGGCTTTGAATGTAATTATGGCCACTTCCCTCATGCAGAAAGTAGCAAAGAAAAAACCTTCCAAGTTGCCAGAGCCTGAGGCCTCTTAATATCCTGTTAGTGTTCATAATTCAATACAGCTGGTAGCTTCTCTGTGCCAAAAAAGAAAAAAAAAAGTTTTTTTTTTTAAGCATTCATTTAGCTGACCATCACACAAACAAGGAAGTGCAGATCTAGGAAAAAACCTTTAGAAAAGTCGTCTTGACGCCACTTCTACACAGCTTGAGGCAACAAAACAGGCTTCTGGAGGAAGGTTTCATGGTCAGCTCAAACAATGATTGAGCTGGTATCAGCAGTTATCAGAGGTGATGCTTTCAATCCTGCAAACACACCGCACCAAATGTTTGTAAAGGCAGTGATCTGGGTTGGGTTATATGTCAGTACACTGTTTAATGTAACATTGGTTTTAATAGAATATATTTAGTGGATATAACTTAATTAGAATTGAGTTAATACTAATGCTAAATAAGTCATAAACTTTGAAGAGGAAATGGTAGGAGTCACGCATCGTATGCAACTTTACATCTTTGTTTTGGGATCTTAGTAATTGATGAAAAACCTGTACGTTTTAAATCTTATTTGCTTGGTGAATTCAGTAAAAGGGGGAAAATCTAACTGTCATGTCAGTTTTCCAATCATACAAACGTCTCACAAAATGTTTAAAAGTTTCTCCTGTGTAATTATTATTTTTTTAGTTCTTCTTTCTTTCAGTTATGAAGAATAACGAGTTATTAAGGAATAATAAAACATGTTTTGACCACCATGTTGACCTCATATCAGCAATAATCCAGCTTTGATCATCAGTGTATAGACAACATGTTCTGAACATGAAAACTAAGTTTGCCTGATAGAAAGCACTTTGTGTTGTTGCCCTTGGCATGAAAAGTGCTTTATTAATAAAGTTTGATTTGAAAGATTTCTCAATATCGTCACTTTCCATGAAAGATCCCATTTGAACCATGAGGGCAGGTCAGCACAACCAGCACATGGAACAAAAATGAAGTTATTTGTTAAATCAAATGAATCCTAATTAATAAGGATAAAGTGGTTTTAGGTGGATTCTGTTCACCACTGGAACAAGGCATCTTCATGCCCAAAATAAGCTTCTCTGTCCAAGATAATCCCAAATTCATTTTTTTGATATGGCATGATAACTTTTTTGATAAGAATATAAAATAATAATTCCAAAGATTAATCTCCTAACACGTTCATTGTAACAAACCTTGTTCACACTTTAAGACTTTAAATTTAAGGACTGTTCATGGGATTAAACACATTTAAAATGTTGGGTTATTAATTATAGTGCATAATAACCTTGATAATCGTAAAATTTAGAAACTAAAATATCGACGTTGATACCAACGCTGGTATCCCTCCACCACTTTAGAGTTTTGCAGCATCATTTCAAACCGTTTGTTAGAAAGTTGAAAGAAAAAAAAACCTGACTCGCATCAGAGCGGATTGATAAATAGATGATGCAAAATCCTGACCTGCAGCATATTGACAAAACAACGGATGAATCTGCTTAATAGTCGGGCCTGTTCCAGGAAAGCAGCACAATTAGTGGTCCAGTATCCAACTGGAGTTTTTCCAGAGCCACATCAATGGCAGCCAAGAGCATTTTATCTGACTGCAACTTACCAAGGGACAGCCCAGTATCAGGTGTGTGGATTAACATTTTCTTTTATTTTTGCACGGATCATTTGAACTTTGTGCTGATTTTAGAAAAAAAAAACATAATCATTTAAAACTAGTGAAAGTAATTTTTTTTACATGCTGTGCAATAGTTCAGCCCCTGAAAAAGAATAAATCAAAGAAATTATTAAAGGGCTGATTTTCCCATGATGAGCAGAAGAAAATGGGATTTTCTGAATGATCAACTATTACTTAAAAGTTATATTATGTTTTTAAAAAAGCAAAAAGCAAAACGTATAAATTTATATTCCTTCTATCTAAATGTGAAGAATTTCAGCAGAAAAGGCTGAAATATTCTTTTAGTCTGTGATCCCACTTTTCCTTCACCGTTGGTCATACCTCTTACTGCTAAATTACTCTTTCAAGTAGACTGCTGGAGTTTTCAGGCACAAAAGACACTTTTATATTCAAAGGGAGCTGGAGAGCGTAATAAGCTTCTTCTTTTTTAAAGTATTTTTCTTCCATTCAGCCTCATTTCAAGTGTTCAGTTGATGAGCTTCTGCTTTCTTCTTTGTCAAAAAAGGGGAAAAAATGAAATAAATGCATTTTATTTTTCATATAATTAGACTGTCTCTGATTAAATGGTTGAGAGTGAACAAATGCTTTGCAGAGACAGAATCATCCACTTTAAAAAAAAAAAAACAATGCCACAGCATCATATGTCACCCAGGTTTATATCTCCGAGCTTGTTTCATTTTCTCTAACAGGATCGCTGAACCAATAACAATTGTTTATCTTCTGCAGGCTGGGGATGATCTGATGATTGCACATGGGAGTGTTGCTGAGGCTCCTGTTGAGCCTGAAACAGAAGCACATATAAACACATTGTATTTCACCCTGATTGCATCAGAGATCACGCATTAAAAAACATGCTGTTGTGGAATCGCTGTTTTTCTTCCAAACGTCTCTACAAAGTTCGTCTCACGGTGTGATGACATGGGTGTTAAGTGTGTCACCATCTCTCTCATGTCAATATTCTATGTGCCACTACAATAATGTACGCGTTCAACACGAATAAGATTTGACCGTGAAGTTGAAGGACTATCCAAAACAACACCGTCCACACTTCTTTCACTTTTCTCGCTCAAGAAAGGTTCGGATTTAAAACATGTCTTTTTACAATCTGTGTCGTGGTTCCTGTCGTGTTAGTTCCATATATATAAATTAATAGTAATGTAATTGTATTTATTCATTTATAACTAAATAATGAACCTGTAATTTGATCGTTGTGATTATTTTTCTTCTAATTTTCTGTATTTGCAACTAAATTGGCTCATTTTTCTTTGATTTATACGTTGAGTGACTTTACTTACTGATTATTAGATTTCGTTTGCTTCGTGTTTTCTGTTTTATTATATTATATATTTGTATGTTTTTGTTGATGAACTATTTTGAGGACCCCAGTAAGACTTTGTGGAAGCTAATGGGGATCCTAATAAAGAATAAAGTCACATGGATGCTGCGTTACAACCAACAACCAACTGTATTTCACATTTTCTAACCGTTATTATCCACAATATTATGTCTCAATTACACGTTTACAATTTTTTTTATTTAGGTATATTTTTTTCTTTTTTTATTGTACGTTTCAAAAATCTAAAACATATTAACTTTTAAACAAATATATATATACATTAATAAATCAAATCTAATTTTCTGTTCTTAAATTTGAAAAATTATCTATAAAATTTACTTGATATATAAAAAACCTATTTCATGTTTTTATTCTGTGTTCAATTTTCATTCATATTTATTCATTTACATATTTTCTTCATTTTATACATTCACTAAATTACACACAACTTACAGGTCAAAATGGATCTAAAACAATCTCAAAATATTTAATCAAAGGTATCAGGAACTAAAGAAAATCCAGTATTTCTAATAATAGAAACATTTTTACTAAATGCATCAAGTGGGCCAGATTGGACCCTCTGGAGGGCCGGTTTTGGTTCCTGGGCCGTATGTTTGACACCTCTGATTTAGAGCATATAGTTCCTCTGACTAATTCTGTCTATTCAGCTGCATATATAAGCATGTTGAACTTTGAAAGGAGGCTAATCATCAGTTTAAATGTAGACCTTATCTTTCATATTATACCTCAAAGCACAGATATAAGCTCTCATGTCACCTGATCCTTAAACGGAGAGAAATAAAAGGTGTCCATCCTAACCTCCTCCCCCTCAGTAAAAAACACCACATACATTTCCATTGTTATACAGATGACACCAGCCTGTACCTCTCCACTAAGCCGAACTCCACCTTCCCACCATCCTCCCTTACAGATTGTCTTCATGAGATTAAGTCCTGGTTCACCTCAAACTTTCTTAAATTAAACAGCAGTAAAACAGAAATGTTATTAATAGGAACCAAGTCCAGCCTCTCGAAATCTCACAGGTTTTCCCATTGACGACTCTCTCACCCCCCCCTCCCCCCCCTCCCCTCAGGTGAAGAGTCTGGGTGTCATCCTCGACAGCACCCTGTCTTTTACATCCCATATCAACAACATAACCCGGTCGGCCGGTTTTCACCTCCGCAATATCAACCGCCTCCGCCCCTCCCTCCCCCCTCCCCCCTCACACTGCTGCCATACTCGTCCACAGTCTTATCACTTCCCGTCTCGATTACTGCAACTCTCTTCTGTTCGGTCTTCCCCAAAAAACACTTCATAAACTTCAACTGGTT
>JAOXYM010000006.1:2675602-2685857 GCA_028567055.1 Leptatherina wallacei
AACAATAATTTCCCTCAAAAGGGATAAATAAAGTATTTTTCATTTCATTTTTCATTTCATTTCATTTCATTTCATTTTCATTTCATTCATATTGGAACAAAAACTTTCCTTGTCATTGCACACTTAGTTTTGTATCATCGCAAGCTGCTGTGACTAAATATCTCTCCCAGGATCAGTAAAATATGCAATAAATGCAGTAAAACTGGAACACATATTTAACCGGTGCACCTAGTATTCCACATCTTCGCCTGCTCATCCCCTGCTGCCGCAGTCTGTGATGTTGAAAACTCCAGTCAAATAGGAGGAAAATGGGAGCCAGAAAACCGGTGGAGCATCTGCCCTGGGGGCAAATTCAAACACTTGACCAGAGGAGTGAGGAAAATCTGAACGCAGGAAACAAATGAGACACGCTTCTCTGCACCTTCAACAGCTCCTCTTAAGATGCCCTTGAGCAAGGTGCTTAACGGCCCACTGCCCCGTTAGAGACAGTCTGGTGCTGACTGGCACCAGCCTGCAGTCGGACTGGACAGCTTCAAGGTCTTAATGTCCGTAACTGAGTGAGTGTGAAGGTTTCTGCCGACCGAAAGCTCACAGCAGAGCTTTTCTGGGTAAATAAAGATAAAAACAAATAGCACTGGATGGTCAGCTAAATGCTAATGCAATTGCTCTTTCTTTGTCTAGACAGAGCGTTTAAAGCTGCCTGAACAAATTTAAAAATACATAAACATCTCTCTATCTGCGTCCAGTGCTCCTGCAGAAGCTTTTACTGGAGATGGAGGGGAAAGGCAAGCCAGATTCATCCACTAAATGACTGTAGCAGGGTATTTTGAAGCGGCGTGGCTAAATGAAAAGGCACAGGATGTCTTGATGAGGGAAAACTACCTGTAATTTGTTCAGCCAGGAAAAAGGTTTATATATAGAAAGAATAAAAGGTCTATGTCTTTTCCCTCTGCTGCATTCTCTATCTCTCTTTTCTCTCTCTCAGGAATTCAAGTGAGCCTCCATCAACAGTCTTCAGGCTGACAGAAGGCCTCCAGAGTGCGTTTTGTCCGCTCGACGCCACCTCCTCGTCTGACAGCCTTCAGTTGCTTGGAGACGCCGGTCGCTCCAGAGAAGAGCTGCGGTAAATGAGCAGGTTTCTGATCAAGGCCATGACGGCTCACGGTGCTGCCTTTCATACGGCGCGTCGCTCGGGCGCAACACACCACTTCCTGTTCACTGCTAACAGCAGCTTGTGGGCTTTTCCCATACATCACCCCCTGCCATTACTGTCAAAAAATCACCTTCTGTTGAGATGCGTCGACTTGATTGGAGGGTTTTCCTGCTATTAGCAATGCAAAAGAGAGCAAATTTGAATTTTAAAACATGAGGTTGTGCGATGATTAAGCTGTCTGATCGGCTTTGAATGTTTTGGTTGCACCATAGGTCTGCTATTAGATGCTTTGTGCTGTTGATTGGGGTGCATAATTTACTCTGCTCTATACCCTGCAAGCTGCAGCCATGCAGGGCTGAACAGCTGGTGCTGTTGTCATCGATTTCCAGGCAGAAAAAACTAAAAAACTGAATTCACTGTTAAAATGATTTCAGATTGGGGCTTTAATGGTGACTTTGTGTGTTTGTAAACAAACTCAATTTGTGCTTTTGTTGCTAAACCAGTAAAAGTTAGTATGTATTTCTACACAGAGCATTGAATCTGCACCCCTCTAAGGTCTATAGGCCTACTGTATTTTATTTTTAAAATGACTAGCAGTAGTGTTCATCAAGGCCTTTGCAGCTAGCAACCATAACTAACAAACTACACTACGTCACTGTCCCATTTAAGGGTCTGCGCAGTACGAAGTGCGGATTCGTAGGCTGCATACGTCACAGCGGCGCGCCGAGTACTGTCCCAATTCAAAAGCCTTGGAAGGAGCCTCCGAATCCACCCTCCAAATTTCGTTTAGCTTGCATCGAATGCTACTGGTGGTGTTTCCTTCGAGGCCTCTTTTCTCTCATAATTCATTGCAAACAAGATGAAAGGGCAGCTGCAAAGTGCTGAGGAGTATGTTTTTAACTGCAAGTATTTCTTTTACCATAGAGATGTGACAAAATATAAAGAGTAACTTAAGTTTGTTAAACCGCGGCATTAAAATCATGTAATATTTAATATTTGTGGATTTGTTAGGCATGAATGAACTGTTTACCGGCAAATGTTGTTGTTGTTGTTTTTTTTTTAAACAAAGCCAGCCACTAAAGTAGATTTTAAAATGAGTTTTTTAGAGGACATTTCCGGCTCCATTTGCAGTTATCTCAAGGAATTAGCAGTAACCCTTTGGGGACTGGAGCATTATGGGAGATTCTCACACACTAGGTAGGCTGTCTCATTTCATGAACGAATACTAAACGGCTTTGAAGTACGCAGCCTACAGAGGACACTCCGTAGGCAGCGCACTTTGTAGTGTACAGACCCCGAAATGAGACAAGTCCCTGATACCTTCCTGAACTCTCACCACCAAGCTCTTTTAGTTAATACTTTGCAATATGACACAAATATAGCAATTTAAAGTAAGCTTGTAAACTCCTTTTGGACTTGCCGGTGTTTCATACATCACACCACCAAAGTGAACGTCTGTGTTGTCTTACTTCATGGCTTACAGCAAGTTCAAAGTTTGCATTGAGCAACAATTAGCTGCTTTGTTTGTCCTTGGAGCTGCTATCCAGCTCTGTAGCATCACTGCAACCATGTTTGTTTACAGTGGAAACAGCCGGAGCAGCTGCTCATGTTCTGCAGTCAGACCCAGCTGGATCATGGTCTCTGCAAGTGAAACCGATTATCTGGTAATTGTTGACTTAGACGTGAGATCCTACTTATGTCACCATGCAAGTGTCCTTAAGGAAGATACAGAAATTCCTCCTGGTACATCGTAGGTGTGTGACAAAGACAGGTTGTGTTTAACACTGAATATTAAGACATGAAAATGGAGACGTTTCGTTGCATTGTATCAAATAGTCGAGTATTGACTTTGACTTCAGTTTAAACAGGCAACACATTGTTGCATGCGGAGGTCAAAGGTAGCGTTCTTCCTCTCAGACCACCTGTCATTTTTAGAGGTTTAACTCAACCGGCTCAAACGAGCAAGCATTAACAGGCTTGTGCAGAGCTTGAAGGGAATGGTAGTGGGTTAGTAGTGTGATGAGTGTCTGTGTGGAGGGTTTGAATCACCCATGGGGAAATATACTGTATATCTGAAAAAAATAAGAATAACAATATGAATATTTACGGCTGGGTATCGCTACTAATATCCTGATTCAATTAGATTTTGATTTAAATGGATTTGAAGTCGATTCATTCACAAATGCGACAACACAGATTGTTCTTAAATATTAAAGACATTCTCAGATAACTCATTTGATGCTAAACGGCAACAAATCTTTGACTTTTAGACCAAACTGAACCCAGTTGTAGACATCTGCGGATTTTGTTTTAGGCGCCTTGTATAGATGTTCAACCAAATCACAACTTTTATTTCATTTTTCATTTTTATTTTTTCTTGTTTGGATATGTTTAAGTATTACAAACTACTTGGTTAAGGTAAAAAATCTCTTAAAATCAGCCCCAACGCAAAATACCAGCTCATCCATCTCCTTCTTCTGGCTTTCCAAGGTATAAAGTTCAGAGAATAAATATGGTGCTGCAGGAAAGAAAGCTTCCTATGAAATGAAATGCAGAATGATGAAAGTCATGCTGAGTGGCATATTGGGGGGGGGGGCACAATTCATGCCCATTAGCACAAATGCAGTCATTTGCACTTTGTGTGCATTTCACGTTTTCCCATGTAACCAGGTTAGAATAACAGGGGAAAGGTAATTATTTCCATTTTTTACACATGCCAGGGGTCACAACCCCCATCATTCCCAGGCATATATTTCTCAAATGTCAGGAATATTATAAAAACACCCACAGAAGATGCAATCTGTTTACCGTTCCAGATCAGATCACTTATTTCCCAGGCAGAACCCTCCCCCCCCCCCCCACCTTTACTACTGCTTGTCTTTACTGTCATGTCGCCCTCTCTTCACTGCTTCCTCAATGCAAAGTGAACAGAGAAGCAGCTTTTGTCGCTGTGTAGCACAGAGCTGGATCAAAGATCCACAGGAAATGAGACTTCATCCAACTTTGATCAATTTCAGATCCAGGTTTATATTTTAATTTTAAATTCCCATCAAGGTCCATCTTACCCTCCTCCCCTGTGTTGTCTGTATTTAATTTCCCTTATATTATCAGCAACACACACTGTACATGTTAGTTGTATTATAAATATATAAATTCATTATGATTTATGCAACATGTCGGGGATGATGAGCTTCTTCCATACAATAACAACAGACTACAGCTGAGGACTAAATGTTGCAGAGAAGAAGGGGAAAGTAGGTAAATGGTTTAATTAAAGTGATTGTGTAAATGGATTTAGTTTCTAATCAGACCTTGTTTGCTCGGGTACACACACTCAAAGATACTTCCAGCTTCCCGACCCTTAACGTTTCTGCAGCGAGAGTTCTGCTCGCCTGAAGTTGTTGACGGGAGAAGAAGCCGACATGTCACATGGGATACTGTGCGAGCAGAAAGCCTGTCCAAACCCACCTGGCTGGGAGAAGTTCCGAGTCAGCGTGGAGTGTGGGTGTGAGCGCGAGTGTCAGAGGTAGCTTTGCTGCATCACAACATGCAGCGTGATGTGTTGTGATTTAGATTCAAGGAAGCATCGCTGCCTCTCTCATCTGACTCGGCAGTCATACTGTAACTCCACTAAAACCATCTCCCGGGGGGATACTGGAGGACAGAGAAGGGTGTTTGCTACTTAACAAACACAAGTCAAGAAATTACTCCACTGAAAGCCAGATTAAAAAAACAAGAATTGTCAGTGTAACACTAGAAACGAGTCTCTTGTAGACTCTGCCAACTGTTTGCCAGGCTGTTCCTCACTTTAGTCTCTCTAAAAATAAATAAAGTGTGAAATGGCTCGGGGGGGCTTGCAAATCGCTTCTGACTGTAAAACTGTTTCAGGCTCGTGTGACCTGTTTGTTGCCGAGCAGTTTAAAGTTGCCATCCAGGCTTCTTCTGCTTTCACATCCTCCCACCAAAAGAAGCTTTGAGTGTTTAAATATTCTGGGTATTTATGTCATCCAGATTACACCTTCACGCCTAATCCGTCATTATCTTTGTGTTGCAGTGACATAAGCTAAATGCTGCTGTTGTGTGCAGCAGTGGGGGAGCATGTCTAACAACGCTCACTTGCATAACAACAACATACGGCACGGCATTGCTCGCTTCTGTTTGCTTATCATCCCAATGCAAATTGAATTCTGTTCCTGACCTCCAAGAATTCGTGTTTTAGTCGAGACTAGGTTGAATTTAATTCTGTGAAGCTGCAGCTGAAACACTCAAAAGGTGAATTTACATCAAGCAGTGACTAAGCTTTAGTTACAGAGAAGAAAAAATAAATGCTTTAAAGTTGACATCTTTAGCCTAATTCCCTCTGACAGGGTGTTTTTCCACCGTTTCACTCAGATAATTAAATTCCTTTTCAGTATTTATGCCTGAACACTGAGTACACAAATAAAAAGATATGAGTATATGAAATGGACAAGAAAAAAACATCAATCATTCTGGATGTAGATGAAATCCTCGATCAGCTTATTAGCAGCTTTTATTAAAGCTATTGTGTCTGACTGAGGTGGAGGGATATAGATGCTCCTGTGTTTTATTCTTTTCTCAGCATGTTGATGTCTGACACCTCCATACATGCTCCTCTATTATTTACATGGACACAAAAAGTTGGATGGAGGTTGGAGGCAGTGGAATAAATTGATACTCTGGTGAATGTTTTGCAGGAAAGTTGTCTTTCACTGGGTTTTCCTTTCCTCTCACTTTGAGAACCGCTTGCTTTTCCAACAAGCTCTATCCTGTGATTGGTTACGGTTCGACTTAATGAATATGTTGCACAGTTGTAAGAATCTTTGGAGTTACAGCTTACACGTTTACATACTCATGCATCTTTTTTTTATTGCAAATAGTCACATTTGTGTACATGATAAGATGGCAACAAGATGGGGAAAAAAACACACACACAGAGACAAACAAACACTCTTTCGGGAACATTTTGAGACATCATTTAACATAACATGCACCCATGCACACATGGAGAGAACCAAACCAGGAACCTTTCTGCTGTGAGGTAACGGTGCTAACGAAACCAAGGGTCAAATTTATTCATATAACACATTTCCTACAACTCATGCTGCACAAAGAGCTTCACAATCTAAAATATAACTAATATAAATAAAATGCATGATAGTCACGCAAGAAACTAATTAAGACAAGCGGCAGACTATTCCACCCCCATGCAGCCCCTTAGCTTAGGTATAGCTTTGATCAAATATAATAAATCTGATAAATATAAGTTATTATGTCATTCTTACCAGCTGTATTTATATATCTACTGTTGTATGTCTGTATGTACGGTGACTTTCATGTAACAAGACTTCACTTTTTCTGATTCTGGTGTGGCCAGTGGGTTCTTATAGCCATAAGATGAACATACTACTGTCATAAAAAGCAGTAGAGGACATTAAGTAGATGAATTAGTGTTTTATCTTTTTGCTTTATATTTGAGAAATAGAGGATTACACTAATTAATGCACATACAGGCAAACGTGCGGGAGACCTCATTAAAGAAGGAAAACATGACAGAATTTGGAGAAAACAACTTTTTCTCTAAACACCCATTAATCAAATGATTTCAACACATTGTCGAAAGCAAGTTCTGGAAAAAGTTTCTACTTATAAAACATATTTCTATAGTAGCAGGTAGAGAAGTTGTAAGTTGACACATCTGGATGCATGTTGATGTAAATAATGCAGAAACTCTTCTTCGTTGGTTTTTTTCTGCGTGCGACTCACGTTTCATTTAAACCTGTGCATCTGTGGCCGACTAATATCACACCGAAGCTGCAGACACATAACCCAAAGATGAATTTGACGCAAGAAGATTGGATGGGTCACATCTGAGCATTAAGCCCGGTAATGTGAAGCCCGGGTTATTGCAGGTCATCTCATGGGGATCATCAGCGTCTGCACCGACTTTAATAACAATCAGTTCAGACTCAAACCGAAGCCTCGCTGCTCGCACTGACTTTAAAAAAAAAAGTTCATTTCAGTTCTCCGTAATTAAAAAAAACAATATATCATGTAATCTTAATTCACACTTTGAGGTGGAGGAATATGGTTGGATGCTTTTAGACAATTGAGATTTTCACCGGGCCGCGTTGGAGGGCAACTGGGAACCAGAGACGGAGCGCATGCTAATAGAAACACAGCCCTAATCCATCACCCAGTCTCTTCAGAAATAATTAAGTCAAATCATAGACAGCCCCTGCTCCGGCACTTTAATCTCCCACCAGATGGGGACCCCGCTGATCAACAGGTGGCCCCCTCCTCAGATGAACCCTTCATCCCACCACTGTCATGTGAATCCATACCCACAACAATGGCGTACCAGAGGAGCCAGACATCCCGATGAAATATGAGGCGCAGGTGTAATTATGATGGAGCGAGTGTACGTGTGTGATATCTATTTCATAATTAACCACCTACCGCGCCTCTGTGACACCTGTCTTTGTATTTTGCCTGTGATTATAACAAAAGGCTGAAAATGAGATGCAGCCAGGCCTTGTATTTAAGTGGCTGTCTCCTATTCTCACAGTTCACACGGTTCAAGTTGTCATGTTCTGTTTTTAGCTGTGAAACAAACACCTGCAGTGAGCACAACCATGTCTAATGCTTAGGTTGGAGGACACTAAGTCATTTTCATCCGAAACTTCTCAGCCGCTCTCGATGCAAATTTCTAGAAACTAGTGGTGCAGTCTTGCTCAAATCATAACTTCTGGACGGGCGCATGTGGACCTTTTTAAATTCACTGCTTCCTCTGAAAACTGCAGACATTTACTGGTACAAATCTGTGAAGATGTTAAGTCTTAATCATACCGTAGGCAAGGCTACAAAGGAGGTTATTCCCCTGCTGGTGATTGCTTCTGCACAGTGTATACACATATCATCATACAGTATAAACTCTACCTAATCAGGGTGCTATTGCCCTTCGTCACAGAAGAATAGAGAATTATACATCCACGCTGCAGCTGCGGATGATGAACTCAGATTGCTTTTCCCTCGTCTCTCTTCCATCACTGCAAATTCATCACACTGACAAATCGCTTTCTGGGTCCCACGTGGGTGTTGGTGCAATCAAACTGTAACGTGCACACTAATCGACCCCAATCAGCGGCTTGTTTTTTTTTTTAAATGCCACCCCTTGATGCGGCGGGTTGCAAACACAGGCAGATCTGAGGCGTCTCTTGTTACGTTTGACAGCGGCTTCAGGCAAATTGTGAGTCCACGCCGGAGAGAATGAAATCCCGTGAATTACCTGAGAGGCCACCGTACGCATAGATGGCTCCCATTAACTCGTTGCTGTACATTTTCTTTGAATTTTCCCATCCATTTGTCATATACAGTTGAATAAAACGGCTACGTTTTCACTTATGGATGGCCCGAGTCCTGGAGGTCTCGCTGGAGAGCCTGGTTCTAACAGGAGGGGGGTGGTGCTACAGGAACCTGGCACGCCAAATCATTCTAACTAGAGACGGCTTCAAAAGTGCTTTTGATAAATGTTTGGCTTCCAACTCTTAACACCTCCACGGGGAGGTTTCAAACAACTTCAGAACGTCTGGAAGGCTGAGCTGGAGCAGGTTAATGGGAGTGGGAATACACTTTGGCACAAGGAGAAAGCCAAACTTCGGCAGGATTGTTTGGATATCACTAAATCACTTGCTCTCTCTCTCTCTCTCTCTCTCACTGAGATGGGAAACTCTCAGAAACTGAGTAAGCTAAGATGTTACAAGAAAAATAATTTATTTAAAAGTTTCTCTACATTTTCTGGTCTAAGTAACGTATAAAAAACAGTTGAGTGTTTGTAATTTTAACCTAAAGGTGAACAACCCCCCCCCCGACTCCCCCCTTTCTACCCTGATCATTTTTTAATGACAGAAGTGTGGAGTGATAGAGTAAAGTCACCATATGAGATAATCTCAATGCTTTCCACTAACAAACAGTTTAACCCTTTGATGCATAGTAGACATCTATTTAAAGGCTGTTTTCTAGTATAAGCACTGGTGAGGATGGTATATTTGCAAATTAGCCACTTTATTGGAGATCAGTGGGTCATCCGATACACTGCCACTCACTGGAGTTAGATGTAATTCTCCGATATTTGAAAAGAATGAGCTAATTCTTCCCAGTAGTAGATCAAATGTTTGTGCCTTCTTCCTCGTGATGATTAAATCTGATTTCTTCCCAACCCAAATTTCCAAACAACCACATTGCATGTCATCTCTGCCAAATGTTTTCATCTCGTTCATCTTAGTTATTGTTGCATTTTCATTAGAAAAAAAGATAAAACCATGACTCAACTAAATGAACACAGTTCCACAGCAGCTCAGGGCTTTTGTCTCTGCTTCCCGATAAAATGTGCGCCATACTTTAGACCATATTTGTCAGACTCAAGGCCCGCGGGCCAAGTGTTGCCGACCACGTCATTTTATGTGGCCCGCTAGAGCTTCAAAGGTCTGATTGCCATATAATAAATAGATCAAAAGGGTGCATTGATCATAAACTACATTTCCCATAATGCATGCCATTTACTTTACTATGGTTACCCGCGCAGAGACGGCGGCCTGCTACTCGAGCGCAAATGTTTTCACATCCCAAAATGTCCAGAAAGAGAAAAGTTGATGCAGATGGAAGGCTGCTTCAAGAAAGATGGGAAGCGGATACATGTTTGTGCTTCAAGGAGAGAAACCCATTAGTCTTTTGTGTCACGAGGCAGTCGCCGTTGTCAAAGAATACAATCTACGTCGGCATTTTGACACCAAACACGGAGCTAAGCATGCTGAAGCGAGTCTGGAAGGAAACAAAAACCAGCACAGATCACGCATCACTGATGACCTAAAACCAGACACTGGCACACTGACCACGGAAAAAAGGCGTCAGATATCTGGTCAGAAAACACAAAGGTAAGCATTTCTAAAAAGTTAATTTAGATATAATAAAATATATTTTAAAGTGAGTGTGTCACTTCGTGTAACTTTTTTTTTTTCCACATGGACTTATCAATTACATCAATTGAAATCGATGTGCCTTGTCATCAGTCGAACTTTACTTCCA